>CM061747.1:80375613-80791749 GCA_030979885.1 Lolium multiflorum
TAGTACTGGGGAAAACCCTAGTTTATAACCTATTTAATAATAGATTCGTAGTCGATTCTTTTACTTTTTTATTATTACTATGCAGCACATGTGTGTTTGCCCGTCGAGTGAAACTCGGAGGAAGAGGAATCACTCGGAAGGAGAAGAAGGGAGAGCAGTCACGGGGCCCCTCTTATTGATGGTGTATATTCTTTTTCTGGTGATGTTGACTGTTGTGCAGGGTTTGTCAGTGCGCAGGAGGTGCGAGCGAGCGAGCGAGCGAGTCGAGCGAGGCCGAGAATGAGATAGATTTGTTTTTTTTTGTGAGAGGGACAACCGAAGGATCCAGAAGGACCCACGGACTTCCAATACGCATCCTGATGCGTCTTCTCTTGACAAAGAAGATGGCTGGGAGTTGGCGTACCTGTTGCACGTGACTTGTGCTCACTCAAGTGTGGGACCACACGCGTGGGCACCACACGTAAGTGACAGACCTGTTGGTGTAAAAACTCGGTTGATTATTATAGTGCATTAGAACAAAGTTTCCTATGGATTCAAGGGTAGGAAATCCAAGTTAACTCATTTACATGACATTATTTTTTCCATGAAGCAAAGTTAACACTATCAATTGGTACATTTTGGAGTGACTAAGAAGGATCAATGCTTACTTATTCGTTTAATTTCACGTGTTAAACTTGTCTAAATCTTGTTCAAACCTAGGATTTGACCAAGATTCAAATGGGCAGAAAAATAATTAAAAAACAGAAAAATGAAAAACCAAATCACATAGTAAGCATTCAAGTTGATAAACAAGGTCTAGACATATTCAAACCAGACAAATCATGTATCTATACCCCCTAACCCCTAAACTCTGTCTTATGAAGTCAAGCATGTGAAGAGAAGTGGTTTTGGGTTTGGGGGTATATATACATGATTTTTATTGTTTAAATATATATAGACTTTGTTGATCAACATGAATGCTTAATTACTATATGACATAAGAAGTTTATGTGCTTTGCTGTTTCATTTTTTGATTTCTTTTTTGAATTTTTATGCCCATTTGAATCTTGGTCAAATCCTAGGTTTGACAAAGATTTAAACAAGTTTGAAACATGAAAATGAAAAAGTAAGCTTGGATCCTTCTTAGTCACTCCAAAATGAAGCTTTTGGGTGGGTTTTTGAATTTTCCATGTTTGAAACCCAAAACCACTTCTTCTCTTCATGCTTGACTTCATAAGACAACGTTTAGGGTTAGGGGGTAGATACATGATTTTTCTGGTTTGAATATGTCTAGACTTCGTTGATCAACTTGAATGCTTAGTATATTACATAAGAAGACTATGTGGTTTGGTTTTTGATTTTCTTGATTTTGTTTGATTTTTTATGACCATTTGAATCTTGGTCAAATCCTAGGTTTGACCAAGATTTAAACAAGTTTAAAACATGAAAATGAAAAAGTAAGCATGGATCCTTCTTAGTCATGACAATGAGTTAACTTGGCTTTACTACCCTTGATGAATCCATAGGAAACTTTTTGTACTAATGAAGTATAATATTCTGGTTTGAATATGTCTAGACCTTGTTTATCAACTTAATTTGAAAGACATACAAGTTATAGCACACATAGTGCATACATTTTCACACATACTGCACTAGATGCTAACCCTATAGTTTGAGGCCATTTGGATGAGGTCGAAAAAATTCTTGGATTAGAATCGTGTTGTTCGAACCCCGTAGTTGGATTTTTTTGAACCCTTGATCTTTAGAACTGGGCAAAACCCAAGTTTAACCATGCAAGATTCAAATGGCCCTAAAAATTCAGAAAAAAATCAAAAGAATGAAAAACCAAAACATATATAGCATTCTTATGTCATATGTATAGTAAGCATTCAAGTTGATAAACAAGGTCTAGACATATATATTCAAACCAGAAAAATCATGTATATATCTACCCCTAAAACTCTAATTAAACTATGTCTTATGAAGTCAATCATGTAGAGAAGTGGTTTTGGGTTTCAAATATGGAAATTTCAAGAACCTCCCAAAAGCTTCATTTTAGAGTGACTAAGAAGGATCCAGGCTTACCTTTTCATTTTCATGTTTTAAACTTGTTTAAATCCTGGTCAAACCTAGGATTTGACCAAGATTTATGGGCATAAAATTCAAAAAAAATCAGAAAAATAAAAAACCAAAGCACATAAGCATATTCAA
Source organism: Lolium multiflorum (assembly GCA_030979885.1). Taxonomy (NCBI): domain Eukaryota; kingdom Viridiplantae; phylum Streptophyta; class Magnoliopsida; order Poales; family Poaceae; genus Lolium; species Lolium multiflorum. The sequence goes on from CM061747.1 coordinate 80,377,804, forward strand.
GTTGATAAACAAGGTTTGGACATATTCAAACCATACAAATCTAATGTATCTACCCCTAACCCTAAACTGTGTTTAAGTCAAGCATGAAGAGAAGTGGTTTCGGGTTTCAAACATGGAAATATCAAAACCTCCCAAAAACTTCATTTTAGAGTGACCTGAGAAGGTTACATGCTTCCCTTTTCATTTTCATGTTTAAACTTGTTTTAAATCTTGGTCAAACCTAGAATTTGACAAGATTCAAATGGAGCATCAAAATTCAAAAAAATCAGAAAAGAAAAACCAAAGCAATTGTTTCTTATGTCATATAGTAAGCATTAAAGTTGATAAATTAACAAGGTCTAAACATATTCAAGGATAAATCATGTATCTATACCCCTAACCCCCTAAACACTGTCTTATGAAGTCAAGCATGTGAAGAGAAGTGGTTTTGGTTTCAAACATGGAAATTTCAGAAACCTCCCAAAAGCTTCATTTTAGAGTGACTAAGAAGGATACGTAGCCCTTTTCATTTCATGTTTTAAACTTGTTTAAATTATCTTGGTCAAACCTAGGATTCGACATGATTCAAATGGGCATCAAAATTAAAAAAAACAGAAAAAGGAAAAACCAAAGCAATAGTTTTCTTATATATGTCATATAGTAAGCATTAAAGTTGATAAACAAGGTCTAGATATATCCAAACCAGACAAATCATGTATCTACCCCCGGCCTGTCGATCTTATGAAGCTAGTCTACTAGCATGAAGGGAACTCGTTTTCGGTTTCAAACATAGAAATTACAAGAACATCCCAAAAGCTTCTCCATTTTAGAGTGACTACGAAGGATACTGACTTCCCTTTTCATTTTCATGTTTTAAACTTGTTTAAATCTTGGTCAAACCAAGGATTTGACCAAGATTCAAATGGGCCTAAAAATTTAGAAAAAAATCAAAAGAGAATGAAAAACCAAAGCACATAGCATTCTTATGTCATATGTATAGTAAGCATTCAAGTTGATAAACAAGGTCTAGACATATTCAAACCAAAAAATCATGTATATATCTACCCCTAACCCTAAACTGATCTGTCGATCTTATGGAAGTCAATCAAGAGAAGTGGTTTTGGGTTTCAAACATGGAAATTTCAAGAACATCCCAAAAGCTTCATTTTAGAGTGACTAAGAAGGATCCATGCTTACTTACTCATTTTCACGTGTTAAACTTGTCTAAATCTTGGTGAAACCTAGGATTTGACCAAGATATGATTCAAATGCGCAGAAAATTAAAAAAATCAGAAAAATTAAAAACCAAAGTACATAGTCTTCTTATGTCATATAGTAAGCATATTCAAGTTGATAAACAAGGTTTGGACATATTCAAACCATACAAATCATGTATCTATACCCCCTAACCCTAAACTTTTTCTTATGAAGTCAAGCATGAAGAGAAGTGGTTTTGGGTTTCAAAGATGGAAATTTCAAAAACCTCCAAAAACTTCATTTTAGAGTGACTGAGAAGTTAGCATTAAAGTTGATAAACAAGGTTTAGACATATTCAAACCAGACAAATCATGTATCTACCCCTAACCCTAAACTCGGTCTTATGAAGTCTAGCATGAAGAGAATCGTTTTGAGTTTCAAACGTTTAAGCCAAAAGCCCCATTTCAAATATTTCAAACTTATTCAAAGTTGGTTCAAATTTGAAAGACATACAAGTTATAGCACACATAGTGCATACATTTTCACACATACTGCACTAGATGCTAACCCTATAGTTTGAGGCCACTTGGATGAGGTCGAAAAAGTTCCCATTTCAAATATTTCAAACTTATTCAAAGTTGGTTCAAATTTGAAAGACATACAAGTTATAGCACACATAGTGCATACATTTTCACACATACTGCACTAGATGCTAACCCTATAGTTTGAGGCCACTTGGATGAGGTCGAAAAAGTTCTTGGATTAGAATCGTGTTGTTCGAATAGTTGGATTTTTTTGAACCTTGATCTGTAGTACTGGGCAAAACCCTAGTTTAACCTATTTAATTATAGATTCGTATATCGATTTTTCTACCTTTTTATTATTACTATGCTGCAGATGTGCGTTTGCCCGTCGAGTGAAACTCGGAGGAAGAGGGATCACTCGGAAGGAGAGAAAAAAGGCAGAGCATTATGGTGTCTCCCCTTTTTCGGGTGATGATGATGATGTTGGTTGTGTGGTTGTCAGTGCGCAGGCGGTGCGAGCGAGCGAGCGAGCGAAGCGAGGCCGAGAATGAGAGAGATTTTTTGTGTGAGAGGGACAACCGAAGGATCCAGAAGGACCCACAGGACGCATCCTGATGCGTCTTCTCTTGACAAAGAAGATGGCTGGGAGTTGGCGTACCTATTGCACGTGACTTGTGCTCACTGAAGTGTGGGACCACACGCGTGGGCACCACACGTAAGTGACAGACCTGTTGGTGTAAAAACTCGGTTGATTATTATAGTGCATTAGAACAAAGTTTCCTATGGATTCAAGGGTAGGAAATCCAAGTTAACTCATTTACATGACATTATTTTTTCCATGAAGCAAAGTTAACACTATCAATTGGTACATTTTGGAGTGACTAAGAAGGATCAATGCTTACTTATTCGTTTAATTTCACGTGTTAAACTTGTCTAAATCTTGTTCAAACCTAGGATTTGACCAAGATTCAAATGGGCAGAAAAATAATTAAAAAACAGAAAAATGAAAAACCAAATCACATAGTAAGCATTCAAGTTGATAAACAAGGTCTAGACATATTCAAACCAGACAAATCATGTATTTATACCCCTAACCCCTAAACTCTGTCTTATGAAGAAGCATGTGAAGAGAAGTGGTTTTGGGTTTGGGGGTATATATACATGATTTTTATTGTTTAAATATATATAGACTTTGTTGATCAACATGAATGCTTAATTACTATATGACATAAGAAGTTTATGTGCTTTGCTGTTTCATTTTTTGATTTCTTTTTTGAATTTTTATGCCCATTTGAATCTTGGTCAAATCCTAGGTTTGACAAAGATTTAAACAAGTTTGAAACATGAAAATGAAAAAGTAAGCTTGGATCCTTCTTAGTCACTCCAAAATGAAGCTTTTGGGTGGGTTTTTGAATTTTCCATGTTTGAAACCCAAAACCACTTCTTCTCTTCATGCTTGACTTCATAAGACAACGTTTAGGGTTAGGGGGTAGATACATGATTTTTCTGGTTTGAATATGTCTAGACTTCGTTGATCAACTTGAATGCTTAGTATATTACATAAGAAGACTATGTGGTTTGGTTTTTGATTTTCTTGATTTTGTTTGATTTTTTATGACCATTTGAATCTTGGTCAAATCCTAGGTTTGACCAAGATTTAAACAAGTTTAAAACATGAAAATGAAAAAGTAAGCATGGATCCTTCTTAGTCATGACAATGAGTTAACTTGGCTTTACTACCCTTGATGAATCCATAGGAAACTTTTTGTACTAATGCAGTATAATATTCTGGTTTGAATATGTCTAGACCTTGTTTATCAACTTAATTTGAAAGACATACAAGTTATAGCACACATAGTGCATACATTTTCACACATACTGCACTAGATGCTAACCCTATAGTTTGAGGCCATTTGGATGAGGTCGAAAAAATTCTTGGATTAGAATCGTGTTGTTCGAACCCCGTAGTTGGATTTTTTTGAACCCTTGATCTTTAGAACTGGGCAAAACCCAAGTTTAACCATGCAAGATTCAAATGGCCCTAAAAATTCAGAAAAAAATCAAAAGAATGAAAAACCAAAGCACATATATAGCATTCTTATGTCATATGTATAGTAAGCATTCAAGTTGATAAACAAGGTCTAGACATATATATTCAAACCAGAAAAATCATGTATATATCTACCCCTAAAACTCTAATTAAACTATGTCTTATGAAGTCAATCATGTAGAGAAGTGGTTTTGGGTTTCAAATATGGAAATTTCAAGAACCTCCCAAAAGCTTCATTTTAGAGTGACTAAGAAGGATCCAGGCTTATCTTTTCATTTCATGTTTTAAACTTGTTTAAATCCTGGTCAAACCTAGGATTTGACCAAGATTTATGGGCATAAAATTCAAAAAAATCAGAAAAATAAAAAACCAAAGCACATAAGCATATTCAAGTTGATAAACAAGGTTTGGACATATTCAAACCATACAAATCATGTATCTACCCCTAACCCTAAACTCTGTCTTATGAAGTCAAGCATGAAGAGAAGTGGTTTCGGGTTTCAAACATGGAAATATCAAAAACCTCCCAAAAACTTCATTTTAGAGTGACTGAGAAGGTTACATGCTTCCCTTTTCATTTTCATGTTTTAAACTTGTTTAAATCTTGGTCAAACCTAGAATTTGACAAGATTCAAATGGGCATCAAAATTCAAAAAAATCAGAAAAAGAAAAACCAAAGCAATTGTTTTCTTATGTCATATAGTAAGCATTAAAGTTGATAAACAAGGTCTAGACATATTCAACCAGACAAATCATGTATCTATACCCCTAACCCCCTAAACTCTGTCTTATGAAGTCAAGCATGTGAAGAGAAGTGGTTTTGGGTTTCAAACATGGAAATTTCAAAAACCTCCCAAAAGCTTCATTTTAGAGTGACTAAGAAGGATACATGCTTCCCTTTTCATTTTCATGTTTTAAACTTGTTTAAATTATCTTGGTCAAACCTAGGATTCGACATGATTCAAATGGGCATCAAAATTAAAAAAAACAGAAAAAGGAAAAACCAAAGCAATAGTTTTCTTATATATGTCATATAGTAAGCATTAAAGTTGATAAACAAGGTCTAGATATATCCAAACCAGACAAATCATGTATCTACCCCCGGCCTGTCGATCTTATGAAGCTAGTCTACTAGCATGAAGGGAACTCGTTTTCGGTTTCAAACATAGAAATTACAAGAACATCCCAAAAGCTTCTCCATTTTAGAGTGACTACGAAGGATACTGACTTCCCTTTTCATTTTCATGTTTTAAACTTGTTTAAATCTTGGTCAAACCAAGGATTTGACCAAGATTCAAATGGGCCTAAAAATTTAGAAAAAATTCAAAAAGAGAATGAAAAACCAAAGCACATAGCATTCTTATGTCATATGTATAGTAAGCATTCAAGTTGATAAACAAGGTCTAGACATATTCAAACCAAAAAATCATGTATATATCTACCCCTAAACTGATCTGTCGATCTTATGGAAGTCAATCATGAAGAGAAGTGGTTTTGGGTTTCAAACATGGAAATTTCAAGAACATCCCAAAAGCTTCATTTTAGAGTGACTAAGAAGGATCCATGCTTACTTACTCATTTTCACGTGTTAAACTTGTCTAAATCTTGGTGAAACCTAGGATTTGACCAAGATATGATTCAAATGCGCAGAAAATTAAAAAAATCAGAAAAATTAAAAACCAAAGTACATAGTCTTCTTATGTCATATAGTAAGCATATTCAAGTTGATAAACAAGGTTTGGACATATTCAAACCATACAAATCATGTATCTATACCCCCTAACCCTAAACTTTTTCTTATGAAGTCAAGCATGAAGAGAAGTGGTTTTGGGTTTCAAAGATGGAAATTTCAAAAACCTCCAAAAACTTCATTTTAGAGTGACTGAGAAGTTAGCATTAAAGTTGATAAACAAGGTTTAGACATATTCAAACCAGACAAATCATGTATCTACCCCTAACCCTAAACTCGGTCTTATGAAGTCTAGCATGAAGAGAATCGTTTTGAGTTTCAAACGTTTAAGCCAAAAGCCCCATTTCAAATATTTCAAACTTATTCAAAGTTGGTTCAAATTTGAAAGACATACAAGTTATAGCACACATAGTGCATACATTTTCACACATACTGCACTAGATGCTAACCCTATAGTTTGAGGCCATTTAAGCCAAAAGCCCCATTTCAAATATTTCAAACTTATTCAAAGTTGGTTCAAATTTGAAAGACATACAAGTTATAGCACACATAGTGCATACATTTTCACACATACTGCACTAGATGCTAACCCTATAGTTTGAGGCCACTTGGATGAGGTCGAAAAAGTTCTTGGATTAGAATCGTGTTGTTCGAATAGTTGGATTTTTTTGAACCTTGATCTGTAGTACAGGGCAAAACCCTAGTTTAACCTATTTAATTATAGATTCGTATATCGATTTTTCTACCTTTTTATTATTACTATGCTGCAGATGTGCGTTTGCCCGTCGAGTGAAACTCGGAGGAAGAGGGATCACTCGGAAGGAGAAAAAAGGCAGAGCATTATGGTGTCTCCCCTTTTTCGGGTGATGATGATGATGTTGGTTGTGCAGGGTTTGTCAGTGCGCAGGACGTGCGAGCGAGCGAGCGAGCGAGTCGAGGCCGAGAATGAGATAGATTTTTTTTTGTGAGAGGGACAACCGAAGGATCCAGAAGGACCACAGACTTCCAATACGCATCGATGCGTCTTCTCTTGACAAAGAAGATGGCTGGGAGTTTGCGTACCTATTGCACGTGACTTGTGCTCACTGAAGTGTGGGACCTCACGCGTGGGCACCACACGTAAGTGACAGACCTGTTGGTGTAAAAACTCGGTTGATTATAATAGTGCATTAGAACAAAGTTTCCTATGGATTCAAGGGTAGGAAATCCAAGTTAACTCATTTACATGACATTATTTTTTCCATGAAGCAAAGTTAACACTATCAATTGGTACATTTTGGAGTGACTAAGAAGGATCAATGCTTACTTATTCGTTTAATTTCACGTGTTAAACTTGTCTAAATCTTGTTCAAACCTAGGATTTGACCAAGATTCAAATGGGCAGAAAAATAATTAAAAAACAGAAAAATTAAAAACCAAATCACATAGTCTTCTTATGTCATATAGTAAGCATTCAAGTTGATAAACAAGGTCTAGACATATTCAAACCAGACAAATCATGTATCTATACCCCTAACCCCTAAACTCTGTCTTATGAAGTCAAGCATGTGAAGAGAAGTGGTTTTGGGTTTCAAACATCAAAATTTCAAAAACCTCCCAAAAGCTTCATTTTAGAGTGACTAAGAAGGATACATGCTTCCCTTTACATTTTCATGTTTTAAACTTGTTTAAATTATCTTGGTCAAACCTAGGATTTGACGAAGATACAAATGGGTGGGCACAAAATTCAAAAAAATCAGAAAAATGAAAAACCAAATCACATAGTCTTCTTATGTCATATCGTAAGCAATCAAGTTGATAAACAAGGTCTAGATATATCCAAACCAGACAAATCATGTATCTACCCCCTGTCGATCTTATGAAGTCTAGCATGAAGGGAAGTCGTTTTGGGTTTCAAACATTGAAATTTAAAGAACATCCCAAAAGCTTCATTTTAGAGTGACTAAGAAGGATACAGACTTCCCTTTTCATTTTCATGTTTTAAATTTGTTTAAATCTTGGTCAAACCAAGGATTTGACCAAGATTCAAATGGCCCTAAAAATTCAGAAAAAATGAAAAGAATGAAAAACCAAAGCACATAACATTCTTATGTCATATGTATAGTAAGGCATTCAAGTTGATATACAAGGTCTAGACATATATATTCAAACCTAGGATTTGACTAAGATTCAAATGGGCATAACAAATTCAAAAAACAAAAACCAAACACATAGTCTTCTGATGTCATATAGCAAGCATTCAATTTGATAAACAAGGTCTAGACATATTCAAACCAGAAAAATCCGGTATCTACCCCTAACCCTAAACTCTGTCTTATGAAGTCAATCACGAAGAGAAGTCGTTTTGGGTTTCAAACATGGAAATTTCAAAAACCCTCCCAAAAGCTTCATTTTGGAGTGAATAAGAAGGATCCAGGCTTACTTTTCATTTTCATGTTTTATACTTGTTTAAATCTTGGTCAAACCTAGGATTTGACCAGGATTCAAATGGGCATAACAAATTCAAAAAAATAAAAACCAAACACATAGTCTTCTGATGTCATATAGCAAGCATTCAAGTTGATAAACAAGCTAGGTCTAGACATATTCAAACCAGAAAATTCATGTATCTACCCCCTAACCCTAAACTCTATCTTATGAAGTCAAGCACGAAGAGATGTCGTTTTGGGTTTCAAACATGGAAATGTCAAAAACCCTTCCAAAAGCTTCATTTTGGAGTGAATAAGAAGTCAAGCACGAAGAGAAGTCGTTTTCATGTTTTAAACTTGCTTAAATCCTGGTCAAACCTAGGATTTGACCAAGATTCAAATGGGCATAAAATATAAAAAAACAGAAAATGAAAAACCAAAGCACATAGTCTTCTTATGTCATATAGTAAGCATTAAAGTTGATAAACAAGGTCTAGACATATTCAAACAAGAAAAATCATGTATCTACCCCTAACCCTAAACTCTATCTTATGTAGTCAAACATGAAGAGAAGAAGTGGTTTTGGGTTTCAAACTTGGATATTTCAAGAACCTCCCAAAAGCTTCATTTTAGAGTGTCTAAGAAGGATCCATGCTTACCTTTTCATTTTTCATGTGTTAAACTTGTTTAAATCTTGGTCAAATCTACAAATGGGCATGAAAATTCAAAAAAGAAATCAAAAAATGGAAATAGATGGGCATAAAAATACATTTTTTGCCAACATTGTGAATAAGTAAAATGGTACACTGATATCATTTTGCATATATAGGAGTAAAAAACTTGAGTATTCAAAGTTGATGGCCGTGAGAAGATTCACATACAGTATGTGCCAAAATATGTCTTCACAAGAAAGTTCGCTACAGATCCTGCATGAACCCTTCCCAAGTGGGTACAAAAACAAGCAAACTCATACAGTTTAATTTTGAATTCATTAGGATAAAGCTCAATTATAAAACCATATGTAGATGTGGATCGAGATAAAACACTGCAACTTGATTTGGACATCTTTCAGGGTCTAGCGTACATGTGAAAATTGAAGTGGTTGTAGATTGGTAGAGACACTTCACAAAAGACCACTCGTTTTGCCCTCCTTGTGCACAGATGAAATGGGGAATCCATTTTTTATTGCCAACACATGACCCAAAAAATCTACTACTACATCCCCGTTTGAAAATATATAGGTGTCTCACTTATGTCTTGATACATGCATTTTAGTCAGAGATACATACGTATCCATACAAATTTGAGATGCATATTTTTAACCTAGGGGCATATATGAATCTTTAGCAGGTGCGTTTTTTTACTAATCCATATGGAATATTTTGATAAAACCCTTTTAGAAGGCTTTGTTAAGGCCTCAAGGACAATGAGTTGGGAGGAGGCCAGGTAGACTGTAGCTAGGCATTGATTCGGAATTTATGATGCTTGCGACTTGCTTGCGTGGCTTGTTGATTTCCCAGGTGACGCAGCTTTTTTTGACTGCCCAGCCATGGATAGGTCATAGGAGTGCAGAGCTGTAGGCGGTGCGGATAAGTACGCGGGGCATTGATGATGTAGGTGTGTTCGGTTGCCCACGCGAGTGCAGAGCTGTAGGGTTATGCGAGTAGGCCTTTAAACTGGGAGGTGGCACAAGAAGATTTTAGTAAGGAATGGTTCCTTTCCAGAGGAATGGAATGGTTCCATCCCCGCGTTCGGTTTGGACAAAAAGGAGGTACAGAATGGTACTGTTTTTTGTTCGGTTGGAGGAATTGGAGAGCAGAACGGAATGTGGTTAAACTAAACTTTTGTCTAAGAATCGTAATTAACAATGGCAAATAGCCTTTTAAATCTTAAAATCGTAATTAACAACGCCTAATGGCCTTTTTAATCTTAAAATCGTAATTAATGTTATTTTTTGTATGGTCGGGGAATTTGGAGAGTAGAACGGAATGAAGTTAAAGTTTAATCTTTTGTCTAAATATCGTAATTAATAGTGGCCTTTTTAATCTCAAAATCATAATTAACAACAACTAATAATTTTTTTGGTTGGATTAGTGAAGTGCTTTGTAATTAATAGCGGCTAAGTAACAGCCGTTCCACCACATTCCACCGATTCGGTGGAATGGGTGCATTCTGCATATGGGGAGAATATTCCCTTTCGAGGAACCACTCGGTTCCGTTCCATTCCACAACCGAACACAAGAATGGGCTCTAGGTGCGGAACGGTTCCATTCCATTCCACTTGGTTCTGGAACCGAACACACCCTAAATGCGTTGCAATGGAAAATGACAGTGTGTGGTGGCCTGATGGTGAAGAAGAAAGGTCGGGCGAAGAGTTGTTGGCTAGAGTCGGTTTTATACGAATCGACGAGGTGCGGGATAGTTTGATTTTAAGGGCTCCTTTCATTCACAGGATAGGGAAATCATAGGAGTAGGAATGTAGGATTGGGATTTGGGATGACATGTGTAGTTAAATCCTATAATAAGATGAGTTGCGTTTGATTGCGCCAAATGAATTTTTCCATGAGGTAGGACCAAATATTTAATCCTATACTAGGATTTGCACTACTTGATGATTCCTATAGGATTATTTCCTATTGGATATGTTCATATGAATCAAACTACTAGTGTAGGAAATATTCCTATAAGATCTAAATCCTATTATCTTATACCAACCTAATATGAATCAAAGAAGCCCTAAAGGATTTTCGAAGGAATCATGTACGAAGTATGATTTTTCTAAGTCACCCAACATATATACTAGGAATAGAACTAAGTAGTACCATATACTTAGGCCCGCATGCACAAATATTAAGTGTGGATTGAGGAAGTCGACAACTTGGGAAAAAACTTTCGCAACTGCACACCTATGTTACCACCCTTGCGACGCTAATTGTCGTAGAGCTGACCTAGAACGAACTCTTGTCTCGGTTAACATGAGAGAGATAAGGGATAAATACAATTGTGATACACTTTCCTAATATTTTGTTGAATGAGATAATCTTGTGTTTTCCTAATAGGGTTAATTAAGTACACATTTGGCAGCTCGTGTGTTGCATACGTTGGTGAACTTTAGACCCCAACTATATATTATTATTTGAACTCACCTCTAACACTTAATTATGTATAATAAGGTCCCTAACTGACCTCAAACACAATTAGGTATAACAGCGGTCCATAACTAACCTCAAACACTTAATTAGGTCTAACATTGCCCCCTTAGACTACCCACAATGGGAGTATCATAGGTAGTACACTATCATGCATCTCATGCTTGCAAAAAAGCTGATGTGGCACTGCAATTAAAGATGAGAGAGAGGATTATAATATCATAGGTAGATACCGTATCATAGCACGTAGTACTAGAAAATTTAATGTTAAATAATCTTGTACATAGATCTGCATTGAGATTCTACAAATCAATTAATATAAGAAGATTATGATACTAGTACATGATACCATGCATCGTTGACATAGTAACATGTAGTATTAATTGTATCATACACACCATACTTTTATATATGATACTATGCATTGTGACTAGTATTACTGACCTCATATATACGCTTACTTAGGTCAAACAATGGTCTTTTAAGTAGTATCGGTTTAATGAAGGTTGACCTATTTTTAACTTCATTTGTGCACTAGTAGATATGATTTGGCCCATTTTTATCCATAGGCTCATCTGATGTGATGTCTGCTATATATATTGTCTTCGATGAGTATCACGCGCATTACATACTCATACCATAGAACGAAGATGAAACCCCTTACCCTCAGCGACGTACGCAACATGGTGTTTGGGTTGAATGGCCCACCCTATTTTAAAATGTTTAGTTAATTAATTATGTAAAAAATTATCACATATAAAGTGGAAAAAAGAAAATTAGTAAGGTGTGCCCACCTGGCCTACGGTTGTTTTGTGCGTCCTCCACTGCGTACTCCTCTTGATCTGTGACGATGAACATAGTTCTTTAGAACACATGCAACACTTACAGTTGATAGGCCGTTGCAAAGCTAATCAATGATAAAACCTGCTTTTATAATCCATTGTACTTTGATTTAATTAGTCCCTCTAATGGACCCCAACTATGTGTGCTTGAGATTTAGCAAAATGCTTTGCCGCCGTGCCACATAACAAATAATAAACAGACCAATCAAGTTTTTATCATTGCTAGACCTAACTAAGTGTTCAAGTGCTCAATTTTGACCACATTAGAGTTGAGGGGCCAAACATAATTCTTAAATACGTGAGGGACCGAACATATACTTCTAAACACCCGAGGGACAAGACAAATTTGAGTACTATTGTTATTATTAGACTAGTCACAATGGGGAGTATCATATAATAGTATCATACATATGATACTAATGTACGATATTATTTTCACAGTCCATAGTATCATCATGTAGTAGTATAATATGTTACATGTATTTAGGGATTTGTAGAATCTCAATACAAAAGTGTGTACAAGATTTGTTTGGCAGTAATTTTTCTAGTTCTACATGATATGATACGATATCTACCTATGATACCACTATCGTCTCTTTCATCATTAACTGATATGACACATCAACATTTTGCATGCATGTAGTGCATGATACTACTTATGATATTGCCATTGCGAGTAGTCTCCCTTTGTCCTAGAGTACAATGCCAATTTGTTTTCAGAGGCAAACTTAGACTAATACTTGGGCCCGCCAATTATGAGTTGCATGTCATTCAAAACTATATCATCGGATGCTTGTTTCGATGAACTTTCCAATGGTATATTTTGCGGATGTCATAAAATTAGGCTGGTCATACTATTTCTATAGTGGGTAGTATCATGGAGTAGTATCATAGTAATGCTACATTTATTATTTTTTAGAATCTCAATGCAAATTTGTGTACAAGATTTGTTTAGCATTAAGTTTTCTCGTTGTTTGCGCTATGATACAGTATCTACCTATGTTACACTAATCTCCTCTCTCCTACTTAATTAGCTGCCACATCAACATTTTTGTGGGACCAATGTGTATGATACTAGCTATGATACTAGCACTATCATGTGGGTACCTAAATCTCGAGTCAAAGTTTGACACGAAACCGATGTGGACTTTATTCATGGTGGAAGGGAGTAACAATCATAAGCACATTATTATTATTGTTTGAACAACATTTTATTTGATGTGCCATAAGAAGTTTAGAAACTCCTAGCCTGCGGAGGTGGCGTTTTGGCACACGCGTGCATATGCACCAATTATAGAAAATGATTAAAAAAATTATATAAATGTTAATTTTTTTGGTATACATTGTGACATCATATGTTCGTTCACAAGTTTTCGTGGAAAAACGACATTTTGTGTGGCGTGTAAAAAAAGGCAAAAAATATACTGTACGTAGTCGTGTTACAACATCAAAATTTGTCTTTTTTATAGGAGCCACATAATTTTTTTGTGAGAAAACTTGTGTACCAACATAAAATGTCTAGATATACATGTAAAATTTTAGTTTAGAATTTTTTGACACTTTGAAATATGGATTCACATAATGGGAGCATATGCTCCTATGAGGCAAAGTGCATTTCCGCTAGCCCCCGCCATTTCTTATATCTCTATATTGTCTATATATCTATACCTCTACCCCCTTGGATTCCTGAACAGACGTACAGTACTAGTAGGGCCTACTATTTATTATTATTACATACTCTAAAAAAAAACCTACTGCAGCCAAAATTTAATATCATCGAGCGGTAAAATTCCCCGCCAACGCCCAAATATCTCGCGCCGCAAAGTTTCAGATCTGCGAATATTTTTTTCCTCAAAAGAAGGACTGCGAAATTCCCTTCTACTCCTCTATCGCCCAGCTTCGCCCTAGTTTCGCCCGCAAGCCCTCAGAGAAACCGCCCCTCTTGCCTACCTCCAGATCTTCCCGGCCGCCGCACTTCGCCGTTCAAGCTGCCACGGCTTCAAACCCCGAGGCTGCCCTATCCGCTTGATCCGCACCTACTCCGGCGTCCACCGCACCGTATCTCGTTCGCCGACTCTATCGACCACCGCACCTGACCAGCTTCGCCGACACCGACGCCCCCGTGCACTGCACATCATCTGCTTCACCGACCTTCTAGTTCGGCCGGCGCGCTGAACACTTCATCGACCGCCCAGCATGTCCTTCTCCGACCCCCCAAGATCTGCTTCCCCGGCACCCACCGCAACAGCAGTCCCCTCGCCGACCTCCACGTCACCCGTAAGAACGCGGAACACGTCTAAACGCCGCCCAGAAATAGGTAACCAGACATCCCTGCGCGTTTTGTTCTGTTAGGAGTATTGCAGCTGACTGTATTTCTGAATTCGTGCTATATTTCTAACTTACAAGTGCTTTCGTTGATAACCACCTCATCCTTTAGGTTTAAACACGACGCATAAGTATGTTTTTCCGTGACCAAACCCACCCATTCGCTGAAACTCTACATGGTATCAGAGCCTAGGTTTCCTTCCTGCTAGCCGCCACAAACAGTACCAAACAAGTTCTTCCTTTGATCACAAAACCCACCGTTGAGATGTAGAAATCCAGGCGGCGGGAGGCCGCATCAGGTCCTCTGCGTGGGTTGCGGCTATCACACACAGCGATGTGAGCTGTGTGAGATCGGCGGCTGCTCGCGCGGGGAGAAAGAAGAGGGTGAAGATCGTTTTGGTTTAGAAAGGAGAGAAGAGGAAGTGAATCCGTGGCAGAGAGATCTGGATCCGTGTGAGGGGCAGAAGTTGGAGGCGTGCGGAGTGGGGCGAGCCTTTGAGCGCAGGGCGGAGCCGGAGGTTGGTGCTGGACGTTGACCAGCGCGAGCCGGTCGATGTGGCCAGGTGCGGTCCGCCAGGTTGGCCAGGGCGCGCAGACGAGGCGCCATCCGAGTGGAAGTGAGGAGAAAATGGAGATGTGAGGCTGTGAGGATATGTGGTGATGGAGTTGATGAGGCTGCGGTTGAGTCGTGATGGAGTTGATGAGGCTGCGGTTTAGTGGTGATGGTGATGGTTGTGGATATGTCCAGGGGAAAGGCATGCGTGCCTGAGGTGAGACTGGTTGAGGCCTGACCGGGGGATAGGCATGGGTGCTTGAGGAGTGGATGGTTGAGGCAGGAGTTGGCTGGGGGTTTGTGGGAGAGACGGAAGAGGTGGCCGGGCAGAGTGGAGAAGAGAGGCTGAGGACATTGAGGCGAGTGTGGATGGTTCTGCGGAACTTGTGTGGTGAGGCAGCCGGGGTTGTTGAGGACGTGTATGGTTAGGAGTTGTGCGTATCCCAGATGGTTGAAGCTGGATATCTTCGCTGCTGATGAAGAGATGAATCGAGATGACAAGATGATGGAAAGTGCAATGCTGTCATGTATCCTAGGAGTTATGCTGAATGTTCATTACTGGTAGTTGTCATATGTGTCATGTTGTTGTTGCAAGATGGCCATGGTTGTTTACCCATGATCATCTTGAGGGGGTGTGTTGGACCATGAGTGAGTTTAGTAGTAGCGCTGTAGTAATATTGTATCCAGTGTGAGGCCCATAGAGGCCCATGTCCAGTAGTATTGTAACCCTAACTCAGATGATATAAATACACAGTGTGGTGGTCTGAGTAACCTAACCCACCCATTCGCTGAAACTCTACAAAATATGAGCCACCAATCATGAGCCGTTGAATGCTCTACATGTCCACGATTGACAACAACAACAACAAAGCCTTTATTCCCAAACAAGTTGGGGTAGGCTATACAAGTCCACAATTGACACGATTACAATTTCTCACTATTTGGCCGTAGGCTACTGCTCTAGTTACATCATGTTTGATATCTTTCTGCGATCCTGTATTACATGTTTATGCACGTCATAATGCTTCTACTACTATTTGGTGTCAATTTAATTATAGCAAAGCCGTGACTCGTAACTGTTTGTTGTTATTACACGTGCAGCAGGCACATCTTACACTCATAAACGTAGAGTAAAGCTCGCCTATAATCATGTAAGTACCTGCTGTTTTTTGTATATTGCTTAATGCAAACTTCTATATCTTGGACCTGTTTCTGTTTACAATTGGCCTCTCCTTCATGCAGAGGAGAAACAGTGAGGCACCAGGTTCTTCTGTCCAAGTACCCGATGAGGTCCGTGTGACTCAAAAAAAAGCTCACGTAAGTTCCCTGTTTTTTTTGGAATGTTAATTTACCTCCTGTGCATAGTTCAATTGCATCATTTTCTGTATGTTGCACTACCTAAGTTGCCTAATGGAATCTAATAAAATATAAACAATGACCATATGGAACATTGCACACTGCCTTTGACCCATCTGGCATCCGGCATGCCTGGGTATAAGTTACATGATTTGGCTATGTTAATACAAGTCCTGAAATTCTATTATGTTAATTTTTTGCCTGTTGCTTCATTGAGTTTGCCTGTTGTTCCATGGCTAGTGCATGAAGTTTGATAGAAATGATCCTAGCTGAAATGATGCACTTTGTGTTTTTTTATTGCTTTATTCCTAACCTAGCTTCCTATTCTACTTGAAACATGATTGCTTTATTCCTAACCTAGCTTCCTATTCTACTTGAAACATGGTGAAAAAATAGTTATATTACTTGTTTAAATGTCTAGCTTTGTTTTTCTGAGTCCCATTGACATGATGTGGTATATCCATATTCAAATGATCTGGCTGTTTATATAATACGCTCCATGTTCAATTGCTTCATTCAGTTTCTAGTAATCTATTATACATGATGCACATGGTGCTACTTGTTATATGCCCTTTTTTGTTTGAGTTTGATCATGAATTCAAGATTAAGCATTGCCTAAACGTTGACCAACGTAGGAAGATTCCCTCCCTTGTCTATACGTTGTGAGATAGATGATGAGACCTCTCTAGCAGCGAATTTATACGCGCTAGATAACACCCCGTTTAATTCGGTCCTGTTGGGACTCGAACCCGGGTGGGCTGGCTGCGCACTCGCAAGCCTTGCCACTGAGCTAGCACTCAGTTCTCAGATTAAGCAATGCCTCGTTATGCTTAATTTAAATGTTATGGCACTTCATACAAGCCATACAATTAATTGTTGCATTGACCTTCTGCGATGTCGAAGGCACTATCTGAGTCATGCTTAAATCAATCATACATTATTTTCCTAATAGTATCAAATCCAACATGCACATCTTTTGACTGTATTTGGCTATTTGCTAGATTTCTTCTGTGCAGTGACCTGGCTTCGTTATTGGGCACATGATGTCTAGTTGCTTGGTTCATTGTATACATCATCGCCATGATCTAGTTTGGTTTGTTCTAAGAGGCATGTGGCTTAACTGGTTTCTTTGTTGTATCTGCCCATGGTTCTTTCAAAATTATGTCAACAATGCTGTTTGTTTGCCTTGTATTGTATTGCATTTTAACTTGTTTTGTCTTAGTTTCAGCCTGCAAACAAAGCTGTAATGTCAGTAGGGACAACCCATTTATCAAGTGTTGCGGTCATTTCACAGAGCAACAGTGACAGTGGCACGTGCTCTCATTGGTCCACTGAGTCCGGTACACCAACCATTCCAGAAGAAATAGATGTACGAGGCTCTATTTTTGATTGCTTGTTGTGTTATATCAGCTCAATGATGTTCTTGAAATTGGAGGTCTTTTATTGCATCATATGATGTTGTAACTTGTTTTATCTAAATTTCAGGCTTCAAATAAAGCTACAATGCCAGAAGCAAGGGCCAATGCCTCAAGTATTGATGTTTCACAAAGCAGCAGTGAGAGTGCATATTGCTCGCATAGGCCCATGGTATCTATTGGTCAACTTAATCCGGCACAAAGAGATTTCGGGGATGCACTCCAAGAGGCAGTTGATATATTTGGGCGGGAAAACAAAGATGCTGATGAATTAATTGCCAAGACACGCCAAGAGATACATGAATTGAAAAATAGGCAAACTTTGACAGAAAATGTTCTAAAGAATCTCCTATGCACTTGTCATGGTAAGCCAGTTGTGATGTGTCTGGGAATTGAAGGTGTCTAAATAAACTTTGATTCTGTTGTTCAGTCAAGTGGACTGCTGATGCCAATGCTGTAACTAATTACTGCTCAAAATTTCGTTCAAAATTTCGTGGTCTGTAATAATTGCAAATTTTGTTGTTGTACTAAAATTAGATATGTTCCATGTGGCTGCTGTATTTTGTGTGAAATAATATCCTGATGTGTACTTCAATTAAACCATAAATCGACTGCATGCTGAAAATTTGAATCTGAGCGCACGTGTGAACTGTTTTCTGCTCGTAATGCAATAACGGCTGTTTCTTGGAAGGACTACGTACATGGGTGAAAAGTTAGAGAAGCTACAGTACTCTAACTTGAAGGTGAAAAGTTAGAGAAGCTACAGTACTCTAACTTTCCTTCCCCCAAACCATATGTCTAAAATCCAAATAATTTAAATTAATTTGCACAATACAAACTTGTGTCTTGCATTTGAAGTAATTACATGCAGAGAAAATTATGGTGTAATAAAATTTAGTTTAGTTTTTAAACATCTACAGTAATCACCTTTATTAGTTAAAGACAGTGCATAACCTTGTACTTATGCTACAGAAGCCTGACTTTGCTTCTTTATTTTTCCTGACTTAGCTCCTTCACGTTAGAGGATACGGTTCCCGTACATGGTAGCCCATTAATAATTATGCCTGCTAGCAAGATAGATGGTCCTTATTATAGTCAGGCATGTCAACTTGTATGATTAAAAGTAGTTCGTACACATTAAATCTACCATCTGCATTTTTCTCTGTAATAACTTTTCTTTTTACACAACTCAAAACTTGTCTGGCTAATATGAAATTTGAGATGGCAAAACCCGGGAAAGATAAAGATATCACCAAAAACTCTTTCCTGCGAAATGCTGGGTTTTGAAGCCCAAGTCCAAGTCTTTCTCTGCTCAAGTTTTGGAGGAACAACTCCAAGTAGAACGAGTTGCAACAGCTATGCTAAGAACAAAAGTTGACATGTTGAGATCGAGATTAGAAGCATGTGATGCCCTACTGCACGAGGCCAATCAAGTTCGTTATAATCTCCCAAAGACTAAGAAAATGCCATAGATAATTGGAGATGAACACTAACATAGTGAGTACATTGGTCTTGTGAAATGTTTCCTTAGATTAAGGCACCGTTCAGACTTTTGTTGGTGGATGCATTTATCTGCGGTTGGGATCAACTTGGTAGTTGTTCCTGTGGATGTTATATAAATTAATTGCCTAGCCTTTTTTGAATCAGTTCGAACTTAAATGGTATCATAGCCAAGGTCTCAAGTTTGAATTGTCGAACGTGTGGTTTAATTTAATCTCTGTCGGGCGGCAAAATCTCCCACCAATCCTGAAATATT
The DNA here is from genome assembly GCA_030979885.1 of Lolium multiflorum. Lineage (NCBI taxonomy): Eukaryota > Viridiplantae > Streptophyta > Magnoliopsida > Poales > Poaceae > Lolium > Lolium multiflorum. Next base: position 80,397,048 of record CM061747.1, read on the forward strand.
TCAAACGCATTTTTGAATGGGATTAAGAAGATAGATCATGATCATGGTAGTGACCTATATTCAACGTGATGATGATTTGATTTTGCACTCGGCCATGAACAGAGGTACTAGTACGGTGTCACAATTTTTTATCATTATACTTGTACCTTAGCGAAATTCAAAATCTCATAGCGGCAAAACTTCCCGCCCACAAAATACAAAAATTTCACACGCTTCCAAATTCCCATTCTACCCCTGTGGAGATGACAGCAAAGTCGGTTGGTGAGGGGTTTGCCCGTCATTTTTTCGATCACCACCTCCCTAGCCCGGAAACCCTCCCAAAAAAAATACATTTCCTTCAGTCTCTCATCTGAGACCACCCACCGGAACTTCTCAAGTCCCTCTCTCTACCACCTCCACGACCACCGCACCGGAACATCCCCGCCGGACTTCCCTGGCCTACCCGAGCCCTCGCGATCCTCGTCATCCGGCTGCCTGCCGGAGCCGCTTCATCGACGCCGTCATCAACCGGACCGGATCATCCCCGCCGAACCTCGAAACCATATGCTCATCCAGCAGTCTACCGCAGTCGCTTCAGCTGCGGTATCGTCCACCCCGCCGGAGCCGCTTCGCCGGATCCGTCGTCCACCGCATCGGATCTTGCTCACCGACACCGCTGTGCATGAACCGGATCTGCTTCACCGGCGCGCAGTGCATGATCTAAACTCTTCTACTGTCGCTTTTCTATTGCTTGCCTGCAAGTTCTTGTTTAATCTTGGGGGAACCTGTTTGTGCTAACGACGCGCCGTTACGTTTTTGCAGATGAGATGAGTAACCATGAAGTGTAATGGCCGTCTCTCCAACCCCAAGTAGCACATGTAGCGTACTTCATCACCGGATCTATCAACCCCAGATCTGCTGTGACTCCCACAGAGTGCTTCTCCTAATGTAAGTCCCTTGTTTTAGCGCCATGTTCTGGGTTCAGATGCTTGTTTTCTGAAGCTCTTTTAGTTCATTCCTAGCTATGACCGTAACACGTTGCTATTTTCTACTTCATTGCTAACTTTAAGCGATTGAACATTTTGGTTTGCATTCCCTGCTCTGTAGATGTAGCCATCATAACTTCTATCTTGCTCAGTCGTTGTTACAAAAATTATACTGTAGGTATTATAGTAACATCCTGCTATTATTTAGTTCATGGCCAATTTTAAGTAATTGCACATGTTGGTTCGCATTCCCTGCTCTATAGCTTTTGGCATCGTAACTTCTATATTTGGTTTACATTCCCTGCTCTGTAGATCTAGCCATCATAACTTTATCTTGCTCAGTCGTTGTTACAAAAATTATGGCCTGCTACTATGTTGTTTGTGCCAATTTTTTACTCCATGAACATGTTGGCTTGCATTCCCTGTACTACAGGTGATGCCATTGTTTTGTATCTAGTTCATTGTAAGCTAACAAAGTAAGGACTTAGTTTGGCATGCTATCACTCTGCTATCTAGCCTGTAGTACAAATAAACTTGTCATACTACTAGATAATAATTTTGCGTGCCATCTTGTTCTTCAAAAGCTGCATTATTGACTTGTTTCTCTGACTTGGCATGACGCTCACATATGGAAAGCTGAACATATTGGTTTGCATTCCCTCTTATACAAGTTCACAGGTGATCCCACTATATTCTGTATCTGGTCCATCCTAAGCTCCAGCATTAACTATCCTCCATGTGTTGCTCATTACAAGTTTATATCCCGAAACATCTTGATTTGCATCCCCTTCACTATAAGTTCAGGAGTATTATTTAGTTCACGGCCAAAGTGAAGTAATTGCACTTGGCACATGTTGGTTCACATTCCCTCCTCTTTAGCTTTTGCCATCGTAACTTCTATTTTTGGTTTACATTCCCTGCTCTGTAGATGTAGCCATCATAACTTCATCTTGCTCAGTCGTTGTTACAAAATTTATAGCCTGCTACTATGTTGTTCATGCCAATTTTGTACTCCCTGAACATGTTGGTTTGCATGGGACTCGACAGTAGTAAGTCTGCTGTTTCATTCTAACATGCTCTGTTATATTGGCTGTTGGTATGCGGCATGCACTCTTTGTTTGCTTATTGTGCGCATTACAATGATCTTGTTATAACGACGAAATGATGAGTTCCAAATTCTTTGCCAAACAATATTGTAGTGTCTTTGCCTTTCCATTGTTGCTGTCTTAACTTGTAATGTCTTTGTTTCAGATATAGGTGCTGCATGGACAACTTAAAAGATTGCCGGATCGCTTCATTGTATTGCTAGGTTTAATTACCATTCAATTTCTCTGGGTTCTGTAATATTTTTTTCAATGCCTTGCAGCTGATGTAATATTTAGTTAGTTTTTATAGTTCTTTCGCGCATTTTTTCTTTGGTGCTTGTGGTAAGTGAGGCTATCCGACAGAAATCAATGCTGCGTAAATATTCTCAGTATCTAAATCACGAATTCCCATCCCTTAAACGGCCCAATCAAGCGAAATCACATATGTGCCTGCCCGCAAAATCCTAAAGCGCATATTATGCCGGCATATAAACAGCAACTAAACGGGCTGGCCCACTTACTTCTTGGGCCAGCCCATTTGGTTTACGGTGGACCCCACACACTAATTGGGCTGGCCCACTTGCTTTAAGGTGGACCCCACCAACTACGGGCGGCCCACTAATTAGTTGGGCCAGCCCATTTGCTTTGGAGGACCCCACGTAATAAATGGGCCGGCCCTTTAAGAGGAAAGTGGGACCCACTGTATTTTGGCCCGACCACTATCTTGTTGGGCGGCCCACTATCTTGTGGACCCCACATACTAGTTGGGCCGGCCCTTTAACAGGTGGGGCCCACATGTGCTTATTGGGCCGGCCCACTATCTTGTTGGGCCGACCACTTGCTCTATGGTGGTCCCACATGGTAAATGGGCCGGCCCTTTAAGTGGAAAGGACCCACCTGTGTTTTTGGCCCGGCCCACTATCTTGTTGGGCCGGCCCACTTCTATATGGTGGACCCCGCATACCAAATGGGCCGGCCCATTGGGAATGTGGGACCCACGTGTTTTGGCCCGGCCCACTATCTTGGTGGGCCCCCATGGCCATATGGTGGGCCCCACGTACTAAATGGGCGGCCCTTTAACAGAAAGTGGGACCCACCCATGTTTTTGGCCCGGCCCACTATTTTGTTGGGCCGGCCCTCTTGCTATATGGTGGAACCCACAAACTTAATGGGCCGATCCCTTAACCGGAAAGTGGGACCCACTGTGTTTTGGTCCCGCCCACTTGTTGGGCCGCCACTTGCTATCTGATGGACCCCACACACTAAATGGGCCGGCCTTCTAACAGGAAAGTGGGGCCCACCTGTGTTTTTGGCCCGGCCCACTTGCTTCTTGGGCCGGCCCAGTTGCTGTAAGGTGGACCCCACATGTTAAATGGGCTGGCCCATTTGACCACAACCTTAGAGGTTAGGCCCGGCCCACTTAACTAATGGACCAGCCCAGCTATATAGTTGACCGGTCAAACTATGTCATCTGGCCCGGCCCGCTTAAGACGTGGCAGGCCTCGTGTGGGCCTACCATCTACCACGGGGTTTCAGCCGGTTAACGCCGTTAATGGCAGTTAACGGCGTCTGCCACGTGTCAGTTTGCATGACGTCAGCAGTCAACGGGCTCCCGAAAACACTTCCGCAACGGTCCGATTTTCCGTGGCGGAAGGGCGCCCAAGCGCGACGGACCGAAAAAATCGTCGTTGGACTTTGCCTGACGCAGTTTCGACAACGGAACCCATATCGTCGGGTTAGGCCCATAGGCGACGAAAAATGCCCCTTAGTTGACGATTTTGGGACGTTGTCTATCAGAACTTTTCTTGTAGCGATAACAACAAATAATTTCTGAAGTGACATGCTACCATCATAATCTTGATCAACATTATTGTAAAGCATATGACATGAATGGAGTGATTCAAAGCAATGATCTATAGTTTGACAAATAGATGACATATAGCAAAACTTTTCATGAATAGTACTTTCAAGACAAGCATCAAAAAGTCTTGCATAAGAGTTAACTCATAAAGCAATAAATTCAAAGTAAAGGCATCGAAGCAACACAAAGGAAGATATAAGTTTCAGCAGTTGCTTTCAACTTTCAACATGCATATCTCATGGATAATTGTCAACACAGAGTAATATGATGAATGCAAATAAGCAAGTATGTAAGAATCAATGCACAGTTGACACAAGTGTTTTCTTCTAAGATGGAAGGAAGTAGGTAAACTGACTCAACATAAAGTAAAAGATAGGCCCTTCGCAGAGGGAAGCAGGGATTAAATCATGTGCTAGAGCTTTTCAAGTTTTGAAATCATATAGAGAGCATAAAAGTAAAATTTTGAGAGGTGTTTGTTGTTGTCAACGAATGGTAATGGGTACTCTAACTACCTTATCAACCAGACTTTCAAGAGCGGCTCCCATGAAGGACGTTATCTCTACCAGCAAGGTAGATCATCCCTCTTCTCTTTTGTTTACACATGTACTTTAGTTTTATTTATTAGATGACACTCCCCCAACCTTTTGCTTTCACAAGCCATGGCTAACCGAATCCTCGGGTGCCTTCCAACATTCACATACCATGGAGGAGTGTCTATTTGCAAATTTAAGTTGCTTACTGATAAATCAGAGCAAAACATGTGAAGAGAATTATTAATGCAAGTTAATTAATTGGGGCTGGGAACCCCATTGCCAGCTCTTTTTGCAAAATTATTGGATAAGCGGATGAGCCACTAGTCCATTGTGAAAGTCTGTCAAAAGTAAATGACAAGATCGAAAGATAAAACACCACATACTTCCTCATGAGCTATAAAACATTGACACAAATAAGAGATAATAACTTTTGAATTGTTTAAAGGTAGCAATGAAGTATTTACTTGGAATGGCAGGAAATACCACATAGTAGGTAGATATGGTGGACACAAATGGCATAGGTTTTGGCTCAAGGTTTTGGATGCACGAGAAGCATTTCCTCTCAGTACAAGGTTTGGGCTAGCAAGGTTGTTTGAAGCAAACACAAGTATGAACTGGTACAGCAAAACTTACATAAGAACATATTGCAAGCATTATAAGACTCTACACTGTCTTCCTTGTTGTTCAAACACTTTACCAGAAAATATCTAGACTTAGAGAGACCAATCATGCAAACCAAATTAAACAAGCTCTACGGTAGTTCTTCATTAATAGATTAAACTACATGATGCAAGAGCTTAAACATGATCTATGAGAGCTCAAAACAATTGCCAAGTATCAAGTTATTCAAAACCATATGAAGCATTTTCTGATTCCAACCAAATAGCAACAAGTGAAGCGATCAACTTTCGCCCTTGAACATTAAAAGCAAGAATGAAGAACACTAGTGTTCATATGAAAAAGCGGAGCGTGTCTCACTCCCACATGAGCATGAATTTATTCAGAGAATGAAAAAAAAAACGAAAATAAAAGCACACAGACGCTCCAAGTAAAGTACATAAGATTTGACGGAATAAAAATATAGTTTCACTAGAAGTGACCTGATAAGTTGTCGATGAAGAAGGGGATGCCTTGGGCATCCCCAAGCTTAGATGCTTGAGTCTTCTTAAAATATGCAGGGATGAACCACGGGCATCCCCAAGCTTAGATGCTTGAGTCTTCTTAAAATATGCAGGGATGAACCACCGGGGCATCCCCAAGCTTAGACCTTTCACTCTTCTTGATCATAGTATATCATCCTCTTCTCTTGACCCTTGAAAACTTCCTCCACACCAAACTTCAAGCAAACTCATTAGAGGGTTAGTGCATAATCAAAAATTCATATATTCAGAGGTGACACAATCATTCTTAACACTTCTGGACATTGCACAAAGCTTCTGAAAGTTAATGGAACAAAGAAACTCATTCAACATATCAAAAGTGGCAATGCGAAATAAAAGGCAGAATCTGTCAAAAACAGAACAGTCCGTAAAGACGAATTTGGCAGGGGCACTTAACTTACTCAAATGGAAAAACTCAAAACTAATGAAAGTTGCATACATATCTGAGGATCACACACGTAAATTTGCAGATTTTTCTGAGTTACCTACAGAGACTTCTGCTCAAATTCGTGACAGACAGCAAATCTATTTCTGCGCAGTAATCCAAATCTAGCATCAACTTTACCATAGAGACTTTACTTGGCACAAAAACATGATAAGGAGAGGTTGCTACAGTAGTAAACAACTTCCAAGACTCAACAAAACAAAAATTTCTGTAGTAAAATAAACACATGGGTTATCTCCCAAGAAGTTCTTTCTTTATAGCCATTAAGATGGGCTCACAGTTTTAATGATGCTCTCATGAAAATAGACAATGAAGCAAAAGAGAACATCAAGAAGCAAATTCAAAACACATTTAAGCCTAACCCACTTCCTATGAAAAGGAATCTTGTACACAAATAAATTCATGAAGAACAAAGTGGCAAGCATAGAAAAGCAACACAAGCGCAATTTCAAGATTCTCAACATAAAGAGGGGAAACTTAATATTATTAAGATGCATATAACCATGTTTCCCTCTCTCATAATAACTTTCAGTAGCATCATGAACAAACTCAACAATATAACTATCACATAAAACATTCTTGTCATGAGCCACATGCATAAAATTATTACTCTCCACATAAGCATAATCAATTTTATTAGTTGTAGTGGGAGCAAATTCAACAAAGTAGCTATCATTATTATTCTCATCAAGTGTAGGAGGCATAGTATAATCATAATAAAATTTACTCTCCATAGTAGGCGGCACCAAAAGACCACTATCATTATAATCATCATAAATAGGAGGCAAAGTATCATCAAAGAAAATTTTCTCCTCAATGCTTGGGGGACTAAAAATATCATGCTCATCAAAACCAGCTTCCCCAAGCTTAGAATTTTCCATATCATTAGCAACAATGGTGTTCAAAGCGTTCATACTAATATCATTGCTACTAGCATGCAAATAAGATTCCATAGGTTTTTTAATTTTCGCAGCAAACAATCCATGTCTTAACTCAGGAAATAGAATAAGAAGCTCATTGTTACTTTCCATTATGCCTAACTAGTGTAAACAAGAAACCAAAAGATGCAATTGCAGGATCTAAAGGAAATAGCTTCGAGCACTTACAATGGCAACAGAAAATAACTTAGTTACCTGGGACCGGAGTATGAGTGCCTTTTACCTTTCCTCCCCGGCAACGGCGCCAGAAAATAGCTTGATGTCTACGGGTGATTCTATTCTTGTAGACAGTGTTGGGCCTCCAAGAGCAGAGGTTTGTAGAACAGCAGCAAGTTTTCCCTTAAGTGGATCACCCAAGGTTTATCGAACTCAGGGAGGAAGAGGTCAAAGATATCCCTCTCAAGCAACCCTGCAATCACGATACAGAAGTCTCTTGTGTCCCCAACACACCTAATACACTTGTCAGATGTATAGGTGCACTAGTTCGGCGAAGAGATAGTGAAATACAAGTAGTATGGATGTATATGAGTGGTAATAGCAATCTGAATAAAATATGGCAGCGAGTAAACATGCAACAGAACAGTAAATAAACGGAGATTCGATGTTTGGAAACAAGGCCTAGGGATCATACTTTCACTAGTGGACACTCTCAACATTGATCGCATAATAAATAATAACTTCTCTCATTTGTGCTACATATACTCTTGTTTGATAATGAACACCATTCGTTGCGTAGGATTACACGAACCCTCAATGCCGGAGTTAACAAGCTCCACAACATTCGATATTCATGTTTAAGTAACCTTAGAGCATAATAGATCTTTGCAAAATAGACCGAGTACTAACATAGCATACACACTGTCACCTTTACACTATGAAGGGGGAATAAATCACATCAATACTATCATAGCGATAATCAACTCCATAACCTACAAGAGATTATGATCATAATCTACGACAAGAACCACACGATGCACACACTGTCACCATTACACCATGCAGGAGGAATAGACTACTTCAATAACATCACATGAGTAGCACATAGACTAGTAGCGATACAAAGCTCATATGAATCTCAATCATGTAAGGCAGCTCATAAGATCATTGTATTGAAGTACATAGGAGAGAGGTTAAACACATAGCTACAGGTACAGCCCTTAGCCTCGAGAGAGAACTACTCCCTCCTCATCATGGGAGCAGCGCGTTGATGGAGATGGCGGTGAAGATGGCGGTGGTGTCGATGGAGAAGCCTTCCGGGGCACTTCCCCGTCCCGGTGGCGTGCCGGACAGAGACTCTGTCCCCCAGATCTTGGCTTCGCGATGGCGGCGGCTCGGAAGGTTTCTCGTACCGTGGCTTATTCGTCTGGGGTTTTAGGTCGGGAGACTTTATAGGCGAAAGGGGAGCCTCGGAGGGCCCTGGTGGGGCCAGACAATAGGGGCGCCCCCCCGCGCCGCCACCATGTGTGGTGGGCCTGTGGCTCGTCTCCGACTCCTCTTGATGTTCTGGAAGCTCCCGGGAATTCTAAGATGTTGGGCGTTGATTTCGTCCGATTTAGAATATTTCCTTACTAGGATTTCTGAAACCAAAAACAGGAAAGGAACTGCACTTTGGCATCTCGTCAATAGGTTAGTTCCGGAAAATGCATCAAAACGATATAAAGTGTGAACAAAACATGTATGTATTGTCATAAAACAAGCATGGAACATCAGAAATTATGGATATTATTGATACTTATCTTGAAAGTACTATTCATGAAAAGTTTTGCTATATGATTCAGTTGTTTAGTCATTATCTCTTTGTTAGCAATCTATTGCTTTGAATCACTCCATTCATTTCATATGCTTTACAATAATGTTGATCAAGATTATGTTGGTAGCATGTCACTTCAGAAATTATTGTTGTTATCGTTTACCTACTCGAGGCGAGTAGGAACTAAGCTTGGGGATGCTTGATACGTCTCCAACGTATCTATAATTTCTTATGTTCCATGCTACTTTTATGACAATACTCACATGTTTTATACATACTTTACATCATTATTATGCATTTTCCGGCACTAACCTATTAACAAGATGCCGAAGCGCCAGTTGCTGTTTTCTGCTGTTTTTGGTTTCAGAAATCCTACAAAGGAAATATTCTCGAAATTGGACGAAATCAACGCCCGGTCTTATTTTTCCACGGAGCTTCCAGAAGACCGAAGAGCATACGAAGTGGGGCCACGAGGGGCCGACACCATAGGGCGGCACGGCCCATGGGGCCCGCGCCGGCCTATGGTGTGGGGCCCTCCAACGCTGCCCTCCCTTCCGCCTACTTATACCCTCCGTCGCGAACACCCTATTACCGAGAGCCACGATACGGAAATACTTCCAGAGACGCCGCCGCCGCCTATTGATGACCCACAAGTATAGGGGGTGTATCGTAGTACTTTCGATAAATAAGAGTGTCGAACCCAACGAGGAGCAGAAGGTGTTGACAAGCAGTTTCGATGAAGGATTCACTGTAAATGCTCACAGACAAGTATTCAGGGGGTTTTGATATAGCAGATAAATAAAGTACGAGTAAGTAAAATGCGAGAGAAATAATTGCAGCGAGTGGCCCAATCCTTTTTAGCACAAAGGACAAGCCGGTTTGTTTACTTATAATGACCAAACGTTCTTGAGGACACATGGGGATTTTAGTCTAGTGCTTTCGCTTCATATAGTTGATTAATCTTCATTGTTTTGATAAGTGTTGTGTGGGTGAACCTATGCTAATGCACCGCCCTTCCTAGGACTAATACATACTTGTGATTATACCCCTTGCAAGCATCCGCAAATACAAGAAAGTAATTAAGATAAATCTAACCACAGCCTTAAACTCTGAGATCCTGCTATCCCTCCTGCATCGATATACTAACGGGGGTTTAGGTTGCTGTCACTCCGGCAACCCCACAATTAGCAAACGAATACAAGATGTACTCCCCTAGGCCCATAAAGGTGAAGTATCATGTAGTCGACGTTCACATGACACCACTAGAAGAATAACACCACAACTTAAACATCAAACCATTAAATATTACTCAACATAGTTCACTACTAACATCTAGACTTCACCCATGTCCTCAAGAACTAGATGAACTACTCACGAGACATCATATGGAACATAATCAGAGGTGATATGATGATGGATAACAATCTGAACATAAACCTTGGTTCAATGGTTTCACTCAATAGCATCAATAACAAGTAGTAATCGATACCGGGAAAGTTTCCCCTATCAAACAATCAAGATTCAACCCTAGATGTTACAGCGGTGACGAGATGCAGCGGTGGAGATGGCGGTGTAGATGGTGGAGATGATGATGATGATGATGATCCCAATGATGTCCAGCTCGATGACGGTGGCGATGGCGTCGATTTCCCCCTCCGGGAGGGAATTTCCCCGGCGGATTCCTGCTCACCGGAGAGCTCTTTTCTCTCTGGTGTCTCTCCGCCCCGCCGAGGCGGCTATGTCTATTCTCCGTAACTCCCCGTGCCTTAGGTTTTCGGGACGAAGATGTACGCGAAGGACAGGAGGCCAGAGGGGGTTGTGGGCCTCCTCCCCACATGGCGGAGCGGCCAGGCCAGGGCCCGCGCCGGCCTATGGGGGCCATGGCGGCCTCGGCTCCTCCTTCTGGCTCTCTTCATCTTCTGGAAAAATAGGATTTTTCATATAATTTCCGTCAATTGTTGATCTTCCGAAATATGGTGTCCTGACGGTGCTTTTTCCAGCAGAATCCTGACTCCGGTGAATAATTCTCCAATAATCATGAAACATGCAAAATAGGTGAAATAACATAAGTATCATCTCTAAATATGAAATATATCAATGAATAACAGCAAATTATGATATAAAATAGTGATGCAAAATGGACGTATCACCTATCCCATCTCGGGGGATTCAGGAGATCGCCTCCGGCACCCTGCCGGAGAGGGGAATCATCACAAGATGGCTCTACATCACCATGCCCGCCTCCGGATTGATGCGTGAGTAGTTCATCCTTGGACTATGGGTCCATAGCAGTAGCTAGATGGTTGTCTTCTCCTCTTGTGCTATCATGTTTAGATCTTGTGAGCTGCCTAACATGATAAAGATCATCTATTTGTAATGCTACATGTTGTGTTTGGTGGGATCCGATGAATATAGAATACTATGTCAAGTTGATTATCAATTTATCATATATGTGTTGTTTACGTTCTTGCATGCTCTCCGTTGCTAGTAGAGGCTCTGGCCAAGTTGATACTTGTAACTCCAAGAGGGAGTATTTATGCTCGATAGTGGGTTCATGCCTCCATTGAATCTGGGACAGTGACAGAAAGTTCTAAGGTTGTGGATGTGCTGTTGCTAGTAGGGATAAAACATCAATGCTTTGTCTAAGGATATTTGTGTTGATTACATTACGCACCATACTTAATGCAATTGTCTGTTGTTTGCAACTTAATACTGGAAGGGGTGCGGATGATAACCTGAAGGTGGACTATTTAGGCATAGATGCATGCTGGATGGCGGTCTATGTTCTTTGTCGTAATGCCCTGATTAAATCTCATAGTGATCATCATGATATGTATTGAATCTTTATTTGTCAATTGCCTACCTGTAATTTGTTCACCCAACATGCTATTTATCTTATTGGAGAGACACCACTAGTGAACTGTGGACCCCGGTCCATTCTTTTACATCTGAAATATAATCTACTGCAATCTCTGTTCTCTGTTGTTCTTCGCAAACAAACATCATTCTCCACACCATACGTTTAATCCTTTGTTTTCAGCAAGCCGGTGAGATTGACAACCTCACTGTTATGTTGGGGCAAAGTATTTTGATTGTGTTGTGCAGGTTCCACGTTGGCGCCGGAATCACGGTGTTGCGCCGCACTACACTCCTCCACCAACAACCTTCACGTGGCCCTTGACTCCTACTGGTTCGATAACCTTGGTTTCTTTCTGAGGGAAAACTTGTTGCTGTGCGCATCACACCTTCCTCTTGGGGTTCCCAACGGACGTGTGCTTCACGCGCCATGACCCTGCATACCACTGCATGTTGTAGTATGCCAGTCGTTGACATAACATGTGCGAAGTACCAATCCGCAAATATTACATCCCTCGGAGTAGTACAACAGAACATAGCTGGTCCATAACTCATTCATTTATTATTACAAACCATATGTACAGATCATCACGGAGTTCCTCCTGGGTCCAGAGAGGAATACTCCTGGGTTCCAGGTGAACCCGACTTAACTTACAATACAGTAGTCTAAGCAGGTCATACATTTATTCTACCCGAGCAGTGTAGTACTAGAGTGTTTGCACTGCTGGGTTATCACTACTACTCTTCCATCATTTATGACCATGGACACGCCAGGTATGTTAAGGCCAAAAACCATTGAGGGAGCAACTGCCAACCTCGCGGCATACCTCATCAACCAACGACCCGAAGATTCTGTGGCTCAAGCTCATCGGGGTGCCTTGGAAGCCTCGCAATCTTGGGAGACAACCTGGTCCCACGGAAGGAAAAGTCCATCAACCCGACTTGGATAGGTTTGACGTTATTTCTCTAGCATCGTCTTCCGAAAGTCTGGATAGCCTTGATCGTTGCCTCCCTGCACCTTGGCTGCTTCGGGACGCGCTTCCTCGAGAGCTCCTTCGTCGTTCACCGGATTGACCTGCTGCGAACAGACGTCTTTCAAGGGTGGCCTGCTCATCCGATAGTCGCTCCCGATTCTTCTCCAAGATGGAGCGATAAGCGTTGAGGGTTCCAACCGAAGTTCCGGCAGGAAGCGGTGTGTTGTTAAGTACAGCTGCACGGGCTGCTGCCCATTCTTCCTTCGCTATGGTGTAATCGCTGTTGTTATTACTGGCGCTGTTCCCAAAGCTATTTCGTCTGCTGGATCGAGGGGTGTGATCTCCACCTCCCCCGTTTCTTGCGTTTCCCGTGTTATTGGCAGCATAAACTTGGTGATGCGCTGTTTTCCATGTGACCTCCTTGACGATGCTGTCGACAATGTCCTCTCCCGATGAATACTGAGCGCTGCAGATGAACGGTGTGTCACTCGATCCCAGCCCGTGCCTGGTGTCGCAGTTCAGGCAGTAGTACGAGGTCATCTCCGATGATACGGGGTCATCGGATCCAACTGACATTGAAGACGTCGATCGAGGGGTTGATGGTGAAGACGAATTCGTCGAGTTCGTCAGACCAGCCGAGGTCAATTGATGATGACATGATTGACCCTGCGGCAGATGGGGGTGGCTTCCTTGCTGATCTGGGAGCGAAAGGTCCCAGCAGATGAAGGACTCCTTCCGCGTTGACGTTGTAGTGGACGCTCCCGAACGTCATCTCCATGTTTCCTTGAAGACCCAAAAAAGTCGGGCGAGAAGATTCGCTGTGCGGGGTGAACTCATAGGAGCCGAATCGGATCGGACTTCCCAAGATTGGTGATGCCGGCGGTGTTGATGATGCTGCCGACGACATGGTCGGATCTGCCGATGACGAATCTTGTGCCGACAGGGTTCCCACAGACGGCGCCAATTGTCGAGGGTACTCCTCGACAATGCCCTCCGTTTGGGGCTTAGGGTTGATGGAATCCTGCGGGATGACACGAGACATCGGTTAACACACAAACGGGGAAAGCGATTTACCCAGGTTCGGGGCCCTCGATGAGGTAAAACCCTTACGTCCTGCCTGTCTGATCTTGATTATGAAAATATCGGGTTACAATGGGGTGCCGAAGGTTTCGGCTGTGATCTCGTCGAGAGGCTAAGTTCTATGGGGACCTAGCTCTGGACTTATGGTGGCTAAAGTTGCTAAGATTGATTGTGTCCCTCGGCAGCCCCTCTCCTGGCCCTTATATAGGGGCCAGGTCTCAAGAGATCTGTCCGGGTACGACTAGGTTACAAAGGACCCTAGTTCTAAACTTTCCTCGTTTGATTCGTCTCTTCATCTTGTTCTTCAAGGAATCTTCTTCAGTACCGACGTAGCGGCCCACCTTGCCATCGGGTGTCTTCATGGGCCTCCATTTGGGCCGTACAGGATAGGGCAATAACAGTTACCCGAAGGGTAATGCCCACGTCACTTGTTCTCCTTCGGTACCGTCCCCGGCTCCGTAGACTATAAGGTAGTCCACTCCTTCTACACCTCCGGAGAGGTCTGGCTCTTCATAGCAGATCCCATCTGCTCCTTCTTGGTCGTCGTTGTCCTCCTCAAGACGGTTCAGGCAATCTAAGCAGGGGATTATAAGAGGTATGAGTATGAGCGTACTCAGCAAGTTCATAATAGGAAAGAGGTGTTTAATGCACTAGCTACGGTACTAGACCAGAAAGTCTACTACCAATGCAGGTTTTCATAATCATTTCTTCAAAAGGTTGCTTTTATTCAGAAGAACTATGTCCGTCAGCCTTCACCGGTTTACTAGAACTTCATGGAGCTCCTTTCCGGCCGCGTTCGTAGTTCCATATCCCGGAACAGGGAGTGACAGGTCACAGTTCTTTACACTCTGCAGAGGTGTGTTGCTTTACCCATAAGAGATCTTAACCTTGGTGCCAACCGGGCAGCTTTCCCGTCCACACTTCCTTGGTGTGAGGCCCGGTATAAGGTCCTAGCCAAAATGCATTCTCCCGCGACCTCGCACACCCACCCTTTGTTGCAATCTCCGACCCTGGGTCCTCGCCGGTGCACTCATACCTGTGGATGGCCCCCGACCACGACGACAATTCATGGCTCTACCATAAATTCCTTGCCGGTAGATGCAACCCATCATAGACCGCATTACCGTGGGGACTTTGTTGGGACCCCCACCCTACGCTTGTCCTTATCTGGATCAAGTGTCTACAGTAAGCGCATCCGTTGATGAACGAGAGGAGAGAATACACTTGACTACCCCGTCCCATTCCAGATCTTATGGTTAACACGGGTATTACGGCACAAGAATCACTGGACGACATTTGTTGTTAATCCTAGATGGATATAAACCCTTGCAATGGATCCTCCACCACACTCATACCATGGTTCCATTGCCCACCACTTAGTCATACTCATATTTATGAAAATAGCACTTTTACTTTTCATGCAAGAGTGATAAGCGTAGTAATTTGCAAGTAATTTGGTAAAAATACTCAAATGACATGTGCAAGCGATGAACTTACCTGGCAACTGCGATGTAATGCAGTTGCATGCTTTGGATTGACCCTGATCCTCTGTTTCTGAAAGAAGCATCATTGTCCGATAAGGGTAATGGTTAAAGAAGCAATTGTGCATGCTTTCAGCTTTTAGGGTTTGTTTCCCCTTCCCGGTGCTTTATTATTCCATGTAAGAAGTGGTTACTAAGAATAATTTAGGGATACTCCGTTTAAGGTAAAATACTACCTTGGAATGTTGCCAAGGTGTTTTTAAAGTTCAAAAGATTTTATGGACTTATTTTATCATTAAAAATATGGAGTGTTATTTTTAATGATTAATATATTCATTAAATTATGACTTTATTTCATTTGTCTCAATAATTTCATTTCATATTTTATTATGGTAGAGGATTTTATGCTGAGTAGTTTTCATATTTTTTTAGAGCTATATTTATTTTCTATAATTCCTGGAGAGATTTAATTAAATGGACAATTTTGAAAAGACAAAAATGCCTCTGGGCCCACCTGTCACTGGAGCCCAACGGGTTGAGTTAGACCCTCTCGGGTCCAACCGACCCGTTCGGTCGCTCACTCCACTCCTCCATCGCGTCGCCTCGACGAACCCTAATCCCCTCACTCTCTGGCGACCCGCGTCGCCCCCGCCGTCGCCGGACGATTCCGGCGGACTCCGGCGGTATTGGCCCTCGCCATGGGGTGCAATCGAACCACCCCACGACGCCGGTCACTCTCCTCCACATAGATCTGGATCTGGCGTTGCTCTCGCTCGTCCCCGACCCCCTCTCTGTGGCTAGGGTTACGGGATCCGCGTGTTAATTATGATAAGGTAGTGCTTTCTAGAGCAAGCTATAACGTTTGGCATTTACAGCTTAGTGCTAGAATGCAGAAGGTCTACAGACCCAGCCTTGATTATCCACACACTAGTGACTTGTAACTGAACATGTACGTGTGGTATATAAGCAGATCAATACCAGTGGGTATGATCACAGCAAAACTTATCCAAGTTAACTTGGTATCAGAGCCACTTCCTTTTCCTCTTCTCACCATGTCTTCCAGCCCTGCTTCAAGTGATGGCATCTCCGGCTCTGCCTCCATTGCTTCCATCGCCAACCTGATCACCATCCGCCTCACAAGGGAGAATTTTCTTCTTTGGAAGACTCGGGCTGTCCCTGTCCTCCGTGTACAGGGCTCTTTCGCTACGTCGACGGCACGATCCCGGCGCCACGGAGACCATTACCGAGGGCACTGGTGACACTGCCCGTACCGTGGCAAACCCAGAGTTCCTTCGCTGGTATCGCAGGACCAGATTGTCCTCATCGTGCTGCTCTCCTCCATGACGGAGGACATCATCGGGCAATTAACACAGCTGCACACCTCCCGTGCCGTGTGGGATGCACTGCACACGATGTTCTCCTCGCAGAGTCGTGCACGCGTGATGCAGATCCGCTACATGCTCTCAAACCAGAAGAAAAAAGGAGCTATCTTCTGCTGCATACTACAACAAGATGAAAGGGTATGCTGATGCTATGGCGTCTGTCGGCAAGCCCCTCTCAGAGGACGAGATACTTGGATACATGCTCGCTGGTCTGGGCTCAGAATATGAACCCCTTGTTGCTTCGATCACGGCACGTGATGACCCAGTGAGCCTTGCTAGCTTCTATGCTTATTTGCTCAGCCGAGCTCCGTCTTGAACAACAGACTTCCATCGGCGCGATCTTCTCCTCCGCCAACGCAGCAGCTCGCCAGCATGACGGGGCTCGTGGTGGAGGTCGTGGTGGCCAAGGGCAGGGTCGTGGCCGCGGCCGAAACAATGGCAGTGGCAGGGGCAGCAACAAAGGTGGTGGCGGCTCCAAACCCACCTGTCAAGTCTGCCAGAAGTACGGGCATGACGCGTTGAGGTGCAGGCAACGTTTCAATCATGCTTACCAGCCTGAGGACAACCGTGAGCGCTATGGCAATGCTGCGAACGTCGGCGGCCATGGCGGCTACTCCGTTTACACGAACTGGTACCTCGACTCCGGCGCGACGGATCACCTCACTAGCGACCTAGATCGCCTCACCATCCATGATCGCTACAGTGGCAAGGATAATGTTCAAGTCGCCAACGGAGCAGGTTTGCAAATCTCTCACGTTGGTCAATCTGTGCTTCCTGGCTCACACAAACCCCTGCATCTAAAAAATGTCCTTCACGTCCCAGGCTTACACAAACACCTTATTTCCACACATAAACTTGTTTCTGACAATCATGCATTTGCCGAGCTATATCCTGACTTTTTTCGTGTGAAGGATCAAGTCACCAGGAGGGTTCTTCTGCAAGGTAGAAGTCACGGTGGTCTCTACCCGGTGCCAAGCTCCCGTGCGTCTTCCTCATCGTGTCAGTCTAGTCGGCATGTCCTCTCCGCTATCAAGCTCACTTCTGATCATTGGCACAAGAGGCTCGGCCATCCTTCATCTGGCGTCGTCGATTCCGTCATTAGGTTGAATAAACTTGCTTGTGCACCGTCTCGTGAGTCCTTAGTATGTGATGCTTGCCAACGTGGAAAAATTCATCAGCTTCCATATAATAATTCCTCTCATGTAACCAACTCTCCACTTGAGCTAGTCCACACTGATGTGTGGGGCCCAGCTCGAACCTCTGTTGGTGGATATAAATATTACGTGAGTTTCTTGGATGATTTTAGTCGCTTTACCTGGATTTATCTGATTAAACAGAAATCTGATGTCGAAAACACGTTTTATGCTTTTCAGAACCATGTTGAGCGACTTCTTAACACCAACATCCGTGCGTACAGTCGATGGGGGGTGAATATCGTCGCCTCCATAAATATTTTTCCCGCGTCGGCATAGCTCACCGTGTTACCTGCCCGCACACCTCCCAGCAAAATGGCATCGCGGAACGAAAGCATCGACACATCGTCGAAACTGGCATCACCCTCCTTGCTCAATCATCACTTCCACTTCGGTTTTGGGATGAAGCTTTCCTCACCGCCTGCTACCTAATCAATCGCATGCCGAGCCGCATCCTTCAAAACTCTACACCTCTTGCCAAGCTCTTCAATAAAACACCGGATTATTCCCATCTGCGTGTTTTTGGTTGCGCGTGCTGGCCTAATTTGCGACCCTACAATAACCACAAACTTGATTTTCGATCTCGTCAATGTGTTTTTCTCGGGTATAGTAGTATGCACAAAGGTTATAAATGTTTGGATCGATCTACCGGACGAGTTTACATCTCACGTGATGTCATCTTTGATGAACATGTGTTTCCTTTTGCTAATTCCATTCTGCCAACACGCACTCTGCCCATAACTACACCTATTCCTTTGTCAAATTCCCAGCCGGTAGCACAAGTTGATCACGTAAGAGATTTTGCTTCCTCTTTGTTGGATACTAATCATCCTGCCTCGAGCGATTTTTCTGATGCAGGGACATGTCCATCGGGCTCTCTTATGACCTCTGCTGATGGCAACAGAAGCACTGGAGACGCAGCTGCTCGTGCGAGCCGTGCCATGCAGCCCGATGTGGTCGTGGACGAACCTGAGTCGCCTGCCTCGCCGGCCTCCCCTGATGTGGTCGTACAAGCACCTGGTTCGCCCAGGCCGGTCTCGTCTGGTTCATCCAACACCGAGACGTCGCACTCGTCGGCACCATCACCTTCACCTGTTGTGGCGGCTCCGTCGCAGCCTGAGCACCGTGGTGTCACTACTCGGCTCCGCAACAACATCATCAAGCCTCGGGTGCCTACTAATGGCACAATTTTCTATGACCCGCGTCGCCGGGCGTTCCTTGCGTGCCCAACTCCTACCACTCTGCGATGAAGGATTCCTCATGGCGTCAGGCCATGGAGCTAGAGTTCTCCGCTCTGCAGGAAAACCACACATGGACGCTCGTTCCTCGACCACCGGGACAGAACATCATAGGGTGCAAGTGGGTTTTCAAGGTTAAAGAACATGCCGACGGCAGCATTGACAAATACAAGGCTCGCCTTGTTGCCAAAGGCTTCACTCAGCGTTACGGTGTCGACTACCTCGACACTTTCAGTCCGGTTGTTAAGCCGGCAACCGTTCGACTTATCCTCACTCTTGCCATATCACGGGGTTGGAGTCTTCGCCAGCTTGATGTAAGCAATGCTTTCCTCCATGGTGAACTCTCGGAGACAGCCTATATGCAGCAACCGCCCGGCTTTGAGGATCCGCGGTACCCAGGCTATGTCTGCAAACTTCAGCGCGCTCTCTATGGCCTTAAACAGTCGCCACGCGCATGGTACTCCCGACTGAGTGATCGTCTCCAGCAACTTGGTTTTGTTCCATCCACAGCAGATACGTCCTTGTTCATATTCTCTCATGCCGGCGTCACCATGTATATGCTCGTCTATGTTGACGACATCGTCATCGCCAGTTCTTGCCCAACCGCTGTTCGTCGTCTATTGGATCAGCTAGCTCAGTCTTTCCCCGTGAAGGACCTTGGGACATTGCGGTACTTCTTGGGTATTGAAGTGGCTTCCAATTCTGGGGGGCTAAATCTCACTCAAAAAAAATATGCTACTGACTTGCTTCTTCGTACACACATGGAAAAATGCAAGCCAGTGTCAACCCCCATGAATGTGCAAGAGAAGCTATCACGGGAGGTTGGCCAAGTACTCAATGATGAGGATGCCTTTGTCTACCGCAGTACTGTAGGCGGTTTGCAATACTTGACACTCACCAGATCTGACATTTCATTCGCCATCAACAAGGTTTGTCAGTTCTTGGCTCAGCCAACCGATGTTCATTGGGAGGCTGTAAAAAGAATTCTTCGCTATGTCAAAGGGACAATATCCTCCGGACTCAGTAGTCAGTATACGAAGATCATCGTCTACACTCTTGAGCGTTTTCACGGACGCGGACTGGGCTGGGTGCGCGGATGATCGACGCTCAACCGGTGGCTTTGCGGTCTTCTTTGGGCCAACCTTAATTTCCTGGAGCGCACGGAAACAGCCAACCGTGTCACGCTCATCTACGGAGGCAGAATACAAGGCACTCGCAAATGGGACCGCAGAAGTTACTTGGATACAGTCATTACTCAAAGAGCTGCGCATCTCGCAACCGCGCCCTCCTGTTCTGTGGTGTGACAACCTCGGAGCTACCTATCTTACAGCGAACCCTGTGTTTCATGCAAGGACAAAACATATCGAGGTCGACTTCCACTTTGTCCGAGAGAAAGTGGCACTAGGAGCTCTAGAGGTCCGGTTCATAGCATCAGAAGATCAGGTCGCAGATGTCTTCACCAAACCATGCACGAAGCTGATGCTAGACCGGTGTCGTCGCAATCTCAATCTTGTATCCGCCGGTTGAGATTGAGAGGGCGTGTTAATTATGATAAGGTAGTGCTTTCTAGAGCAAGCTATAACGTTTGGCATTTACAGCTTAGTGCTAGAATGCAGAAGGTCTACAGACCCAGCCTTGATTATCCACACACTAGTGACTTGTAACTGAACATGTGTAACACCCCAACTTTTGCAACCTTGATTAGTTGTCCTTATTTCAAAAATCGGGGGGAACAAAAACTTTTTCTATAGACTAATTAAGATGAATTGCCTTGATCTGTTGGTTGTGATGAATTGCCTTGATTTGTTGTTAGATGAATTGCCTTGATTTGCTTGTTGAGTTTTGTCTTGAGCTACCTCATAGAACAACACCCCTAGTGGTTAAACAAGCAACTCACCAAATAAAACACATGTGTGGCTTAGGAAGAATTGCTTTCCTTCTTACTACATCCATCCTCTCTCCTGATGACAACATGAGTGTGCCATCTTGATTTTCTCTTTGTTGTACAAGATAGCTCAATCATCCTTAATTCAAAACTTGGGATCGTCTACCCCTAGTTACATCCCTCTCTTTTACCCACTCATCCTTGTTGGTTTTGAGGCCATGTCGACCATCTGTGTTGACAGGCTTAAAATGTCCAGACTTTGGCAATTGATCTCTAAGCACCCACAACTGTTTTGATGACCTCACTGCATGGATCTCATCTGTGCAATACCCTCTACAATCTTCACGTCTTGCATGTCTTAGTCTACCCTTGCAACTCCTTTAATTCACTTGACCTTGCACTTTATCCTTTGTTTCAACTCTGGATCACTTCCTTCACTTTTACCTCTTGTTTTTATTCAAGTTTAATCTTCACAAAAACCAAGAGTGGGAATGATGGGTACATTTTGTAGCCACCATCTACCCTTGAGAACACTCATCCCTAAATTAGTTTTCTTTCTCAACCACCCTATTGTTTTTCCTTCTCTAGTTTTGATCACAAAACTACTTCTAATTTTATTAAATCTTTTCAAGATATTTCTTCAAAGGAAACAAAGAACTGAAAGGGGTTTGGTTCTCACCCCATTTCTATCAAGCACTGATTTATAAAACATTATTTTCTATCTTGCTTTCTTTTCAGCAAAAGGCTTGTTTATGATACCTACACCATTTCTTGTTTCCCTCTTGCTTATTTTTTTTTACATTGGAGAAAAACTCTACTTTACTAGAGAAAGTAAGTAGAATATTTTGAACTCCTATGTTCCAACTAGTTTTCTCTCAACATCTTCAAAATTCCATTCCACTTGAGTTCATTACCAATTGTCCCTAGACAATTGAGGATTTCAAATACTTTTCAAATGAATTCTTTTTCAAATGGCAATTTTTGCACATCTTATGCACAACTCTGATCTACCACATAGTATTCCCTCATCCTCCAATTCTTGATCAAATGAATGATCATTTGATTCTTTCAAATGGACTCCCCTCAACTGAACCCTAGACTCTGGGAGTATTTCCAACCACTCCAAATTGACCTCTTATTTGAAGAGCAACTTATAGTCCATCATACTCCTCCCAATTTTCTATTATTTTCCATCATCACCTTGACCTCATGAATTGAAGACTTATGTCAATATATTCATCCTTGTGAGTATATGATTACATCCTTCACTATCTCTCTGAACCTTGGACTCTTTACTTGGAGGAATCTATTTTCTTTGCATGAGCACTTGAGTGCCATGTGCCTCATCTTGTTTTTGCTTAATTCAAATCTCAAATCTTGTGGCGGCTATCTCACAAATGGCATGCACATGAAACCTTGTACATCACCATCACCATCATCTTCTTGGCACAAAGCCATCATGCAACAAATACCAACATGGTATATTTTACCATCACAATCTTCCTCCATCTCTATATCTCTCACATTGTTCACTTGAGTTTGGCAAGAATGGAGCCGGCCATGACAAATTCGGCCAGCCATTGTGCTTCCCACTTTCTTCTCTTGCAAGTCTTGCCTCCCAACTACCCCAACAATTAAATGGGCAGCCACCCACCTTGGCCAATCAAATAAGGAGGCAGCCACCCCTCTCCCTCTATAAAAGGGGCTTGGCCGGCCACCTCCACTCCCATTTGCTCATTTCTTTTCATCCTCCACTCCCTCACACTCTTCTCCTCCACTTCCCCACGAAATACTACTGCCCCTTGCTCACATGGCCGGCCATGGCCAAGAAAATCCACCAAGATGGAGCTCCCCTCCTTCCTCAAGCTTCCCCTCACCATGAGAGCATCCCTCTCACTCTCTTCTCCCCTAACCCTAGATGAATCCAGCTCTATTTCTCTTTTCCCCTCTCACAAGATTGGATCTTGATGCAGGTGCATGTTGAGCTATGCATGGAGAAGCTTAAGCAATCCTCAGATCTGAAGTTCTTGAGCAAAGTTCGTCCAAATCCTTGCAGTAATTTCTGTAATCTTGCTGTTTCAGATTCTGGTACGAACTTGTAAAATCCACCACATCTCGTGTGCAGATCCAAATCGAATGATTCAAAGTTCCACAGGTAGATATTGAAAATATCTACAACTTGGCGTTGGTCTCATCCTCAAATTCGTTACAGATTCTCCCTGGTAAATAAAGTTCTGGAAACATGCAGATTCACTGTTTGTTAGATTGGGTCCGTTTTACAAACCCTTTTTGAGCAAACTCAACGGTGGGTGAAAGCTCTGTTCAGTACCTTCATTTTGGCGTTGGTTTCACTTCGATTGACCACCTGAAACTGAAATGGTTTACAGATCAAGATCTGGTCAGATCTGACTTTGTCAAATTAAATCAGGAGCTTGGGAACGAATTTTTGAATGAAACAAATTGGGTAAGAACCAGCCTTTCAATACCTTTCAGATGCAACTGACCTCATATTTTTATGAATTATGTACGATTTGTGGTGAATTAAACTTGTTCTGTGTGTTCTGCAGACATGGCTGTTAGCTTTTAAATCACCAAAAATCCATTTTTTAACCTAATTGAGTGATTCCAACTTTGTAGGACTGCTGGTTGTTTTCTTAATCATCTCCAACAAGTTTCAAACATTTATCTGTTATATAACTCCATATATAAAGAAAATGGTAAAGACATGCAGTAACCTTGTTAATCAATTTGTGAGAGTTTCAGAAACAATTTGAACCCAAATCCAATTGTGTATGCACCTCTGTTTAAATATCTTTCAAATGCCAGTAGTCTCATATTTTTAGGATTTTTCTACAATTTATGGCCTACAAATCTTGTTTTCTGTACAGCCAGATTCAAACAAATTCCAAAATTTGTAGGTTTAATATTTTTGAGTGAATCCAATTGGGTTAGTCTTGTATTAGTACTGGCCATCTAGGAAAAATAGTGTTAGTCTCTGTTCATGCATATTTGTTACTGTTAGTAATGTGTATGTGTGACATAGGTTGTTGAAGCACAACTTTTTGATTTATTTGAAAACTCTAACCACCTCTTTGTATTAAAATTGGTCAACCAATGTTTTACTCTTGCAAAACAAAACCTCTGAAACTTAACCTTACTTGTATTGTTTGGATTAAGTTTTCAAATGGTGGGGCATATCATTTGTTTCCTATTCTTGTGTAGTGTTTTGTAAGCTTTATAAGATAGGGAGAATGATTGCCCGCTCTTCCAAAAATGTTTCAAATTATAATGTAAATGATTTTGATGCTAAACTAATACACTTGTCATCTTTCTAATGTTATCCACCATGGGATACTTAGTTGTGCCATGGTGATACCGAGAGAGGCAATTGCTAAGTTGTGATACTCTCATACCTTTACTAGGTAAATAAAATGGGTTCTCTTTTAATTGCTTTGTAGTATCTAGAAGTCCTTAATATGTTAGCCCTTAGTAAAGTGGTTAGCTATTGATTGTTGTTTGTTGAATGTTGTTTTGTTGGTACAATGTGATTGATTGTGTTCCTTTTATATTTTCCGGCGATAGATGCGAACGATTCCGAAGAAGAAGAAGAAGTGGATTGGACAAGGATTCTTTATAGGTTGTTGGAATTCTTATGTTGATGGAGTTGAAGACGTACAGGGACAATTAAGCCAAGGCAAGCCATCTTTTGATCTCTGATTTGGTGTCTAGTTGGATGTCATTTGTTGATGTCCAAAGCACCTTGAATTCTATGTGTGTTATTCTCTCTGTTTATGTCAACTATGTGTGTTTCCAAGTGGGGTACTCCCTAGTGGTGATACTCCACCTTTGTCATGTGATTATGAGATACATGGTATCAAGGTCGTGCTATTCCACTTGGTCGTCTTGTATGCTCAACTTGAGCATCTTCCCTCTCAAGATAGTAACTTTCACCACACTCACAACTTTTGTAATTTAGAGGTATCAACGACATGATGTTGGTGTAATTCTCAACTTGAGAGGAGTATGCCGGGTACCCTATTAGAGAGTTGGTTGGGTAGTGATTCTCCACTATCCAAATTTTATAGTTAGTACCACAAATCTGAAAGTATAATCCTCTTTGTGTTGTCATCATATATGCTTATCTTAAGCAAGTATGATCCACCCATTTCTCCTTTATACCTTCTATGGCAAGATGACTCTCATCTCGGCCGTAGTGCAATTCTAGTTCAACTCATGAAACTATAGGTTGGGAACCCCTCAAGGCTCACCTTGTTGTAAATGTTTTATGAAAACCTTGGGTAAGTTAACTATACCCAAGTGTATGTTTTGGAAAGACAAGGTCTTTGGACAAGGATGTTGGAGGAATATGGTTGGTTGTTGACAAGTAAAGAAAGTGTGGGAAAAATGTTTTCAAAGGAGCACTGCGTATAAGTGTTCGCCGTCCCAACTTTTTATCGCGCAACCACACTACCCTGGTGTGGGACGGGGCTTAGCCCGTAGTTTGTTGAAGCTGGCAGGAGCACCCTTCACAACTTTCTAGGGAGGGTCACGATGACCTCCGACGCCGGGTTGCGCTCTGGAGGAGGCAATACACTGTCTAGACTGATAGCCGGACGATTACTGAGGGTCTTCTGTCATGGCGCCGGAGATACGCTCAAAAGGAGGTATGCTGCCGGGGTGCCGGGAAGGGGTAAGCCCGCAGGGAAGGACTCGTGCCAGTGGAGATGGGCGAAAGGTTATGTTCGGGTATCCGTCGTGGCATATGTTGTTATGCGGGGATGATACCCACACGATAGGTATCCGGATGGTTGTGGGGAAAGTGTGCAAACTCTGCAGAGTCAAATCTATTCGAATAGCCGTGTCCGCGGTCATGGACAAGTTGAAATGGCCATACTTAACCGGGGCTTGAGTTTTGCTTTGATAAATGCTTTGCAAAGGAAGTGTTGTGTTGGATGTACCGGAAAGGTACGGAAAAAGGGGCGTGTGTCGACCGTATGGAGATGGTCGTGGAAAAACTAAGACCAAGTGGGGGACTTCTCCTAGTGTTTCATGTAGAGGAACTCTTCTTCAATAAAGATATAGAGATGTCATAGGACTTCCTTAGTATTCCCATCACTTGAGATGGCGGTATACTAACCCTTCTTCAATAAAGATATAGAGATGTCATAGGACTTCCCTAGTATTCACATCACTTGAGATGGCGGTATACTAACTCTTCTTCAATAAAGATATAGAGAGGTCATAGGACTTCCCTAGTATTCCCATCACTTGAGATGGCGGTATACTAACTCTTCTTCAATAAAGATATAGAGATGTCATAGGACTTCCCTAGTATTCCCATCACCTGAGATGGCGGTATGCTAACTCTTCTTCAATAAAGCTATAGATATGCCATAACTATCCTTTGAAGTATCTTCTTCAATAAAGATATAGAGGTGTCATAGTACCACGTTAGTGTCTCCATCAATTGCGATGTCGGGATGCTATATCCACAAGAGAAACTATTTCTCTTCCACATGCTATATCCACAAGAGAAACTATTTCTCTTTCACATGCTATATCCACAAGAGAAACTATTTCTCTTTCCCATGATATATCAACACGAGAAACTATTTCTCTTTCACATGCTTTATCCATGAGAGAAACTATTCTTCCCCTCTTGTCTTCTCTAGTTAGAATTGTTATCACCATCTTGATGGTTTGCGAGTACAATTCCGATGTACTCACGGCTTTGTCCCTGACTATTTACTTGGCCAGACTTGAAGAAGTTCGACAGATGAAGAAGGAGTTGACGACGTCTATGCGAGCTAGGAACGTCTTCCCAGTCAGTTGCCTGTAGGGTTATGGCAGACGACTTGGGTACTGCGCTGCTGAAGTGATGATGCTACTCTGATGTTTAGTTAGGCCCTTCGAGGCTATTATGTAAGTATTGGTCATGTGACCATGTTGTAATTTTCTTATTCCGCTTTGTAATGGATGGTGTAATTTGATATCAGTTCGGTTATGTGTTCACGGCGCACTGATCATGGGATCGTGAACTGTATACATAACAGGGATTTTGGACAGCTAGTCCGGGGTCCCCACAACATGTACGTGTGGTATATAAGCAGATCAATACCAGTGGGTATGATCACAGCAAAACTTATCCAAGTTAACTCCGCGGCAATCTCGCTGCTCGCTAGCGTTCCTGGCGCTATGGCGCTGCCGTGAGCCCCGCCGTGGTGATGCTAGGCACTGCGGCATTGTCGTGGCCTGGCTTGGCTGGGCCTGGCGCCGTCGTGCCCCCGGCGTGTGCCGCCATGGCTGCGACTGTTGTCTGCTCGCCCAGGTACGTGCTCCACTCTCTCTCTCTCTCTCCTTCTTCCTTGTTCGCCACTGGATGCTTTGGCGTCCAGGTTGTTGTGCTGCTGCTCCTGCGCCTATGTGTTGTGTGATGTGCTACCTCTGTTGCTGCCATGGTGTGCTAGCTGCTGCTGCTCTATGTGCCATGACCTAGCTCTACTGCTGTGCTTGTGCTGGTGCTCTCCTCTCTCTGGCTTATGCTTGTGTGTTTGCCATTATTGCTATTGTAGCTCATGTATACTTGCTCATGAGCATCCTGTGATGCTCATGGCTTGCCAGGTTGCTCCTGCTATTGCTTACTGCTGCTAGGCTAACATGTGTATTCATATTCTTGGCCCCTGGCTTGATTGGTGTGAGTAATCCTCGCATTCTGCAAGAACCAGTGCTTCTGGTGTGTTGCTCATTGAGCTGTAATTCATGGAAATGCTCAATTGAGCATGGTTGTTGGTTAGACAGCTCCATCCCTTGATGGTGTGCTTCTGGATACAATTGTATATGATTTATTTAATTATCTGTGATGCAATTGTTCATGATCTGTGGCTATTTAATTTATATGGTTCATGGGTTGGTGCTAGGCTTGGTTCTAGCATGCTCTTGCATGCTCTGTCAGGCCCTGATGATCATATGATAATCAGTTTCTTGATGGTTGACTGCTGCTCTGTGGCTTGTGTCTCATTGGTGCTCCTCCTTGTGTCTGTGTGACACACTGGCCTGGCTGGTGACATAGGCATCCCCAATGGGCCTGCCGAAGAAGGTACCCGGGTTTACTTAAGGCCCACGACCCGAAGTTTTACAAAGCCCAGAAGCCCAATCGAGAGATAGTTTGGAAAGATAGAATTGTATTCGGAATATTGACTTGTAACTATTGCGGGACGGGTCAGAAACCCTCCCGGACTCTGTAAACTTTTGTATCACGAAACCCTCGGCTTTGCCTCCTATATAAGGGGGAGTCGAGGGACAAAGGAAGGATCGATTCATTGTTGTCCAGACAACCCTAGTTTTCATAGCAGTCGAGTACTTTCCGGCTGAAACCTTCGAGATCTACTTGCCCTCTACTTCCAATTAAACCCTAGTCTACAACTTGTAGGCATTGATAAGTTAATCCCTTATCAATTGGCGCCGTCTGTGGTAATTAGAGGCGACAAGGTTCAGATCTCAATGGCACGTTCAACATCATCAGCATCTTCAGTAGCAAGCAACGCGATGGATCGAGGTAAACAGATCGAAACTGCTCTAGTCGATTTTGTTCCTCACCCACCCTCCCGTATGGATGCATATGCGTATCTGGAGGAGCCCCTGGACATGGCGTTCGGAAGGTTCCACTTCCGTGTTGGGAAGGAAGGATCTCATCGTCTCGCAAGATCGGATTCGGCGAGATCGGTTGCAGCTGGTTCCGATTCATCGGGATCGGTTTCATCGTTCGAGTCCGGCGAGGAAGAGGTTTCGTCGGCAATCTCCACCAAGCTTGCATCAAGCGAGGAACTCGTCAAGATCTTCGGCAACATATCCGTCGGGTCATCTGCGGACTCAAATATAAGCAGCGACTCCGACAGCGTCGGCGATTTCGATCTTGTCGACAGATCTGCTTCTATTCGTGAGGTCTTCGCCGATCTATATGACCGTGTCACCAATATCGACAACAATCAAGCTTCAACACATCACCAAGTATACGCCATTGAAGAAGCAAGCCGATCAGAGCCGGAGACATCAGAGTCTTTCGACAATTTGGGAAATCCATACGTCGATCCCGCTGATCTCACGCGAGGTTTGGGCACCAAATACATCGGTCCCGAGCCTAGAGACAAGGTGCAGCTCCCGCAAGAAGCTTGGGATAGAGCGACAAGAGCCATGAATGGCACGGAGCCGATGAACACCACTGCAACAGTCGCGGAATTGCAGGCGTACCAATATAGGCTAGCCCGTAAGGGAAGAGAGCTCGAAAAACAAGCAGTGGAACTTGAAAAGAGAAGAGCCGCTGCTTCCGTGTCAAGCAGGCGAAGGGTGGAGCTGAGCCGAAATTCAGGAACTTCGGGAGACAACCACAGAGATGGTCGTAACAGGGCAAGATCTCGACTGCAGAGTATACCAAAGGCAGAGAGGGGGAACTTGATCCAGAACCTTGACATGTCTTTCATGTCGATTGACACAAGAGGGAATATTATCCCAAAAACCACGGAGGCAGGATATATGGCGACACAGGCCTTCATATTGGCGAACAGGCCACCTGCAGGAGATCCAAGAGAGGCATTGTATAACATGGCTTTGGCAGGAGTCGGAGTTATGGGGACAGCGTTCGTAGGAACAAGCACACCTCCCGAAGGTGCTGCGAGGCAAAATAGTCCACGACCTACAGTGGCAGTGCAAGAACCCCCGAGAACGTCGGCAAGAGACACATCGGCGCAAACTCGGGTCGATAGAGCGCGACACGAGAGGAGAGAACGTCGGCATTCACCTGAATTAGATGACGAAGATCTGTGCGGACTCCCTTGTTTTACTCGACGAGTCCGCAAAACGCGAGTACCGTCAGATTTCAAGTTGCCTGACAGTTACAAAAAATTCGATGGATTG
Source organism: Lolium multiflorum (assembly GCA_030979885.1). NCBI lineage: Eukaryota > Viridiplantae > Streptophyta > Magnoliopsida > Poales > Poaceae > Lolium > Lolium multiflorum. The sequence goes on from CM061747.1 coordinate 80,426,784, forward strand.
CAAGATCCCGAGGATTGGTTGGTTGATTACCTGGAGACAGTAAAATTGACAGGTGGAACTAAGGCAACGGCTATGCAAAGTATCCAGGTATACCTAAGTGGTGCAGCTCATGGATCAAGAAGTTACCACTTGGATCTATCGACAGTTGGGAAACCTTCGAGGACCTGTTCGTAAAGAATTTCATGTCTACATGCAAGAAGCCTGCGTCGATAGAGGAGTTGAGAGCCTGTCGACAGAAGTATGACGAGTCGATGAGGGCATATATACAGAGGTGGAATATCATCAAAAACTCGGCAGAAAATATATCTGACGAGAGAGCGATAGATGCTTTTGTCGGAGGGATCCGAAGGAAGGACTTCATCGAGGATCTAGGGAGAACTAATCCAAAGACAATAGCAGCACTCATGGAGATAGCAAATCGTTGGGCAGATGGAGAGGATGCCGTCAACAACAAGCGACATAGGTCACCCGAGGAAGATCGGAACAGAAAATTCCAAAATAGACGGCGTTTTCCTCGCTAGTATTCAGATCACAACGGTCCCGGCCAAATATCGGCCGGCTTCCGAGGAAATAACGAAGGAAATAATCGAGATGATTATCAAAAGAGCGGGGAGCAGCGTGGTGACTACAGGGATGGTCCTCGTCAAAATAGGCAAAATAATGGTCCAAGGTTCCAGAGGCCGTATGTATCTCCCGAAGATATGATGAACGGACCATGCCAAATGCACTTTTACCTCGACAACAATGGAAAGAGGCAGTCAGGACACTTGCAGAAAGACTGCCGAACTTTTCAGGCGTTAAACAGATTTGCAGGGCATGCCAACGCACAGGCAGCAAACAGATACCCTCAGGGGCCAAGGAGCGAGGTTCATCTTCCGCCTCCTCCCGCAATTACGGACGAAAATCGACACCAGCTCAGAATAGCGGCAGCGCCACCACCGCCTCCATATATCGACACCAACGGCGCGGTCTCGATGATTCGAAGGCCGGCCATCCAACAGAGCCCAGAAAGTGATTTCTCGGCAAGTTTTTATGGCAGAAAAGATGCCTCCACCAACAATAGAGTATCTAAATTGGTCGGGACAAGACATTGGCTTCACCATAGCGGATCACCCGCAGCAAGTTCCTCGACCAGGGCAATCAGCTTTAATCTTACCAGCGGTGATCGCAGGATTTGATGTGTCGCGAGTTTTTATAGATGGAGGCAGCAGTTTAAACCTTATGTACGCAGATACATTGAGGAAGATGAACATATCCTTGGCGAACTTAAAACCAACGGATACGCGTTTCCATGGTATCACACCAGACAAGCCAAGTTATCCATTGGGGAAGATTAATCTCGACGTTCAGTTTGGAACCCGAGAGAATTACAGGATCGAGAGGCTGGAGTTTGAAGTCGTAGATTTCCCGTCACAGTATCATGCTTTATTGGGACGACCCGCGTATGCCAGGTTTATGGCAGTTCCCCACTACACGTACTTGTTGTGGAGGCTCCCTGGACCAAAGGGACCAATTACGGTGAAAGACAGTTTTGCGCTAGCAGATAAATGTGACAAGGATTTTCATCGTTTGTCGGAAACTTTCGGGATGCAAGCAGAGTATATGGCATCATAGTTAACGACAGATTACGACGTACTGCCAGACGTCGGGAGGCCGCTCACGGAACCAACCTTTGATATTACCAAAAACTCGAAGGAAGTGCAGGTGCACCCGACAGATCCCAAGAAGACGACAGCTATCGCCACAAACATGGACCTCGCATAGGAAAGCGCGCTCATCGAGTTCCTCCATGAGCGCTGGGAAATCTTCGCATGGTGCCCAGGTGACATGCCAGGAGTACCCAGGGAACTTGCCGAGCACCCCCTAAACTTGGATCCATTGGCTAGGCCAATCAGACAACCTTTGCGGCGTTTTTCGGAACCAAAACCGCAAAGCTATGCTATCAGAAATCAATCGACTCAGAGAAGTTGGGTTCATCAAAGAGATACACACAGAAGCCACGTGGGTAGCAAACCCAGTGCTGGTCCCGAAGAAAAACACAGAGGTCCTTCGCATGTGCGTCGACTTCACGTGTCTAAATAAACATTGTCCAAAAGATCACTTTCCCCTCCCAAGGATCGATCAAATCATCGACTCCACGACAGGTTGTGAACGTCTTTCTTTCTTGGACGCATATTCTGGTTATAACCAGATTCGACTGAAGGAAGAAGATGAAGTCAAAACAGCTTTTATCACCCCTTACGGCGTGTTTTGTTACAAAACGATGCCTTTCGGATTGAAAAACGCTGGTGCAACATACCAGCGGATGATGCAAAAGTGCTTGGCCACGCAGATTGGCAACAACGTCCAACAACAAAGGAAGGATCAACATTGATCGATGATCTCAGAGAAACTTTCGACAATCTCGACAAATTCTGCCTCAAGCTAAACCCGACAAAATGTTCCTTCGGCGTCCCTGCAGGAGAACTTCTCGGGTTCCTGGTGTCAGCAAGAGGAATCAAAGCTAACCCAGAGAAGATTCAGGCCATTGTAACGATGCGGAAACCAACAAAACTAAAGGAGATACAACAGCTAACGGGACGAGTCGCAGCTTTAAGCAGATTCGTCGCCAGGCTAGGAGAAAGGGCGTTGTCGTTTTACGCCTTGATCAAGCAAGGAGAAAAGTTCGAGTGGAACGAAGAAGCAGACAGAGCTTTGAGGATCTCAAGCGCACAATCTCGACACCTCCAATATTGGTGGCGCCCAAGGAAAAGGAACCTCTCCTGTTATACATTGCGGCCACACCTCAGGTGGTCAGCACGGCACTCGTGGTTGAGCGAGAGGAAGAAGGGAAATTACATGGAGTACAAAGGCCGGTATATTTCATCAGTGAAGTTTTATCGCCTTCAAAACAGAGGTACCCGCATTATCAGAAGCTAGCATACGGAGTATTTACAACAGCAAGAAAGTTACGACATTATTTTTCGGCACACCCGATAATAGTGGTCAATGAGGCACCATTGTCAAATATACTGAATAACCCGGAAGCTACGGGTCGTGTCTCCCTTTGGGGAATAGAACTTTCCCCTCGGGACATCACATACGAAAAAAGAAAAGCGATCAAGTCGCAGATCTTACCAGACGTCGCAGAGTGGATGGAGCTGCAAAACACGGGACCGCCTGATTTATCGAGAACCTGGACCATGAACTTCGATGGGTCCAAGAGGTTAGAAGGAGCAGGAGCAGGCGTGATATTGGTTTCACCTCAAGGAGACAAGCTAAAATATGTACTACGGATGACGTTTCCCAACGCATCTAACAATGAGGCAGAGTATGAAGCACTGATACATGGGATGAGGATGGCGAAGGCTTGTGGTGCGACCCGATTAAAAATATACGGCGACTCCCAGCTGGTGGCTCAACAAGTTATGAATCAATGTGACGCAGTCAATGAAAGCATGATAGCATACAAGGAGTTATACAATGAACTCGAGAAACTTTTCGACGGGTGTGAAGTGAATCATGTTAGCAGGCTCAGCAATGACGAAGCCGATGTTTTGGCAAATATCGGGTCACAATGCCTAGCAATACCACCTGGAGTACTTTGGGAGGAGATAAGTGAAAGGTCGACTAAGGCAAGGAAACAACCAAAGAAGAAAGAAAAGGTCGAGAAAGGCTCGGGGGCTTCGACAGCCCTCGAAGCAGGCGCATCTGGAGATGAGGAAGAATCACACGAGGTAATGGTAATACAAGTACCATGGATGCAGGCTTATATTGCATATATTTCAAGGCAGCAGATACCCGATGATCCAGTAGAAGCAAGGCGAATTATTCAAAGATCCAAAGCTTTTACTGTGATTAAAGGCGAGCTTTACAAGAAAAGTATATCGGGAGTTTTACAGCGTTGTGTCACAGCTGAAGAAGGTTGGGTGCTTTTAAAGGATGTACACGAAGGAGTATGAGGACACCATGCAAGTAGCAGAGTTATTGCGGCCAAGGTTTTCAGAGCAGGATTTTTTTGGTTAACAGCAATCGAGGATGCAAAGGACATAGTGCGTACCTGTGATGCGTGTCAAAGGTTTGCCGCCAAACCTCACTCTCCGGCAGCGGAACTGATGCCAATACCTTTGTCGTGGCCTTTTTCTCAATGGGGTCTTGATATGGTGGGCGAACTACACAAGGCGTGGCCAGGAGGATACGAGTATATGCTTGTAGCTGTCGACAAGTTTACCAAGTGGGTTGAAGCGAAGCCGATAAATTCGCCAGATGCGGCATCGGCGGTCAAGTTCATCAAAAGCATTGTTTTTCGGTTCGGAGTTCCTCATAGTATCGTCACATAAAATGGAAACAATTTCACGTCAAAGGAATTCAAGGCTTATTGTGCAGAAGTAGGCATCAAGCTACAGTTTGCGTCAGTCGCACACCTGCAAACTAATGGTCAAGTCGAGAAAGCAAACGGCGTCATCTGCAACGGCATCAAGAAGCGCTTGTTAGGACCATTGGAAAAAGCTCGACACACTTGGCCGGAGGAGTTGCCCAGCGTGTTATGGAGCATACGAACAACACCCAACACAGCAACACAGGAAACCCCGTTTTTCCTGGTTCATGGAGCTGAGGCGGTGTTGCCGATAGAAATAGAACACAATTCCCCGAGAGTGGTGGATTTTAATGAAGAAACCTCGAGAAAGGCGCTAGAAGACGACGTGGATGCACTTGATGAGGCTCGCGACGAAGTATTGTCAAGAGTCACCAAGTATCAGCAAGATATGAAAAATTATCACAGTCGACGATTGCGACCAAGATCGTTCCAAGTGGGCGACCTAGTTCTTCAACTCACACAAGATAGCCACGAGAAATTCGAGTCAACATGGCTAGGGCCTTATATTGTCACTGAAGTAATTGAAGGAGGAGCGTACAGGATAAAGGACAAGAAGACAGGGGTGATACGTCTCAAATGTATCCATAATTTCTGATGTTCCATGCTTGTTTTATGACAATACCTACATGTTTTGTTCACACTTTATATTGTTTTGATGCATTTTCCGGAACTAACCTATTGACGAGATGCCGCAGTGCCAGTCCTGTTTTCTGCTGTTTTTGGTTTCAGAAATCCTAGTAAGGAAATATTCTCGGAATTGGACGAAATCAACGCCCGCATCTTAGAATTCCACGAAGCTTCCAACACCCGAGAGGCGAGGGAGCCGGGGGGCCCCACCCCACAAGGCGGCGCGGCCAAGGGGGGGCGCCCCCTATGGTCTGGCTGCCCCAGGTCCCACCGACATCGCCCTTTTCGCCTATATATAGTCTCCGTCGAAAACCCTAAAAATAAAAAGCTACGATACGAAAAGTTCTAGAGCCGCCGCCATCGCGAAGCCAAGATCTGGGGGACATGAGTCTCTGTTCCGGCACGCCGACGGGGAAGTGCCCCGGAAGGCTTCTCCATCGACACCACCGCCATCTCCATCAATGCTGCTCCCATGATGAGGAGGAGTAGTTCTCCCTCGAGGCTAAGGGCTGTACCGGTAGCTATGTGGTTAATCTCTCTCTCTGTACTCCAATACAATGATCTCGTGAATTGCTTTGCATGATTGAGATCTATATGATGAGCTTTGTATCGCTACTAGTTTATGTGCTACTCATGTGATGTTATTAAAGTAGTCTATTCCTCCTGCATGGTGTAAAGGTGCCAGTGTGTGCATCATGTGGTTCTTGTCGTAGGCTATGATCATGATCTCTTGTAGGTTGTGGAGTTAATTATCATTATGATAGTATCGATGTGATCTATTCCTCCTTTCATAGTGTAATGTGGACAGTGTGTATGCTATGTTAGTTCTCGGTTTATTTTGCAAAGATCTATTATGCTCTAAGGTTACTTAAATATGAATGCCGAATGTTGTGGCGCTTGTTAACTCCGGCTTGAGAGAGCTCTTGTAGCCCTACACAACGAATGGTGTTTGTCATCCAACAAAAGAGTGTATGTAGCACAAATGAGAGAAGTTATTATTTATTATGCGATCAATGTTGAGAGTGTCCACTAGTGAAAGTATGATCCCTAGGTCTTGTTTCCAAACATCGAATCATCGCTTACTTACTGTTCTGTTGCATGTTTACTCGCTGCCATATTTTATTCAGATTGCTATTACCACTCATATACATCCATACTACTTGTATTTCACTATCTCTTCGCCGAACTAGTGCACCTATACATCTGACAAGTGTATTAGGTGTGTTGGGGACACAAGAGACTTCTTGTATCGTGATTGCAGGGTTGCTTGAGAGGGATATCTTTGACCTCTTCCTCCCCGAGTTCGATAAACCTTGGGTGATCCACTTAAGGAAAACTTGCCTGTTCTACAAACCTCTGCTCTTGGAGGCCCAACACGTCTACAGGAAAAGAAGCGTAAGTAGACATCAAGGGGTTGCGGAGCCAAATCCCTGGAACGTGGCGCAACTTCGGCGTTTTTATGCTTAAGTCAAGATATATATGTAAACATACAATGTACTGAAACGCCCGCGAGTTTGCAGACGCACTCTTTTCCTTTCAGGGCACCGAGTGGGGCTGGAAGATTTTTAATGAGGCGGGCTCGCGGTGCTGCAATATAATAAAGATATTGGTGATATACATCTTTTTCTTCGATGGACTCGGTGTTTTTGACCCGACAAAGTCTGTCTTACACCAGATATCCATACAATATATAAATTTACAACGATTTTTGCTTTGGTTTAAAACACCTCGCAAGAAAAGTAAAAATAAAGACACCGGCCACCAAAATACTCGGGGGCTAGAGATATTTTTGTTCTACAATATATACAGAAAATTTACAGGTTTCTCGACAAGATAGTTAACCACTGGAAAAATAGATTCAGTCACGGCCTAACAGGTCATCTATGTTTATCCTATGTTCTTCATTTGAGGCACCCAGAAAATCGGCATAATGACCGTCTGCAAAAAAGTCGGCATCCATCCGAAGAAGGTCACCGATTATTTCTTCAGCCACTGGCGTAACTATTGCGTCAATCTTGTCGACACCCCTCCGTCGTTGCCTCAGCTTGTTGTGGACCTTCTCAACCACTTTGGTCATATCCAATTTTGAGTGGCAGATCTGAAGCATAATGAGGGCAAATCTAGCACCAGCTACTAGTTGAGCTCTTACAAAACCATGGATTTGATGCGAGTCTTTAAACTTGGTCATCAATTCAGGAAGAGTCTTAGGCTGAACATTTCGAGGGAACATGGAGTTGTAGACCATGGACAGCGTTTTGGTACAAAATTCAAGGAACTCACGAATTTGGCATGCGCGATCTTGGAATCTGACGATTTGTCGGGTGCGTTCAGGGGTAGCCCAAAAGAGGGAGCCATGGTCTAGCGCCAAATTGACAAGGAAATTTGACCTTGTGTCCACCCGTTGATCTTCGGCAGCAGCGTCCAAAAAGGGACCTATTCAACGACATCACACCAGTTAGAGAGAAGAAGAAAACAACTGGAAAAAGTTTCAGCTTGCAAAGCTTACCTGCCATTTCCAAGCTCGCGTCAGTCAACAGTTCAAGCATGAAATCTTCTCGAGAAGTAGCCTGTTTAGCTTCAGTAATTGCAGCCTCTTTCGCAATTATAGCATCCTGTGCTTGTTGTCGCGCAATTTGTTCCCTCTCAGATGATCTTCGGTGTCGGGGGGATGGCCCCCGGTAGGCCAAAGGCATGGCAAAGCAGCCATATTTCTATCTTAAAGATGCCGGATTGTAGATCAATCAGGATGGTTTTAATGAGTTTGGCAAGAGCCAAGTTCAAACCTACCGGTATCCCAGGAGGGGTATACCGGATCTTAGGGAACAGAGAGATACCGGAGTACCGGAAGGTTTACACTGTAGCCTGTCGGCACTTTGGTCAAAGATTCTCTCCAAGGCTAGAGGACAAAGATGAGCTAAGCAAAGTAGCTTTAAACGAGGCCATGACGACAAAGTAGAAGATGACGTTAAAGCATCCGGAGGACGTCACGGCTCCCCGATTAAAGACATACCGGTGTCATCTGAGGCCAAAGAGGCTTTGTAAAGTAGTTTGTCTAGTCAAAGATGCCATTAGGGTTCCTTCCCTTGTAAGCCACCCTATCCCCTATATAAGGAGAGGGGGCATTCCCTGCGCGGGGCAAAAGGTAGACGATTCGATCCAGAGCTTCACAAGCTGATAGGAGAAAACCCTAGTTCATAGACTTGTACTGTTCATCTTCAACCTCTGGCCAAGGCCAAGTTCATCAATAAAGATACCGGAATCCATCCGAGATTCATCCTTCTGTTAACCAAACCCTCCCCTGAATCCTCTAGCGTCCATTCGGCCCCAACTTAAGCCATCCTATGGCATCTGTCTGTTCACCACGACGACAGTTGGCGCCACTGGAGCAGCGGCGCTTGCTGGAGTTCATATTCGGGCGGGCCTCCTCAACGTCTCCGGCGAGCGGGTGGTGTCTGCGCTCGTGCAGCGCATCTACTCGCTGGACTTCATCAACGACAACGCAGGCTGCTTCGCCAACGGCGGTAAGTTCCCCAAGAACGGCCGCATCATCGAGTTCGGCAGCCACCGCGTCTACCTCGGCACCGTCCCCGTGCGCCAGCGCCGCCGGACCCTCCAAGATGGCTATGTGCTGGCCGCCGCCGGCAGCGTGGAGGTGATGATGGCTGGCGCGGCTGGCGCTGGCAAGGAAGCTGTTGAAGAAGGCGCAGGCGCACGGCGTCGACGCGCCCGGCCAAACCACCGCTGGAGCGCGGCGAGGGCGCTGCGGGAACATCTACTGCAGCGCCGGAGGCGAAACCCCTGCACGCGGCCATGAACGTGTTGGCCACGCCCATCGCGCACAACGCCGATGCGGAGGCAACCCAAGCGGAGCTGGAGGAACAACGCCAGAAGCTGCTCTCCGGAGGCGCGGACATCCTCAAGGCGCAGCGCGAGCTGAACCTAACCCTACGTGAATACAACGCTGCCCATGGTTTTGATTCTGTTAGTGCGCAACCGGTTAGAGCAGCTGAGCACCGGCTTAAGGCACGTAACTTAGACCAGGATTTGCGCAAGGAAGTGTTTGCCGGAAAGAGTGCGTCGGTATCTCTGAGTGTAGTGGAAAAGCCTAAGTATAGCAGTCCGGATAAAATAATCAAAGCTGCTAAGGCCGTTGTGCAGTTGTGTGAGTCGCTATCCGGAGATGCTCTAGCAAAACAACAGGATAGAGTTAGAGAGTTTCTTGATATGATAGAGGCACAAAACGCTGAGCTTGCTAGGATCAACAAAGCAGCGATAGAGTCAAAATCGATCCGGTCGACTAAAAATGTCGGAAGCAAGTCCCATGGGCAGGCATCGTCTCCTCATCCGAACAGGAGGAAAGAAAAAGAAGGAAATGTGCGGCAGATGACCGTGTATGATCCGGTTCTTGCCGGAAAACAACAAGCCGGGCACTACGAGGCCGGTAGAAAAAATCAAGGGGCAGGTCACGGCTATGCCGGTGATGACTATGCCGGGGATGGTTACGCTGGGAACGCTTATGCCGGTAGAGGAGAAACCGGGCAAAATTATCGAGCGCCCAGAGCAGCTTATGTTGATGAGATGCCACCACCAAGGTACCGGCAGGCAAGAGTCGCGGTACCGGTAAGATATGATGAAGCAGATTCCGGAGTGGAACGAACCGGAGCCTACCGGAACCCATTGGGGGAACGTGTGGGAGAAAGGTGCTTGCCAGGCCAGGATGTGAGGCACAGGCTGGACATAGTGCACCTCTCTGAGATAATTGAAGCTGAGGGTCCGCCCGGTCCACAATGCTTTGGCCCGCGGATCATGAGAGAAGAACCACCGGTACGCAACTTTCAGTTGCCCCGGGATACAAAAACATACGATGGCACAACTAAGCCGGAAGATTGGTTGGCAGATTATGTCACAGCTGTTTACGTCGCTGGTGGCGGAGGAAACCGGCGTTGGGCCGTGAGAATCATACCGTCCTTCCTAGTGGGACCGGCACGAATTTGGCTTAACAATTTGCCAAAGGTAAGCATCAATGGTTGGCTAGATTTCGAGGAAGCCTTTGTGAGCAACTTCAGCAGTACCTACAAGAGGCCAAACAGACCGCAGCAGCTCGCTTTGTGCCAGCAGCGCCCAAATGAAACAGACCGGGACTATCTGACCCGGTGGAACTCAATGAGGAACACGTGTGAAGGGGTGATAGAAGCACAAGCAATTGTCTGGTTTTGCCATGGATGCCGGAGAGGATCACCACTGTGGCAAAGGTTACAAAGGAACATGCCTACCACACTGGCAGAAATGATCCGGGTGGCGGACAACTATGCATTGGGAGACCCAATGCAACCGGCAATTCAAGCTGAGCCGGCGCAAACAAGCCAACCACGCCAAGATCAATACCGGGATAACCGGCACAACAAAAGAAGGGAAGATTTTCCGGATCGAAGATATGGTCCGCAGCAGGTGGCCGCGGTGCAGGAGCATTCCGGCCCCAGCGGAAGCCAGAGGCAGGATCGCAGCCATGGGCGGGTCCTAAGAAACAATGGGTTGAAAAGAAGCCGTGGGGAGAGAAAAAGAATTGGCAAGAACATGCAAGATATACCATGGAATCGGCAATGGAGCAACCATGCCGGTGGCACACTCCGAATCCGGCGAAGCCGGCAAACCATTTGACAAAAGATTGTTCCTGGACCAAGTACTTGATGTTGAGAGGTGCGGTAAAAGATGCGCAAGCGCAAGGCTGTTCTACGATACTACCACCATCGCAAGACATGTTGCAGCAACCACCACCACCACCATGATACGTCTCCAATGTATCTATAATTTCTGATGTTCCATGCTAGTTTTATGACAATACCTACATGTTTTGTTCACACTTTATATCCTTTTTATGCATTTTCCGAACTAACCTATTAACAAGATGCCGGCCGCCCTTCCTTTTTGGTTCCGAAATCCTACACAGAAATATTCTCGTAATTGGACGAAACAAAAGCCCAAGATCTTATTTTTCCACGGAGCTTCCAGAGCCGAGAGGGACCGAGGGGAGCCAGGGGGCCCACCCCACATGGCGGCGCGGCCAAGGGGGGGTGCCCCCCTATGGTGTGGGACCCTCGGGACCCCTCCGAGGCTTCCCTTCTGCCTATATATGTACGCAACTTTCATTAGTTTTGAGTTTTTCCATCTCAGCAAGTTAAGTGCTCAGAAAAATTCGTCTTTACGGACTGTTCTGTTTTGACAGATTCTGTCTTTTATTTCGCATTGCCTCTTTTGCTATGTTGAATGGATTTCTTTGTTCCATTAACTTTCAGTAGCTTGGGTAATGTCCAGAAGTGTTAATAATGATTATGTCACCTCTGAACATGTGAATTTTTGATTATGCACTAACCCTCTAATGAGTTTGCTTAAAGTTTGGTGTGGAGGAAGTTTTCAAGGGTCAAGAGAAGAGGATGATACAATATGATCAAGAAGAGTGAAAAGTCTAAGCTTCGGGATGACCCCGTGGTTCATCCCTGCATATTTCAAGAAGACTCAAGCATCTAAGCTTGGGGATGCCCAAGGCATCCCCTTCTTCATCGACAACTTATCAGGTCACTTCTAGTGAAACTATATTTTTATTCCGTCACATCTTATGTTCTTTACTTGGAGCGTATTTTTGCTTTTGTTTTTGTTTGAATAAATTGGATCCCACAATCCTTGTATTGGAGATATACACGCTCCGCTTTTTCATATTGAACACTTGTGTTCTTAGTTATGCTTTAATGTTCATGGCGAAGGCTGAAAACTGCTTCGTTAATTGCTATTTGGTTGGAATCAGAAAATGCTTCATATGGTCTTGAATAATTTGATACTTGGCAATTGTTTTGAGCTCTCATAGATCATGTTTAAGCTCTTGCATCGTAGTTCTATTAGTGGAGAACTACTGTAGAGCTTGTTGAAATTTGGTTTGCATGATTGATCTCTCTAAGGTCTAGATATTTTTTGGTAAAAGTGTTTGAACAACAAGGAAGACAGTGTAGAGTCTTATAATGCTTGCAATATGTTCTTGTGTAAGTTTTGCTGTACCTGTTCATACTTGTGTTTGCTTCAAACAACCTTGCTAGCCAAAGCCTTGTACCGAGAGGAAATGCTTCTCGTGCATCCAAACACCTTGAGCCAAAACCCATGCCATTTGTGTCCACCATAACTACCTATATGTGGTATTTTCTGCCATTCCAAAGTAAATTACTGAGTGCTACCTTTAAAATTTCATTCCTTGTCTTTACAATACATAGCTCATGGGAAAATAGCTTAAAAACTATTGTGGTGATGAATATGTAGCTATGTATCTTAGTTCTTATAAGTTGCTTGTTGAGCGGTAACCATGTTTTTGGGGACGCCATCAACTTTTTACACCTTTGTTGAATATCATGTGAGTTGCTATGCATGTTCGTCTTGTCGAAGTAAGGGTGATTTATCATGATTAAATGGTTTGAGTATGCATATTGTTAGAGAAGAACATTGGGCCGCTAACTAAAGCCATGTATCATGGTGGAAGTTTTCAGTTTGGACATTAATCCTCAATCTCTTATGAGAATATTATCTGTTGTTGAATGCTTATGCATTAAAGAGGAGTCCATTATCTCTTTTCTATGTTGTCCCGGTATGGATGTCCTTAGTTGAGATTTATCAAAAACGAGAAATCAAATGCGATTTATCTCCTTGGACCTTTGTATAGGCGGCATAGAGGTACCCCTTTGTGACACTGTTATCACCGGATTTTGGCCAAATCAGGAGATGGGCCGTAAGTGAAGATGGGCTTGAAGGACATACACGTGGAGCATCTTTGAAGCGGCCTTGCGCTAAGAGTTTGGGCTAAATTGCCCGTGTATCTGTAATATAGTAGATTGTATCGTGTTTAGAATTAACAGATAGAGTCTGGCCCGTGCACGGTTAGGTGCACGCCTCAATTAGAAAGTCCCTTGGACTATAAATATGTATCTAGGGTTATCGGAAAAGGAGGACAATCACGTTCACAACAAACACAAATCAGCGCCACCCCTTCCTTCGAGGGTTTCTTCCGGGTAAGCATCATGCTGCCTAGATCGCATCTCGCGATCTAGGCAGTATACGTTTATTCGTCTACCTTGTGTTGCTCGTGTGAAGCGTTGTTGATGGCGAGCAGCACTACTTATCATTAGGTGTTTAGGGGCTTGCATTGATGCTTTCTCGTGCATATCTGCGTGGCAATGCCGTCCCTCGACACCTAGCTGCCCTTACACCTATCTGGGTGTAAGGGCAGCATCTTGCTTGTTCGTTACTTAGTAGATCCGATCTGTTATAGGTGCTCCTTGCTCCGCATGGATTAGTTTAATATCTACATAGTTAGGCCTTATGCTGGGGTCGGACGATCCGGTAGTGCGTTAGGTGTTGTTTACCGTTCCTGCAAGGGATGTCGGGAATTAACGTTATGTTGGTTTTTAGGCCTCTTGTAGGGGTAGTTTGCATCATCTTCCGTATCTGCTAGGCCCGACTACGCGTAGGACGTTCCGGTTATGCGGTGAAAACCCTAAACTGTCGTAGATCGGTTTAGCTTTGTTTTGATCAAGCAGGATCCCCATGTCATTGCAAATCCAACGTGAACCATGGGGCGATCGGCTCTTTGAGCCGATCCACAGGCAACCTGAGAGCCGATAGGGCTCGTATTTAATGTTTACGTGTCTGCCATGCAGGAACAATCGAAGCAATCTAACACCTTCCTGATCGGGTCTAGGTCAGGCACGCCCTAGCAACCGCCCAGACGTGGCCGGAAGACTTGCGGGACGACGCGAGGTGCCAGGGTCCACTAAGCGGCCTTGGGAGCCTCCCGGCTCTTCGTGTTGCTTAACCATTGCCCGCCGGTGGGTTTTGGCAGGTAACACATTCTGGCACGCCCGGTGGGACAACCTTCGCAACATCCACGTCAACACCGCATCCGAGATGGCAGAGGAACAGATCACATACGAGGATCTTCCTGCGGAGCACAAGAAGAAATACGATGAGCTGAAGGCCATCTGTGAAGCCGAGCTCATCGGCTCCTTTGCGAAAACCCGTTCGCACGACATCAAGGTCAAAGGAGGCACACGTTCGTCTCCTGGCGTCAATATGGTGGATCTCAGCCACTCTATAAGGGAGCCAGGGTTCTCCTTTGGTGTCAACATGGCAGGGCTTGTGAACCGCCATAGCACGGACAAAGCAGAGAGCAGCCACTCTCGTGGCAAAGAGAAAGAGGAGGCCGTTCCACGCGACCGGCCCCAGGATGATGATAGACGATACCTAACCGAGGAGGAGGTGAGAAGCACACGGTATCAAAGCCCACTCTCCGTGCATCTCCTCAACAAATATGAGCAGCGGTATGACCGACGTCGGCGCTACGACGAAGACGATGAAAGATATCGTCGGTCGGATGCAGCGGACAGGAGGTATCGTCAGCACGACGAAACAACGACGGGTACGAGCGTCGCGCGAGAGGGAGGTCAAGGGAGCAAGACAACATGGATAAGCACTGGAGCTGTCCTTTCTTCAAACATTGCTGGGACTCCGGAATGAGCCGATTGCCAACAATCGAGAACTGCCCAGAGTGCAAACATCAAAGGAGGAGGGCAAATGAAGTTTCAGTGTTCGAGCGTCTAGGGCCTCTCCCACCTCATAATAAACAAGCTGAGTCATCTCAAGAAGAAGACTTTGAGGAGTCGGATGGAGAAGAAGATAGGTATCACCGACCAAAGGATTAACTTGTCAATGCCTACAGATTGTAGACTAGGTTTTGCTAGAAGTAGAGGGCAAGTAGATCTCGAAGGTTTAGGCGAAAAGTACTCGACGATTACGAAAACTAGGGTTATGTTGACAGTAGATTCGATCCTTTCTTTGTCCCTCGGCTCCCCCCTTATAGGAGGTGGAGCCGAGGTTTTCGTTTTGTACAAGTTAAGTCCGGGACGGTTTCTAACTCATCCCGCCAGATTACAAATAATACTTCCTATTACAACTCTAGCTTTCCTTATATCTTGGGCTCCCGAATCTTCTTATTCTTCGGATAGTGGACCTTCAGTAAACTCCGGGTACTATCTTCGGCAGCCCATTTGGGATGCCTATGTCAGTAGCCCCCGAGATTTTGCTTGAATCATAGAGTCAGGGAAAATCTCGACTGTTTATTTTTATTCGAGAGCTTTTATTCATACTTCTTCACATAAAATTCTATATTGTACAGGGATAATGGTAGTTGGGGCTAGTTCATCTGACGGATCAGGTACTAGTTAACTGCTCTAGTGGCAATCCGCAAAAACCTACTTCAAGATCACGTCCCCGGACATGATCTCGGAATACTGGTGCAAACTTCGACAGGTGCCGCTTAAGGTCTTACCATTCTGTCGAGTCCCAGTCAAATTTATCGGGTACCTAACGCGTCCGTTAGGATTTTTCTTCGTATCTGTTGATACGGATAAAAGTAGCAGAGCGCAGTCTTTGGCGATGCCACGCCGCACAGAACGGATCTGGGGTCTTACCTTCGCAATTGCGGCATTCAGAAATTGATCGCAACTTTGGCGTTCTGAGAATATATTGTCGAGTGCTTTTCGCCTTTGGAATAGCACATTTTATCGAGTCATATTTGATGACTTATTTTGTCTTCCCGATGGGAGTATATGTAGAGTTATCTGTGTAACTCGAAATATACTCACTTCTGTTTCTTTATTTTGATAAAATTCATTGGGCACGCGAACAGCGTTCCCGATGGGAGTAGCCCCCGAGGCTACATCCAAGAACTTGTGTTTGGGTGTAGGCTCCACAGATTAGTATCCGTTGCCGCTATATTTATAATCTTTCTCGATAGTTTTATATTTATCGGGTGCGCGACCAGCGCTCCCGATGGGAGTAGCCCCCGAGGCTATGAACAAATGTTTGCATTTGGTCATAGGCTCTCGCCATTTCTATCTTGTCATACTTGAAGTTTTCTATTTTTCCAAAGTAGCCCCCGAGCGTTTGGGCAAAAACTTGTATTTGACCAAAGGCTCTCGACATAATCTTTGTGTTGTCGATAAACTTCTGAAACCTCATAGTCGAATTTTTCTTTTATCTTGACGACGTCATTGCTGATGATAGCCACGATTTTTATTTTGGAAACTGACCATTACCGCTTGTTTCGCTGCCTTGTGGGTCCCAATTCCTTATCCGACGGACACGTCGTGCAAGTGGGGGACACATGTTCTCCCCTTTTTCTGGCACACGTTCTGTAACCTCGTCAATGTTAAAATACCATTGTACCCTTGTACCTACGTGGGGATCATCTGCTGCATTCTTTTCTCATCCAACGGTTCCGCCGCTTCACCGCACCTGTATATAAGGTTCCCTTCTTCTTCCTCGAACACTTCCGCTCGCGCCGTTCCCCTGCTTTCCTCTGCACAATTTCCCCTGCGCCCAACTCTCTTTGATCGTCCGCAAGCACGAACATTGCTTCTCCAGTGCCATTGATGCCACCGCGCACGCGACTCACGCGCCACAGTACTCCAGAGTCCAAGATGGCCGCTGAAGATCTTGAATGGGAGAGATCTAAAATCTCGAACCAAGACCTCAACACGCTGAAGAGGCTTGGCCTGATGAAGAAGGAGGACGCCATCCGCTTTCCCAGCGAAGAAAGCTACCCCAACCCTCCAATGGAGTATCGGGTTAGTTTTGTTGATCACCTCATCCGCGGCCTTTCTGCCCCAATTCACGATTTCCTCCGCGGCCTTCTTTTTGTTTATGGGATTCAACTGCACCAGTTGACCCCCAATTCCATCCTCCATATTTCTATTTTTATCACGCTGTGCGAATGCTTCCTTGGAGTCCCTCCTAATTGGGCTCTTTGGAAACGCATTTTCTGCCTCCGCCGCAATGGCTCCCACAACGCCACCTATAACATAGGCGGCGTTGTTATCTGTGTTCGAACTGACGTTGATTACTTCGACGTCAAATTTCCTGATTCTGTCCAAGGGTGGCGCAAAAAGTGGCTCTACATACACGAAGAAAGTGCCAATTCTGTGGAACACAACATAATCCCTTTCGACGGAAATGCCAAAATTCAGCGCCGCCGCTCCTGGGATGCTGAAGCTTCCGAAGAAGAGAAAAAGGTGACAGAAGCACTTATGTCTCGTATTCATCAGCTTCAAAATACTCGAGGCAAAGAGCTGTCTGGTATTCAAATCACTGCCTACTTTCTTAGAATTAGAGTGCAGCCTCTTCAGGCTCGCAAAAATCCCCTTTGGACGTATGCTGGTGGAAATGACGCCAATAGGCTCTCCAGTGATCTTTCTGCAAAGGACTTGGAGAAGCTGATTCGAAGAATTTCCCGTTTGAACAAGAAGGATCCTGTTCCTTCCTCCTGTCGCGTGGAACCATACAGCTCCGCCAATCCTCTCCCCGAGGTATTTTGTCTTCTCGAATTTTTATCTTGTTCCGAACGTTCCCTGCATCTCATTGTATTGATATCTCGCTAATTTTTCTTTTGTCGCTATTTTTTGCAGAACCATCCTACTATGACTTCCCTTCCTCCCCTTCCTGAGGATGGAGAAGTCGAAGAACAAGCTATCGTTGCCGAAGACAACCAAGGTTCTTCTCTTCATGAAAGTGAAGTCGCAGGTTCTCACAAATCTGCGGCTTCCCATGAAAAAGAGGTTGAATCTGAAGCCAGCGAGTCGACGCAATCCCTTCCTCCTGCTGTTTCCCCAAAGAACAAAAGGAAAAGGGATGATGCCGAAGCTTCCGGCACCTCCCAACCCGAAGAAGCTGTTCCTTCTCGTCCGAAGGCAGCTTATGATCCATACCTCGAGACTCTCATCAGTTCGTAAGTATCCTTTCCCTGTTTATTTGCACTTTGAAGATTTTTGTCTATCTTGCCTTTTATGTTGTCGACATTTACTCGTAGTGATGATGAAGAAGTAGTACCAAATGTTGATGTGGCTGCTCGAACGAGTACGTCACATACATTAGTCGCCTCGGAGACGCCAGTCGAAGGAGAAGAAACGTCGCCTCCTCGACAGAATGTCGGCGCTGCGACTCCTCCGTCAAGCCCCCTTGTCCCTTCACCAAAAAGGGCAAGGGTTGAAACAATTCCGGAGCCTACTCTTCCGTCGAGTAGCTCTTCTAACCCTCTCTTGGATGATGTAAGTTTGTCGATATCTATGTTTCCTCTATTTTGCTTTTTCACGCCTTCGCTCTTTTTTTTTATGCCGATGTTTCTCTTGCTTTGTTCTTTTTTGACAGCCTATGATCAAGGACCTTATCCGCATCGGATCCCAATTCATTGGGTACCGTGAATATGCCAGCAAGGCTGAAGGTGACAACCTTTACACTTGCCGTTCTTTCTGACTTTTGCTCCTGTTGTTTGTCGCAGTTTTTGATCTTTCCTCTTTTTTTTATTTCGACAGAGAAACTTGCAGAGGCCAATAATCGTGCCGACGCACTTGTTCAAAAACTGGAACAAAGTGAGGCGGCCCGCAAGAAAGCCGAACTTGTTGCTAGCGAAGCCAAAGCCGAGGCTGATGAAGCCAAAGCAAAAGTCGCTAGTGTCGAGGAACTGCAGAAAAGACTTGAGGATGCTGAATCTGCTTTAAACGAGCATAAAACTGCCCAAGCTGCTCGTGAGGAGGGGATCCTCAAGCGTCTGAAGTCACAAATTCGACGTACTGAAAGTAATATTATCGATCCCTTCTATTTTTTTAGTGGACTTCCTGTTTCTTGTTTGTTGATTGATGTTTTGTTTCCTGCGGCAGCTCAAACGAACCAAGGTTTTGATCTGGAGAATCCCGTCAATGATCCTCTCCTTGACACACTTTCTTATCTGGAGCTTCATGGGTCCGAAATTCGTGAAGGTGTGTCAAATGCTAGTGCAGGATTGTCGACGCTGTTCCCCTACTTCTTCCCGAAGAAAGAGGAGCCCCCGACTTTCCTTGCTCTCGCCAAAAGCTTCAATTCATCAGAAGACCTTGGACTGAAGATGCGCCAGGAAAACATGAAGGTTGCTGTCGAAAGCACTGTTGCCCTGGTTGCTGACAGCCAACAGACTGTTGATTGGATGAAAGTTGGCGACACCGATCAAATAGAGCAATCGAGGTGGAGGTCGCTGATTAAGGCAGCCAAACCCAACACGAAGAAAATCTTGGCATATCTCGGGATCAAGCCATCTTCGACTCCCAGCTCCTCAAGGCCGGAGGTCTAGTTTCATATTCTTTTGCTTTGTTTTTAGTTTACCTCCTCCTTTTGGTATTGTCGCTAGTACTCCTGGCGATGATTAGGTCTTCTAGAGGTCCTTATTTTGTAATAGACATGTATATATTTATGAGAATGAATGGAAGTCGAACTTTGTCTCAATGATTGATATCGACGTTTTTCTATTTTTCAGTTGATTTTTGACAACTATACGTCAATTCCTGGTCCTTCCGAAGTTTTTCCTTCGTCTCTTTCGAAGAAGTCTTCTATCCCTGTTAACCTTGTTGATGATTCTTCGAGTAAGGATCTGACAGAGGAATTGAAAGAACTTCGAGTACAACTCCAGTCCGTGAAGAAGCAGTCGCTTATGCTTATGGAGCAATCTCGAGGATCTTCTCAGAGGGAAAAGATTGCACTCCAACAAGCTCAGGATGCCATGACTGAAAAGGACGCCGCTGTTGCTGAGGCTGCTGCAGCTACATCTCGAGAAAATTCTATGCTCCAGCTGCTAATAGATGCTAGCTTGGATATGGCGGGTAAGTTTCATTGTCTTTGCCTTGCTTCTTCTTTTCCTTTGCTGCTTGCCTCCTTATTACCCACTGACTTGTTTTAAGAAACAATAGGTGCTTTTTTGGATACTGCAACTGAAGATGAACGTGTCGAAGCTCGTTCCAATGTTCTTCTTCGGCTTGCACGTGAACATGGGTCGACTTTTTGGGGCACACCTGAACGGACTCGCCAAATCGTGAGATTTCAAGATCGTGCACTTCAGGTTCGCGAGTATCTTGACTTCTGTACAAGGACTTTGTCTCTGGTTTATGGTACCATGTTTCCTCGCAATAAGATGCCGGAGACCCTTCCTGCGTTGATGGACAAATTTCGAGATGCTCCTCGCATCCACGGCTTTGTACGAGCCCAACTAGCTGCTGGCGCAAGGTTTGCGATGATCATGATAAAGATTTGCTACCCAAAGTTAGACGTAGGGCAAGTTGTCCCAAAGTGCTTGGAGAAGATGTCGAAGAAGAAAAGAAACTTCGGCAAATATGATGACATTGTTACTCCTGTTGCTGAAGATATGATGGATGAACTTCTCCGGATGGATTCCGAATTCTTCGTGAAGGGTAGCTACGCTGAGCATAGTACTCGCGCTGTAAATAACGAGCGCTTAACCATAGACAATATATTGGGAAATCCTTGAAGACGAACTTATTCCAAAATTTGTATCCTGTATAGACGAGCTATATTGTAAAGTCATTATATTTTTATTTTTGTCGCCAAGCCCCCGGGCGTTTTGATTGCAATATTTTTTTTTATTATAATGCGAGGTTGTCCCAAGGCAAGATAATATACATTGTGTACTATTTTGTGCGGGTGCAAGCCCCCGAGCTTTTTGTTGATCACTATTTTGTCGATATCTCTTTTTATTTTGGCGAGGTATTTTTACCAAGGCAAGATGCTTCTTTTGCGTTCATCGACGCTGTGTATATATATATATTGTATCATTTAGGGGGAGTCCCCTGATCCTGTCGAGAAAAAGATATATAATTCCACTATCTTTATTATATTGCAGCACCGCGAGCCCGCCTCATTAAAAACCTTTCCCGGCCCCACTCGGTGCCCCGAAAAAGGAAAAGAGTGCGTCTGAAAACGGGCGTTTCAGTACATTGTATGTTTACAGAGGAGACTATATTTCGGCATCTAAGCGTAAAAACGCCTGAGCTGTGCCACGTTCCAGGGATTTGGCTCGGCAATCCCCTTCTTGTCTTTGATTCTGTATGCTCCTCCTTCGATTACCTCTGTGACGATGTAGGGTCCAAGCCATGGTGACTCGAGTTTTTCGTGACTTTTTTGGTTGAGTCGCAGAACTAAGTCACCAACTTGAAAAGACCTTGGGCGCAATCGTCGACTGTGGTAATTCTTCAGGTCCTGTTGATATTTGGCGACTCGTGACAGGACTTCATCTCGAGCTTCGTCGACAGTCCAAGGCTTCTCTCGAGGTTTCTTCATTATACTCTGTGACTCTTGGAGAATCGTGCTCTATTTCTATCGGCAGGACTGCTTCGGCGCCATGGACCAGAAAAAACGGTGTTTCCTGTGTCGCCGTATTTGGTGTTGTTCGGATACTCCACAATACACTTGGCAGCTCCTCCGGCCAAGTATGCCGAGCTTTTTCCAGTGGTCCTAGCAGGCGTTTCTTGATGCCATTGCAGATAATGCCGTTGGCTTTCTCGACTTGACCGTTGGTCTGTGGATGCGCGACAGACGCAAAACTCAATTTGATGCCCACTTCTGCGCAGTATGCTTTGAACTCCTTGGACGTGAAATTACTGCCGTTGTCTGTGACAATGCTATGAGGAACTCCAAATCTGAAGACAATGCTTTTTACGAACTTAATCGCCGATGCGCCGTCCGGTGAATTTATCGGCTTTGCTTCTATCCACTTTGTAAATTTGTCGACAGCAACAAGCATATACTCGTAACCTCCTGGCGAAGCTTTGTGTAATTTTCCCACCATGTCGAGACCCCATTGAGCGAAAGGCCAAGATAATGGGATTGGCATAAGTTCTGCTGCAGGAGAGTGAGGTCTGGCGGCGAATCTTTGGCACGCGTCGCAAGTTCTTACTATTTCCTTTGCGTCCTCGATTGCTGTTAACCAATAGAATCCTGCTCTGAAAACCTTAGCCGCGATAGCCCGACTACTTGCGTGGTGCCCGCATATTCCCTCGTGCACATCTTTCAGGATGATTCTTCCTTCTTCGGGTGTAACACATCGTTGTAGCGCCCGAAATACTTCGTTTGTACAGCTCCCCTTTTACCACAGTGAAGGCTTTAGATCTCCTGATTATTCGCCTTGCTTCGACTGGATCGTCGGGTATCGTTTTCCTTAGGATATATGATATGTAAGCCTGCATCCATGGAACTTGCACCATCATGACTAGCTCTTGCTCTTCTTCTTCTTCTGCTGTGTCTTTGGTGATATTCGAGGTTTTCTCTTTCTTCTCCTTTTTTGTTTTTGCTGGCTTTGTTGATCTCTCGCTTATCTCTTCCCAGAACACGCCTGGAGGAATCGCGAGACACTGCGACCCGATGTTTGCAAGAACGTCGGCTTCATCGTTGCTCATCCTGCTGATGTGATTTACCTCACAACCATCGAATAACTTCTCCAGCTCATTGTACACCTCTTTGTATGCTATCATACTTTCGTTGACTGCATCGCATTGGTTCATGACTTGTTGTGCTACCAATTGTGAGTCGCCGAAAATTTTCAGTCTGGTTGCACCACAAGCTTTCGCCATCTTCATCCCGTGTATGAGAGCTTCATATTCTGCTTCGTTATTAGATGCGTTTGGGAACGTCATCCGCAAAACGTACTTCAGCTTGTCGCCTTCAGGTGATACCAATATCACGCCTGCTCCAGCACCTTCCGCCTTTGGACCCGTCGGTTCATGGTCCAAGTTCTCGATAATCTGGGGGTCCCGTGTTTTGTAGCTCCATCCACTCTGCAATGAAATCTGGTAAGACCTGTGATTTTATTGCTTTTCTTTTTCATACGTGATGTCCCGAGGGAAAGTTCTATTCCCCAAAGGAGACACGACCCGTAGCTTCTGGTTGTTCAGTATATTTGACAAGGGAGCCTCGTTGACCACTATTATCGTGCCGAAAAATAGTGTCGCAATTTTTTTGCTGTCGTGAATACTCCATATGCCAGTTTTTGATATTGCGGGTACCTGTTTGGAGGGCTTGATTCACATGAAATATACTGGCCTCCGAACTCCATGAAGCTTGCCTTCTTCTTCTCTCTCGGCTGTGCTGACCACCTGAGGTGTGGCTGCAATGTACAAGAGGAGAGGTTCTTTCTCTTTCGGTGCCACCAATATCGGTGGTGTCGAAATTGCTCGCTTGAGGTTCTCGAAAGCTCTATCTGCTTCCTCGTTCCATTGAAATTTTTCTCCCTGTTTGATCAATGCATAGAATGGCAACGCCTTTTCTCCTAACCTGGCGACGAATCTGCTTAAAGCTGCGACTCGCCCTGTTAACTGTTGTATCTCTTTCAGCTTTGTTGGCTTTCGCATAGTAACAATGGCCTGTATTTTTCGGGATTGGCTTCAATTCCCCTTGCTGATACTAAGAACCCGAGAAGTTCTCCTGCGGGAAAAGAGCACTTTGTCGGGTTTAGCTTGAGGCAGAACTTGTCGAGGTTGTCGAAGGTCTCCTTCAAGTCTTCGATCAGAGTCGACCCTTTCTTTGATGTTATTACGACATCGTCGATGTAGACTTGTACATTTTTTCCAATCTGTGTTGCTAGGCATTTCTGCATCATCCGCTGATATGTTGCTCCCGCGTTTTTCCAAAGGGCATTGTTTTGTAGCAAAACACGCCATAAGGTGTGATGAACGCTGTCTTGGCTTCATCTTCTTCTTTTAATCTTATCTGGTTATAACCAAAATATGCGTCCAGGAAGGAAAGACGTTCACATCCTACCGTGGAGTCGATGATTTGATCGATCCTTGGGAGGGGAAAGTGATCCTTGGGACAATGTTTGTTGAGACACGTGAAGTCGACGCACATGCGAAGGACTATTGTGTGTTTTTCGGCACCATCACTGGGTTAGCTACCCATGTGGCTTCTGTAGATATTTCTCTGATGAAACCAGCATCTTTGAGTCGATCTATTTCAGATAACATGGCTTTGCGACTAGGCTCCGAAAAACGCTGCAAAGGTTGCTTTTGGTCTTGCGAGAGGATCCAAATTTAGGTGGTGCTCGGCAAGTTCCCTGGGTACTCCTGGCATGTCAGCTGGACACCATGCGAAGATTTTCCAGTGCTCACGGAGGAACTCGACAAGCGCGCTTTCCTATGCGACATCCATGTTTGCGGCAATGGACGTCGTTTTCTTTGGATCTGTCGGGTGGATCTGTACCTCTTTTGAATCCTTGGTTGTATTGAAAGTTGGCTCCTTAGAAGATCTCCCTACCTCTGGCAGCACATCATAATCAGTGAACCTTGGTGCCGCATATTCTGCTTGCATCCCGAAAGTTTCTGACAGCCGATGAAAATCTTTGTCGCATTTATCGGATAATGCAAAACTTCCTTTGATTGTGATAGGTCCCTTGGGCCCAGGTAACCTCCACAAAAGATATGTATAATGCGGCACTGCCATGAACCTGGCATACGCTGGTCGTCCCAACAAGGCGTGATATTGCGATGGGAAATCGACAACTTCGAACTCCAAATTCTCTATCCTGTAGTTTTCTCGGGTTCCAAACTGAACGTCGAGGTTGATCTTGCCCAATGGGTAACTTGGCTTCTCTGGTGTGATCCCATGGAAACGTGTGTCAGTTGGTTTTAGATTTGCTAGGGATATGTTCATCTTCCTCAATGTATCTGCATACATGAGGTTTAAGCTGCTGCCGCCATCTATGAAAACTCTCGACACGTCGAAACCAGCGATTACTGCGGGTAAGATGAGTGCTGATTGTCCTGGTCGAGGAACTTGCTGCGGATGGTCTGCGATTGTGAAACCGATGTCTTGCCCCGACCAATTTAGGTACTCGACTGTTGGTGGAGGCATCTTCTCTGCCATGAACACTTGTCGCGAGATTACCTTCTGCGCTCTGTTTGATGGCCTGGCTTTCTGAATCATCGAGACCGCACCGTTAGAGTTGGGGTCAACATATGGAGGTGGATGTGGTGCTGCCGCAATTCTAAGCTGGTGTCGATTTTCTTCGGTAATTGCGGGAGGAGGTGGAAGGTGGATCTCGCTCCTTGGCTCCCGAGGGTTTCTGTTATTTGCTTGGGCATTTGCAATTCCTGCGGCTCGCAACATTGCCTGAAAATTACGGCAATCTTTCTGGAGATGTCCTGACTGCCTCTTTCCATTGTTGTCGAGGTAGAAGTGCATTTGACACGGACCGTTCATCATTTCCTCGGGAGACACGTAAGGTCTTTGAGTCCTTGGTCCACTATTTTTCCTGTTGCCACGGAAATCACCTCTATTGTCGCCTTGTTGCTCATTACTCCTTTGATAATCATCTCGATTATTTCCTCCAGGATTTCCTCGAAAACCAGCCGATATATGGCCGGGAGCATCGTTGTTGTAGAACTGGCGAGAAAATCGCCTTCTATTTTGATAATTTCGACCACGATCCTCTTCTGGCGACCTGTGTCGCTTGTTGTATATTGCGTCTTCTCCATCTGCCCATTTATTGGCTATCTCCATGAGTGCTGATATGGTCTTAGGGTTGGTTCTCCCTAAGTCCTCGACGAAATCTCCTCGCCGGATTCCTGCCACGAACGCATCTATTGCCCTCTCGTCAGATATATCTTCTGCCGAGTTCTTTATGATGTTCCACCGCTGTATGTATTTCCTCATCGACTCATCGTGTTTCTGTCGACACGCTCTCAACTCTTCCAATGACGCAGGTTTTTTGCAGGTGGATCGGAAGTTTTTCACGAAGATGTCCTCGAAGTTATCCCAGCTGTCGATGGAACTTGGGGGAGTTTCTTTATCCAAGATCTCGCGGCACCGCTCAGGTGAACTTGGATACTTTGCATAGCTGTTGCTCTGGTTCCTCCTACTAGCTTTACCATCTCGAGATAATCCACGAGCCAATCCGGGATCTTGCAACCCGTCGAACTTCTTGAAATTCTCGGGTAACTTGAACCCTCGGTACTCTAGTTTTTCGAACTCTTCTCGTAAAGCACGGGAGCCCACACATATCTTCGTCGGCAAGCTCTGGTGAGTGCTGATGCTCCCTTCTTTCTTGTCGCGCTCTATCTACCCTTACTTGGACCGATGTGTCTCTTGCTCCACTTGTTCTTGGGGGGTCTTGAACTGCTGTATTGGGTCGTGGACTATTTTGCCTGGGATTTTCTTCGGGAGGCGTTGTTGCAAACGCTGTTCCCATAACTCCTACTCCAGCCATCGCCATATTGAACAATGGTTCTCTCGGGTCTCCAGGAGGTGGTCTGGACGCGAGGATGTAAGCCTGTGTTGCCATGTAACCTGCTTCTGGTGTTTTTGGGATGATATTTCCCCTTTCATCGATCGTCATGAAGGACATGTCGAGATTTTGAATTAGGTTTCCCCTCTCTCCTTCGGGTATATTTTGCAGCCGAGATCTTGCTCTCCTTCGAGCCTCTCTGTGACTATCTCCCGATGTTCCTGAAAGGCGACTTAACTCTGCTCGGCGTCTGCTTGATGCAGAAGCTGCTTCTTTCCTCCTATTCAGGGATGCTGTCTGTTTTTCCAACTCTCTGCTTACCCGAGCGAGTCTATATTGATATGCTTGTAACTCTTGTACGGTAGCAGTAGTATTCATTGGTTCTGATCCATCCATGGCTCTCGCAGCCCTGTCCCACGCAGCTTGCGGGAGTTGGACTTTTGCGCGAGTTGAAGATCCGGCATATTTAGTGCCTAGACCTGTCCTGAGATCAGCGGGATCGACGTATGGATTTCCCAAATCGTCGAAAGCCTCTGACGTTTGCGGTTCTGATGTACCCGCTTCTTCTATTGCACAGATCTGGTGGTACTTTGTGTTTTGATTTTTGTCAAGGTTGGTGACACCATCATACAGAGTGGTGAAGACCTTCCCGATGGCGACAGATTTGTCGATGAAGTTGAAGCTGTCGACGCTTTCGGAGTCGCTGCTTATAAAGGAGTCCGCAGACGACTCGAAGGATGTGTTGCTGAAGATCTTGGCGAGCTTTCCGCTTGCCTTGCTGTCGACGAAGCGTGGCGACGAAAACTCCTCGTCACTCGACGAAAAGTTAGAATCGACCGCTGAAAATTCCGACGAGATCGGAACTTTGAGACGATAGGATCCTTCCTTGTTGACGCCAAATCGGAATTCTCCGAACGTCATGATGATGGGCTCCTCCAGATAGGCACATGCATCCATACGGGAGGCGGGTGAGGAATAAAATTGAATAGATCAGTTTTTCCCTTGTTACCTCGATCCATCGCGTTGCTTGCTATCGACGATGTCGAAGATCTTGAACGTGCCATCGAGATCAGCTCCTTGCAACCTCTAATTCCCACAGACGGCGCCAATTGACAAAGGATTAACTTGTCAATGCCTCAGATTGTAGACTAGGGTTTTGCTAGAAGTAGAGGGCAAGTAGATCTCGAAGGTTTAGGCGAAAAGTACTCGGCGATTACGAAAACTAGGGTTATGTTGACAGTAGATTCGATCCTTTCTTTGTCCCTCGGCTCCCCCTTATATAGGAGGTGGAGCCGAGGGTTTCGTTTTGTACAAGTTACAGAGTCCGGGACGGTTTCTAACTCATCCCGCCAGATTACAAATAATACTTCCTATTACAACTCTAGCTTTCCTTAATATATCTTGGGCTCCCGAATCTTCTTATTCTTCGGATAGTGGACCTTCAGTAAACTCCGGGTACTATCTTCGGCAGGCCCATTTGGGATGCCTATGTCACCGACCAAGGTGGTGCCCTGATGGACTCAGCCATTCTCAGAAGCGTAGGGTGCAGCGGCTGCGAAACCTGGAAGAAGCCGAGGCACGCACTGTACACGTTGAGAAAAGCGCGGCCCGATCTGGCCGCGAAAATTCAGCAAACATTGGAGAAGGCGCGCCCGCCAAAGAAAGTATGGCGCCCTAAACGACGAAAGCCGACGCACAGGCGGCTGATGCCGATGCAGGGGCATCGGCTGGTACAAGCACAGTGTCCAGGATCTCCTCAGAGATTTACGACCCAAAACATGGTGAACATGCCTCCAGCGAGTCACGTCACCATAATAAGAGACCGAGAAGTTGTAAACCCTCATTAAGCATTACAATGAAAAAGGAGGCCGATTTTAGCGATCGGCCAGTATTATCCTCAACATACGCTTTGCCTGTGTTCAACATTGACCTGGCAGGCGATGGAAAGCTGGGTTATGGGTTTACATCAGCTGACGAGCTAGAAGAGATTGAGGAAGTCAAGAGGGATATCAAGAAGATGTTGGACGCCGGGTCCATCAGGCCATGCAGGTACGCTGAATGGATTTCCAATATAATACCTGTGGAGAAAAAAGATGGCCGATGGCGAGTCGCCATAGATTTTCGGAATCTCAACAGTCTGTAAATAGTCGGACCAACCGCAAGGGGAGCCGATTCCAGCAATCGGCTAAAATTGCACCACCACCAGTGTCCACCGATATGCTATTTCGCATGAGGATTGGCGAGACAAACTCGAATTGGCTGAAAAGCCGATATCTTCAATCACTTGAAGGATTCGGCTCGGGGGGCATACACACGGAGAAGGTACAAGACCATAGAGTATGCACCCAGGGGAAGCCGATTCATGAATCAATCGGCTAAACAAAAAAAAATCGAGAATACAAGAATTTTCGGCACAGCCGATGCTTATCCATCGACTCAAGAAGTACAACAAGGTACAAGTTCAGTACAACATTTAGTAATCTACACAGAGAGGTTCTCCTGAAGAAATTCGTCAAGAGCATGAAGGGCGTCAGCACGGATACGATCCACTCCGGCAATCTCAGCCTCATCGTCCTCGTCTTTGCCTGTCACCAGCTGACTGCTCAGGGCACGAATTTCAGCCAGATCAGTTTTCAGATCGGCTGTGAGGCCTTGCGCTTCCTCTCGAGAGCGGGCAATGAGGGTTTCCTTCTCTTGGATAAGTCGCTTGGTCATCCTAACTCTTTCTTCAAGGTTCTCCAGTTCCTTTCGCAGGATCTCGAGTTCAGCGCTATTCGCAGAAGTGTCAGTCTTGGCGTCCAGAGCAGCCTTTTTCTCATTAAGCCGTCGACACTTCTCTGCAATATCGGCTCTAATTGGGAGCTGGGCATGGCGAAGGGTAATTCTTTGACGCGCCGACTGCACTCTTGACCTGAAGGCCGACAGGGTCACGGCTGGCCAGAGCTTCACATGTAGTGTCACGGGGAGATGGGACTGGATTTCTTCAAGGATGCCCCTGATTGCCTCGGGGTTTTCAACCAAGATCTCGACTGAGGAGGATAGCAAAGTTTTCAGATGCTGGAGCGGACCATGGACTGTACCAGGGCTTGGCTCTTCGCCCGCCTTGGAAGTAGCTGGCTCGATGGATTCAGGATCGAATGTCAACAAGCTTGAAAGATCACATCCCTGACAGACAAACAAGAGCGGTGTGAGTATACAACACAGGAAAAGGTAGAGACAAGAGAGTTGAGTGTACCTCTCCCAAAGAAAGAGGAGCAGCCGATGATGTGACAATCGGCTTTTCCGGAAGCTTGGCTAGGTTGGCCGCTTGGTCAGCCACTCCCGTCGAAGCAGCCAGATCTAGTGTGGCAGGTGGCATCAGTACCTCTTCAACGTCCCCACTAGAAGTCTCATCAGTCTGCAAAGAAGATGGTGAGTCGACCCAAGTAGCAATGGGATGACATGAGGCATGGGCTGGTGAGGTAATTACATTTGAAACCTCCTGGCTTGGTGAGGAAACTTGCGGGTCTTTGCGAGCCCTTTTGACACAGCGACGTTTCACGCGTGACCCTGTTTTGGTCGGAGCTGGGGTAGCAGCAGGTTCGGGAGAGGACCTTTGCCTGGAAACCAACGTGGGCGAATCCGTCTGGCTCTGGGTGGTGGATCTCTCGGAATTGCCCGGGTTCGTGTCCCTGTGTCTAGACTGTGCATCCTCGCTGGAGTTCTCTTCGGTGGAAGTCTGTGAAAAGGGGTATAAGCATGTGACGAAGGACTGGGAGGATGGATAAATGTAATCAAGGCGCGGGTTCTTACGTGCAAGTCTTGAACAGGAGCTTTGCGCTTCAGGGTCTTCCTGGCTGCTACTTTTCTCACCGCCTTCCTCGCTTGGGCGGAGGCTCGGGGGGCAGCTGGCCCCGAGGATGCTTTACTCTTGGAAGCCGATTTTGGTGAAATCGGCTGGCCCTGCATTATAACTTGCTTCAGGGGTGGCGAGCTTCGGCAGAAGAGCACCACCGGGGCTGGGGGAAGGAATGTGAAGGGGGAACCGTTGGTTTGCGTCGGCTCTGGACCATCTTGTTCCTGCCAAGAGTTAAAGCCAGGTTTTCAGATAACCATTATGAACGGTCGCGAGAAATTTATATGCAATGGTACCTGATGTGTAGGAATGTCATATTCGGCATCAAGCTGCTTCAGCAACGGTCCGAGAGCTCTTCTGAAGGCATGGGTCTTCCACATGGTCCACCAAGTCTCGAAACCATGGTAGTGGTGGTGAAGCAGAGGTTGTGGGGGATTGGGATTGCCAGAGCATCAAAAAAGGTGTAGCACCTTTGGCCAGTGAGAATGTCAGGCAATTCAGCCCGGCTTGCTGTCAGGTGATGAAGAAAGAAGTGTGGGGGCACTTGCCCGAGACCAAGTTGCCGGGCTACTACCACCGGTTGGTAAGATTCGTAGCCGGGCTTGATGATCCGGTTAGAAGTACTCATGCCGACTGGGAGAAAACAAGGGCGGATCATGATGGAGAACAACTGCCGGGTGCTAGCGTCATCGGCAAAGCTGTCTAACCGGAAGGAGACTGGATTCTCAAAATTTTCTGATTCGGTGTAAGGAAAGAACAGGGGGTTGCTCAGGCCTTGGAAGAAAATCTTGAACCACGCTGCTGCTTCCTTAGGGATTAGCCTGCTGCCTGGGAGGCCATACAGAGCTTGACCATAACTGGTGCATCGGATCTCCCTCCCGTTAGCATCTGGGAAGGTGCAGGTGGCCAAAGATGGGAAGTCTGGGATTTGGTTCTGGAAGTACAGCTGAGCCCATAATTGAAGAAACCACCAAGGACCTCCTGTTTTCACTGTTTTCTGAGAGAACAGTTTGACCGACATCAGTTGGAGAGATCGATAGACCTCCCCAAGGAACAGTTTGCCAAGGCCAAGATGAGTGCCTTTAGCAAGTTCGTAGGCCAGGGAAAGGTAATTCTTGGTTGGAGCGAGTGAGGGACCACAGAATATGAAGTGCTCCAGCCAGAAGTTCAAGAAGGCCGTGTGTTCTCTCTCGGTCACAGGGCCTTTGGTTTTCATATAACGCTTGAGGTAGGCGCCCCAGCTTGTACACTCTGTCTTAGAGGAGAGGGTGAAGGGGACCTTTGGCAGCTTAAAGGCAGAGGGGCTTGGAGATGCAATATCCAGGCCTGTGATCATGGCTACATCCAGAAGAGTGGGCGTCATGGGGCCATGACCGAACATGAAGCAGTTCAGTGCATCAGACCAAAAGTAGCCGATGGTTTTCAGAATGTTCTCGTTCTTTTCAAGAGGAGACAATGACAACGACAGTGCATCGGCTATCCCTATCGTTTCCCAGGTGGCATAATGGGTTTTGGACACTCGATTGTACCATGCCACCCAACCTTCGGGAGGATTAGGCCAGGCTCGCAGGCAGTCAGCCCAAGAAGTCAGATCTAAATCCTGGCTCACAAAAGGGATCCTATTGGCCTCGCATGAGATTAAGTGAGCGGGACTCTCGGAGGAGCGGGGGCCTAGACACATGGAATTTGGGAGAGAGGGGTGCGGCAGCAGGATGTCGGAGACCTAAAATTAGTAACGGAATAAAACATTAATTCAGGTGTTCCTCTGTTCAATCCTGAGATTGATCCGAATAGCGAAGAAGCGATGGAGTATTACCTTCAGACCGGAGACCATGGCGTTGGCGTTGGATGATTCCGCCATTGGAGGCGCTGCGGAGTTGGGGTGGCGCGGTTGAGATCTGAGATTCCTGGAGTTGCTGGGCGGCAGTTTTAGGGATCTGAGTTTGCTTTTGCAGACGGAGGTTGCAGTGCAGGTTACCGTTTGGAAGGGAAATTGGGTTGGCCTTGCTCGTGTTTTATGATAAGGGGCCGATGCGATACCATCGGCTCTTTTGGGGGTGGTTTGACTTTGACTATCGGCCAAGTTGACTAGAAGCTGATTGCTCAGAGGAGAAAGAACGAAGGAAGAGCCGATTGTTTAGGAGTTGCCAAAACACAAATTGTGCAGAGAAGAGAAGGGACATCATGATGAAGAATACTGCGACGGTTCTGCTCTGCCACGACATGACCCCTCGAAGGAAAAAAACAGAGTGGTTTTGAAATTATCATTACCAAAACCAGGGGGCATGTGTTATCACCGGATTTTGGCCAAATCAGGAGATGGGCCGTAAGTGAAGATGGGCTTGAAGGACATACACGTGGAGCATCTTCGGAGCGGCCTTGCGCTAAGAGTCTGGGCTAAATTGCCCGTGTATCTGTAATATAGTAGATTGTATCGTGTTTAGAATTAACAGATAGAGTCTGGCCCGTGCACGGTTAGGTGCACGCCTCAATTAGAAAGTCCCTTGGACTATAAATATGTATCTAGGGTTATCGGAAAAGGAGGACAATCACGTTCACAACAAACACAAATCGGGCGCATCGCCACCCCTTCCTTCGAGGGTTTCTTCCGGGTAAGCATCATGCTGCCTAGATCGCATCTCGCGATCTAGGCGTATACGTTCGTCTACCTTGTGCTGCTCGTGCTGAAGCGTTGTTGATGGCGAGCAGCACTACTTATCATTAGGTGTTTAGGGGCTTGCATTGATGCTTTCTCGTGCATATCTGCGTGGCAATGCCGTCCCTCGACACCTAGCTGCCCTTACACCTATCTGGGTGTAAGGGCAGCATCTTGCTTGTTCGTTACTTAGTAGATCTGATCTGTTATAGGTGCTCCTTGCTCCGCAGGGATTAGTTTAATATCTGCATAGTTAGGCCTTATGCTGGGGTCGGACGATCCGGTAGTGCGTTAGGTGTTGTTTACCGTTCCTGCAAGGGATGTTCCGGGAATTAACGTTATGTTGGTTTTTAGGCCTCTTGTAGGGGTAGTTTGCATCATCTTCCGTATCTGCTAGGCCCGATACGCGTAGGACGTTCCGGTTATGCGGTGAAAACCCTAAACTGTCGTAGATCGGTTTAGCTTTGTTTTGATCAAGCAGGATCCCCATGTCATTGCAAATCCAACGTGAACCATGGGGCGATCGGCTCCACAGGGCAACCTGAGAGCCGATAGGGCTCGTATTTAATGTTTATGTGTCTGCCATGCAGGAACAATCGAAGCAATCTAACACCTTCCTGATCGGGTCTAGGTCAGGTGGCACGCCCTAGCAACCGCCAGGACGTGGCTGGAAGACTTGCGGGACGACGCGAGGTGCCAGGGTCCACTAAGCGGCCTTGGGAACCTCCCGGCTCTTCGTGTTGCTTAACCATTGCCCGCCGGTGGGTTTTGGCATGTAACAGACACTTGGTTGAAACATATGTTATGCAATGATAATCCATGTAAATCCAAGCTAATTATGACAAGGTGCGGGCACTATTGGTATTCGATGCATGAGGATTGCAACTTGTAGGAAGTTTTATGCATAACACATATGAATTATTACTACCGTTGACAAAATTGTTTCTATGTTTTCAAAATAAAAGCTCTAGCACAAAAATAGTAATCCATGCTTCCCTCTGCGAAGGGCCTTTCTTTTACTTTATGTTGAGTTAGTTTACCTACTTCTTTCTATCCTAGAAGCAAACACTTGTGTCAACTGTGTGCATTGATTCTTACATGTTTACTTATTGCACTTGTTATATTACTTTATGTTGACAATTATCCATGAGATATACATGTTACAAGTTGAAAGCAATTGCTGAAACTTAATCATCCTATGTGTTGCTTCGAAACCTCTTACTTTGAATCTATTGCTTTATGAGTTAGCTCTTATGCAAGTCTCTTTGATACTTGTCTTGAAAGTACTATTCATGAAAAGTCTTTGCTATATGATTCAGTTGTTTAATCATCATCTTTACCATTGCTTTGAATCACTTCATTCATGTCATATGCTTTACAATAGTATTGATCAAGATTATGTTGGTAGCATGTCACTTCAGAAATTATTCTTTTTATCGTTTACCTACTCGAGGGCGAACTAAGCTTGGGGATGCTTGATACGTCTCCAACGTATCTATAATTTCTGATGTTCCATGCTAGTTTTATGACAATACCTACATGTTTTGTTCACACTTTATATCCTTTTTATGCATTTTCCGGAACTAACCTATTAACAAGATGTTGAAGTGCCAGTTCCTGTTTTCTGCTATTTTTGGTTCCAGAAATCCTACACAGGAAATATTCTCGGAATTGGACGAAACAAAAGCCCAAGATCTTATTTTTCCACGGAAGCTTCCAGAGAGCCAAAGAGGGACCAGAGGGGAGCCAGGGGGCCCCACCCCACATGGCGGCGCGGCCAAGGGGGGCGCCCCCCTATGGTGTGGGACCCTCGGGACCCCTCCGAGGCTGCCCTTCCGCCTATATATTCTCTCCGCTTTGAAAACCCTAAAAACATAAGCCACGGGACGAGAAAAGTTACGCAGCCGCCGCCATCGCGAAGTCAAGTTCGGGGGAAAGAAGTCTCTGTTCCGGCACGCCGCCGGGACGGGAATTGCCCCCGGGAGCCATCTCCATCGACACCACCGCCATCTTCATCGCCGTTGCTGTCTCCTATGATGAGGAGGGAGTAGTTCTCCCCGAGGCTGAGGGCTCTACCGGTAGCTAT
The DNA here is from genome assembly GCA_030979885.1 of Lolium multiflorum. Lineage (NCBI taxonomy): Eukaryota > Viridiplantae > Streptophyta > Magnoliopsida > Poales > Poaceae > Lolium > Lolium multiflorum. The sequence goes on from CM061747.1 coordinate 80,461,469, forward strand.
GTGGTTAATCTCTCTCTCTCATGTACCTCAATACAATGATCTCATGAGCTGCCTTACATGATTGAGAGCCATATGATGAGCTTTGTATCACTATTAATCTATGTGCTACTCTAGTGATGTTATTAAAGTAGTCTATTCCTCCTTCATGATGTAAAGGTGACGGTGTGTGCATCATGTAGTACTTGGCGTAGGTTATGATTGTAATCTCTTGTAGATTATGGAGTTAACTATTACTATGATAGTATTGATGTGATCTATTCCCCTTTCATAGCTATTGGTGACGGTGTGTATGCTATGTTAGTACTCGGTCTAAATTGCAACGGTCTATTATGCACTCTAGAGGTTACTTAAATATGAATTCCGAATGTTGTGGAGCTTGTTAACTCCGGCTTGAGGGAGCTCTTGTAGCCCTACACAATGAATGGTGTTTGTTATTCAACAAGAGAGTGTGAATGTAGCACAAGTGAGGAGAAGTTAGTTATTTATTTATTATGTGATCAATGTTGAGAGTGTCCACTAGTGAAAGTATGATCCCTAGGCCTTGTTTCCAAATATTGCAAACATCGCTTGTTTACTGTTTTACTGCATCTTTACTTCCTGCAATATTACCACCATCTATACCACCTGTGTTTTACTATCTCTTCGCCGAACTAGTGCACCTATACATCGGACAAGTGTATTAGGTGTGTTGGGGACACAAGAGACTTCTTGTATCTTAATTGCAGGGTTGCTTGAGAGGGACTATCTTTGACCTCTACCTCCCGGGTTCGATAAACCTTGGGTGATTCACTTAAGGAAACTTGCTGCTGTTCTACAAACCTCTGCTCATCGCAAGATATGTCTACAAGCAACAACTACACCACCACCACCACTTACCGGAGCAAACGCTTTACCGGTACAGCCTCACCAAACCGGCAGCAGCACCAGCAAGTTCATCAGGTGGAAGATGGCAATGGCCAACCACCACCGCCGGCACCTTTGGGCCGGAATGTTTACAAGGATCCGCACTTGTGCTGTGTTGTGTTCGTCACTGAGCCAACCGACAGGCAGAGCATGCATCGCCGTTCCATGGAAGTGAACGCGGTGATGCCGGCAGTTCCCAAATACATGATGTGGTCAGATCAGGAAATTACCTGGTCATTCAAGGATCACCCTAAGATTATGCCAAACCCGGGTGGCTACGCTCTTGTCGTGGACCCAATCATGCATGGGCCAACGACTCGAGTCAAGTTCAGCAAAGTGCTGATAGACAATGGAAGCAGCATAAATATCATGTACCGGCATACAATGCATACGCTGGGGATAACAGAAAACATGCTACAGCCAACTCACACAACATTCCACGGAATCGTTCCGGGCCTGTCCTGCGCGCCCGTGGGAAAAGTCCGGGTGGATGTGTCATTCGGGGGACGTGACAACTGCCGGGTTGAAAACATTTTGTTCGAAGTGGTGGACCTAGATAGTCCTTACCATGCACTGCTAGGGAGACCGGCATTGGCGGCGTTCATGGCCACAACTCATACGGCGTATCTCAAGATGAAGATGCCGGCACCTCGTGGACCCTTAACTGTGGTGGGAAACTACAAGATCTCACTGGAAACTGCTTCCGCCGGATCGAACCTGGCAGAATCACTGGTGATAGCAGAGGAGAAGAGAAGGATGCAAACTGCTGTGGCGCTGGCTCAGTCCTCCCAGCTGAACTTAGCGGCCATGAGGGGCAACTTGGGAACACCGGCATTTCAACCGTCAAAAGAGACCATTAACATCGTGCTCGATCCGGCATGCCCAGAGCACACCGTTCGCATCGGTGCCGGCCTGAGCCAAGCATAGGAAAACGTGTTCGTCAACTTCCTCCGTGAGAATCGGAACATCTTCGCCTGGTCTACTGATGACTTGGTGGGTGTGCCGAGGGAGTTGGCTGAGCACTCTCTGAATGTCCGGAAGGACGCAAAACCTGTACGACAACCTTTGCGCCGGTTCGCTGAAGACAGAAGAAAAATCATTGGAGAAGAAGTTACCAAGTTACTAGTTTCCGGTTTCATCGTGGAAGTGCTACATACTGAGTGGTTGGCTAATCCGGTGCTGGTAAAGAAGAAAAAAGAGGAAGACCCCAAAGTTCCAAAGGTGTGGCGCATGTGCATCGACTACACCAACCTGAACAAGGCGTGCCCTAAAGATCCTTTCCCTTTACCTCGAATTGATCAAGTGATCGATTCTACTGCTGGTTGTGAACTGTTGTCTTTCCTGGATGCTTATTCCGGATTCCACCAAATTCCCCTGAAAAAGGAGGATCAAATAAAGACTGCGTTCATTACCCGGCACGGGGCTTATTGCTATGTCACTATGCCTTTTGGTTTGAGAAATGTCGGTGATGCGCGTAGATGTACACGTCCGTTGGGAACCCCAAGAGGAAGGTATGATGCGCACAGTGGCAAGTTTTCCCTCAGAAAGAAACCAAGGTTTAATCAACCAGGAGGAGCCAAGAAGCACGTTGAAGGTTGATGGTGGCGAAATGTGATGCGGCGCAACACCAGGGATTCCGGCGCAACGTGGAACCCGCACAACACAACCAAAGTACTTTGCCCCAACGAAACAGTGAGGTTGTCAATCTCACCGGCTTGCTGTAACAAAGGATTAACCGTATTGTGTGGAAGATGATTGTTTGCGAAGAAAACAATAAAACAAGTATTGCAGTAGATTGTATGCGATGTAAAGAATAGGACCGGGGTCCACAGTTCACTAGAGGTGTCTCTCCCATAAGATAAAAGCATGTTGGGTGAACAAATTACAGTCGGGCAATTGACAAATAGAAAAGGGCATAACAATGCATATACATGATATGATAAATATAGTGAGATTTAATTGGGCATTACGACAAAGTACATAGACCGCCATCCAACTGCATCTATGCCTAAAAAGTCCACCTTCAGGTTATCATCCGAACCCCTTTCAGTATTAAGTTGCAAGCAACAGACAATTGCATTAAGTATGGTGCGTAATGTAATCAACAACTACATCCTTAGACATAGCATCAATGTTTTATCCCTAGTGGCAACAGCACATCCACAACCTTAGAACTTTCTGTCACTGTCCCAGATTTAATGGAGGCATGAACCCACTATCGAGCATAAATACTCCCTCTTGGAGTTAAGAGCAAAAACTTGGCCAGAGCCTCTACTAATAACGGAGAGCATGCAAGATCATAAACAACACATAAATAATAGATTGATAATCACCATAACATAGTATTCTCTATCCATCGGATCCCGACAAACACAACATATAGTATTACGGATAGATGATCTTGATCATGTTAGGCAGCTCACAAGATCCAACAATGAAGCACATAAGGAGAAGACGACCATCTAGCTACTGCTATGGACCCATAGTCCAGGGTGAACTACTCACTCATCACTCCGGAAGCGATCATGGCGATGAAGAGTCCTCCGGGAGATGATTCCCCCTCCAGCAGGGTGCCGGAGGCGATCTCCTGAATCCCCCGAGATGGGGCGCGGCGGCGTCTCTGGAAGTTTTCCCATCGTGGCTCTCGGTACTAGGGTTTCACGACGGAGGCTTTAAGTAGCGGAAAGGGCAACGCGGGGGCCACACGAGGGCCCCACACACTAGGTCGGCGCGGCGGGCCTGGGCCGCGCCGCCCCAGTGTGGCGGCGCCTCGTGGCCCCACTTCCTTCCCTCTTCGGTCTTCTGGAAGCTTCGTGCAAAATAGGACCCTGGGCGTTGATTTCGTCCAATTCCGAGAATATTTCCTTACTAGGATTTCTGAAACCAAAACAGCAGAAAACAGCAACTGGCTCTTCGCATCTTGTTAATAGGTTAGTTCCAGAAAATGCGTAAATACGACATATAATGTGTATAAAACATGTAGATATCATCAATAATGTAGCATGGAACATAAGAAATTATCGATACGTTGGAGACGTATCAGCAGCAACATACCAGCGCTGTATGCAAAAATGCTTGTTTGATCAGATCGGCAAAAATGTGCAAGTCTATGTGGACGATGTTGTGATAAAAACTAAGGTAAAAGAAACCTTGATCGATGATCTGAGGCAAACGTTTGACAACCTGAGAAGGTTCCGGATGAAACTTAATCCGGCAAAATGCACCTTTGGTGTGCCCGCCGGAAAACTTCTCGGTTTCTTGGTATCTAGCCGCGGTATAGAAGTGAACCCGGTAAAGATTCGAGCAATTGAGAGGATGACCATACCTCAGGAACTAAAAGATGTCCAGAAGTTTACCGGTAGCTTGGCATCGTTGAGCCGGTTCATCAGCCGGTTGGGGGAGAAGGCCTTACCTCTCTACGCCCTAATGAGAAAATCAGATACTTTTGTCTGGACACCCCAGGCAGATGCAGCTTTAAAGAGCTAAAAAACATGCTCGCGACAGCTCCCGTACTGGCTTCACCTTTGGAAAGGGAACCCATGTTGCTTTACATAGCGGCAACAAACCGGGTGGTGAGTGTTGTGGTTGTGGTAGAAAGAGACGAGGAAGGAAAAACCGTGCAGAGGCCGGTATACTACCTGAGCGAGGTGCTCTCCTCTTCAAAGCAAAACTACCCGCACTTCCAGAAAATGACCTACAGCGTGTTCATGGCCGCCACAAAGCTCAAGCATTACTTCGAAGAGCATCTGATGAAAGTGGTGAGTGAAGCACCCATCTCGGAGATCATAGGCAACAAAGACGCCAGCGGCCGGATTGCAAAATGGGCAATTCAGCTATCTCCATATGTACCGGCATATGAGAGAAGGGATGCCATCAAGTCACAAGCTTTGGCGGATTTCCTGGTTGATTGGGCTGAGATGCAATACAAGCCGCCAAAACCGGAACGAGACTACTGGAAGTTGCACTTTGACGGATCCAAACTCAAAGAGGGTCTAGGTGCCGGAGTGGTTCTCACCTCACCAAAGGGGGATCACTTGAGATATGTGCTGCAAATACACTTCAGGGCATCAAACAATGTCGCTGAGTACGAAGCTTTGGTCCATGGACTAAAAGTGGCAAAGGAAGTTGGAGTGCACCGGATCATTTGTTATGGTGATTCAGACTTGGTGGTGCAACAATGTTCTGGAGATTGGGATGCGAAAGATGCCAACATGGCTTCATACCGGTTCCATGTGCAAAAGATTGCCGGATTCTTTGAAGGATGTGAGTTTCACCATGTACCGCGGGCAGAAAATGAAGCCGCCGATACCTTGTCCAAGTTGGGCTCGTCCAGGCAAGAAATTCCTGCCGGAATAGCCTTGGCTCACCTGAGAAAACCATCAATCTCACCAAGTCCGGAATCTGAATCAATTTTCGTACCGGAATCCCACGTCGTACCCATGGATGTGGATGAAGGAAGCACGGGGGTTGTTCCGGCAAACCCGGGGACCTCGGGATCTAAACCGGAAGAAGCTATGATGGTGGACCACATGGAGATAGATGTACCGGTGTTCACGGTTCGAGAAGCACCTGCCTGGGTTAAACCTATTAAGGAATTCCTAATCAACGGCACCTTGCCGGTTGACGAAACTGAATCAAGGAGGATCCAGAGAAGATCCAAGGCATACACCTTCATCAATGGAGAGGTGTACAAGAGAAGTGTTACCGGTGTCCTCCAGAGATGTGTGGAACCGGCAGAAGGAAGAGAAATGCTCGTGGAAGTGCACCAAGGAGAGTGCGGGCACCATGCCTCATCCAGAGCGCTGGTGGCAAAAGTTTTCCGGCATGGGTTCTATTGGCCCACTGCTTTGGAGGATGCTGAGGACTTGGTCCGAAAATGCAATGGGTGCCAGAGGTACGCCAAGCAGAATCACACCCCAGCATCCGGTTTAAAAACTATACCGATAACTTGGCCCTTTGCGGTATGGTGCCTGGATATGGTTGGACCATTCAAAACCGCAAGAGGAAAAATGACTCATATCCTGGTGATGGTGGATAAATTCACTAAGTGGCTAGAGGTGAAGCCGATAGCAAAGTGTGATGGGCACACAGCCGTGAAATTCTTGAAAGACGTGATCTTGCGGTATGGATACCCGCACAACATCATTACAGATAACGGAACCAACTTTGCTCAAGGAGAGTTTAAGCGGTTCTGTGAGGACAACAACATCCGGTTGGATTTGTGTTCAGTGGCACATCCACAAGGAAATGGCCAAGTTGAAAGAATCAATGCACTCGTGCTTTCCGGTATCAAACCGAGGCTCATTGAACCACTCGAAAAGACACCGGGATGTTGGCTCGATGAACTACCATCAGTTTTGTGGAGCATAAGAACAACTCTGAACCGGTCTACCGGATATACGCCATTTTTCATGGTATACGGAGCAGAAGCGGTCATACCAACCGACATTCTCCATGACTCACCAAGGGTACAGCTCTATACCGAAGAAGAGGTAAAAGAGGCCCGAGAAAATGATGTGGACTTGCTTGAAGAGCAAAGGGAAATGGCTCTGGCAAGGTCAACCATATACCAGCAAAACCTCAGACGCTATCACAGCCGGAAGGTAAACCCGAGGGTATTCCGGGAAGGAGACCTGGTGCTACGCCTAGTGCAACGCACTGAGGGCCGGCATAAACTTTCACCTCCATGGGAAGGGCCATTCATTGTGAGCAAAGCTCTACACAATGATGCCTACTACTTTCCTGCACAGGAATGTTGGGCCTCCAAGAGCGAGGTTTGTAGAAGCAGCAAGTTTCCCTGAAGTGAATCACCCAAGGTTTATCGAACTCGGGAGGTAGAGGTCAAAGATAGTACTCTCAAGCAACCCTACAATTAAGATAAAAGAAGTCTCTTGTGTCCCCAACACACCTAATACACTTGTCAGATGTATAGGCGCACTAGTTCGGCGAAGAGATAGTAAAACACAGGTGGTATAGATGAATATGAGTGGTAATAACAATCTGAAATAAATATGGCGAGTAAACATGCGGTAGAACGATAAGTAGCGGTGTTTGCAGTATTGGAAACAAGGCCTAGGGATCATACTTTCGCTAGTGGACACTCTCAACATTGATCGCATGATAAATAAATAACTTCTCTCATTTGTGCGACATACACTCTTTTGTTGGATGACAAACACCATTCGTGTGTAGGGCTACAAGAGCTCCCTCAAGCCGGAGTTAACAAGCGCCACAACATTCGGCATTCATATTTAAGTAACCTTAGAGCATAATAGATCTTTGCAAAATAAACCGAGAACTAACATAGCATACACACTTTCACCATTACACTATGAAAGGGGGAATAGATCACATCAATAATATCATAGTGATAATTAACTCCATAACCTACAAGAGATTATGATCATAACCTACGACAAGAACTACACGCACACACTGTCACCATTACACCATGCGGGAGGAATAGACTACTTTAATAACATCACATGAGTAGCACATAGACTAGTAGCGATACAAAGCTCATCATACGGATCTCAATAATGCAAAGCAATTCATGAGATCATTGTATGAGAGAGAGAGATTAACCATATAGCTACCGGTACAGCCCTTAGCCTCGGGGGAGAACTACTCCCTCCTCATCATGGGGACAGACGATGGCGATGAAGATGGCGGTGGTGTCGATGGAGATGGCTCCGGGCAATTCCCCATCCCGGTGCGGGAACAGAGACTGTCCCCCGAATGGAGTTTGCGATGGCGGCGCCCTGGATGTTTTTCGTCAATCGTATCGATGTTTTAGGTCGGGACGGCTTAAATAGGCGAAGAGTCGGAGTCGGAGGGGCCACGGGGCCTCCTCACACTAGGCCGGCGCGGCCGGGTGGAGCCCACGCGGCCACCACGTGTGGGGCCCCAGGGCTCCCCTCTGGTCCCACTCGACTTTCTGGAAGGTTGGAAAAATAAGATGTTGGGTCTTCGTTTCGTCGAGTTCGAGAATATTGCCCGAACAGCCTTTGGAACCAAAAACAGAACAGGAGCTGGCACTATGGCATCTTGTTAATAGGTTAGTTCCGGAAAATGCATCAAAACAATATAAAGTGTGAACAAAACATGTAGGTATTGTCATAAAACAAGCATGGAACATCAGGAATTATGGACACGTTTGAGATGTATCAAGCATCCCCAAGCTTAGTTCCTACTCGCCCTCGAGTAGGTAAACGATAACAACAAATAATTTCTGAAGTGACATGCTACCAACATAATCTTGATCAACATTATTGTAAAGCATATGAGATGAATGGAGTGATCTGAAGCAAAAGATTGCTAACAAAAGATAATGACTAAACAAATGAATCATATAGCAAAACTTTTCATGAATAGTACTTTCAAGACAAGCATCAACAAGACTTGCATAAGAGCTAACTCATAACCAACAAATTCAAAGTAGAATGCATTGAAGCAACACAAAGGATGATTAAGTTTCAGCAATTGCTTTCAACTTGTAACATGTATATCTCATGGATATTTGTCAACATAGAGTAATATAACAAGTGCAATAAGTAAACATGTAAGAATCAATGCACACAGTTAACACAAGTGTTTGCTTCTAATGAAAGAAGTGGGTAGACTGATTCAACATAAAGTAAAAGAATGGCCCTTGAGAGGAAGCATGGATTACTATTTTTGTGCTAGAGCTTTTATTTTGAAACATAGAAACAATTTTGTCAACGGTAGTAATAATTCATATGTGCTATGCATAATACTTCCTACAAGTTGCAAGTCTCATGCATAGAGTACTAATAGTGCTCGCACCTTGTCCTAATCAGCTCGGATAACACGGATTATCATTGCATGACATATGTTTCAACCAAGTGTCACAAAGGGGTACCTCTATGCCGCCTGTACAAAGGTCCTAGGAGATCAATTGCATTTGATTTCTCGTTTTTAACAGATCTCAACTTAGGACATCCATACCGGGACAACATAGACAACAGATAATGGACTCCTCTTTTAATGCTTAAGCATTCAACAACAGATAATATTCTCATAAGAGATTGAGGTTGTATGTCCAAACTGAAAACTTCCACCATGATACATGGCTTTGGTTAGCGGCCCAATGTTCTTCTCTAACACATGCATACTCAAACCATTTGATCATGAAATCGCACTTACTTCAGACAAGACGAACATGCATAGCATCTCACATGATATCCAACAAAGGTAAAAAGTTGATGGCGTCTCCAGAAACATGGTTACCGCTCAACAAGCAACTTATAAGAACTAAGACACATAACTACATATTCATCACCACAATAGTTTTTAAACTATTTGTCCCATGTGCTATATATTGCAAAGATAAAGGAATGAAATTTTAAAGGTAGCACTCAAGTAATTTACTTTGGAATGGCAGAAAAATACCACATAGTAGGTAGATATGGTGGACACAAATGGCATGGGTTTTGGATCAAGGTGTTTGGATGCACGAGAAGCATTTCCTCTCAGTACAAAGGTTTGGGCTAGCAAGGTTGTTTGAAGCAAACACAAGTATGAACAGGTACAGAAAAACTTACACAAGAACATATTGCAAGCATTATAAGACTCACTGTCTTCCTTGTTGTTCAAACACTTCACCAGAAAATATCTAGACTTAGAGACCAATCATGCAAACCAAATTTTAACAAGCTCTACGGTAGTTCTCCACTAATAGATTAAACTACATGATGCAAGAGCTTAAACATGATTTAATGAGCTCAAAACAATTGCCAAGTTCCAAGTTATTCCAAACCATATGAAGCATTTTCTGATTAGCAATCAACGAACCATTTTCAGCTTTCGCCATGAACATTAAAGCACAACTAAGAACACAAGTGTTCCATATGAAAAAGCGGAGCGTGTCTCTCTCCCACATGAGCATGAATTTATTCAGAGAATGAAAATAACAAAACGAAAATAAAAGCACACAGACGCTCCAAGTAAAGTACATAAGATGCGTGGAATAAAAATATAGTTTCACTAAAGTGACCTGATAAGTTGTCGATGAAGAAGGGGATGCCTTGGGCATCCCCAAGCTTAGATGCATTATTCTTAAAATATGCAGGGATGAACCACGGGGCATCCCCAAGCTTAGACCTTTCACTCTTCTTGATCATAGTATATCACCCTCTTCTCTTGACCCTTGAAAACTTCCTCCACACCAAACTTCAAACAAACTCATTAGAGGGTTAGTGCATAATCAAAATTCACATGTTCAGAGGTGACACAATCATTCTTAACACTTCTGAACATTGCAAAAAGCTTCTGAAAGTTAATGGAACAAAGAAACTCATTCAACATAGCAAAAGCGGCAATGAAATAAAAGGCAGAATCTGTCAAAACAGAACAGTCCGTAAAGACAAATTTTGCAGGGGCACTTAACTTGCTCAAACAGAAAAACTCAAAACTAATGAATGTTGCGTACATATCTGAGGATCACGCACGTAAATTGGCAGATTTTTCTTAGTTACCTACAGAGAGTTCTGCGCAAATTCGTCTGTTTCTGCGCATAATCCAAATCTAGTATCAACTTTACCATAGAGACTTTACTTGGCACAAAAACATGATAGGAGAGGTTGCTACAGTAGTAACAACTTCCAATACTCAACAATACAGTAGCAAAATAAACACATGGGTTATCTCCCAAGAAGTTCTTTCTTTATAGCCATTAAGATGGGCTCAGTAATTTTAATGATGATGCTCTCATAAGGATGAGAGTTGAAGCAAAGAGAGCATCGAAAAGCAAATATGAAACAAATTTAAGCCTAACCCTCTTCCTATGAAAAGAAATCTTGTACACAAATGAATTCACGAAGAACAAAGTGACAAGCATAGGAAGATAAAACACAAGTAACTTCAAGATTCTCAACATAAAGAGGGGAAACTTAATATTATTAAGATGCATATAACCATGTTTCCCACTCTCATAATAACTTTCAGTGGCATCATTGATGAATCCACAATATAACCATCACTTAAAACATTCTTATCGTGGTTCATATGCATAAAAGTATCATTATTTTTGACATAAGAAAAACTCTTCTCATCAATAGTAATTGGAGCAGGATCATTATCAAGAATTTGAACATGGTAAACAAGTTGCATACTAAGGGAATGGTTTTTGGCAAGCCCATCATAACTATGACAAGTTTCATAAGGATAATTGTAACATGTGTCATATCCATCTCTACAACGATTATCTAAACCAGAATATGTAATATCATCATTTTCACTAAAAGTAAAGGTCTCAAATATAGGATCTTCAAGCACAACATCCCCAAGCTTAGAGCTTTCAATATCATCGTTTGAGGGGACATGAATAATGCTATCATTATTACTTTCATAATCAGTACCAAAGAGATTTCCAATATCAAAGGTAGTGTGCTCTTCCAAATCATGATCACTAATATGGGTAAAGGGCATAGGAAGATCATTGTACTCAGATTAATTATCATAATAATCATTAGGAGCAACATACTTACGGTTACCTATTGTTACCTCATACACGCGGGGATATGCCGTTACCTCTTTCTTTTTATTCCCCCTCTTCTTCTTCTTCTTCTTCTTCTTCTTCTTCTTCTTCTTCTTTTCCTTCTCCTCATAACCTGATTTATTTCCAGAAACAATAGAAGAAACTTGGGAGGATTTCTCCTTTTCATTAATAAGTTTAAAACACCGCGGTCCTATCATATTTTGGCAAAGTGTCATCTTCTAAAATATTCTGTATGTAAGTATTTGTATGGCAATTATTAATCCAATAAGAAAGACACTCATGCAGGACATCATCAATATCAAGATCGTTAATATCTAACAAAGAAATTTTTCTTGATAACTCTTCACACTTCAAAAATAAGGTAAGTTCATCTGATTAGGAATAATTTCATCATCACAATACAAATTTGCAGCACTCATGGGTTTGAATTATCATTGGAGGAGCATTGAAAATTAAAATGACCAACTCTATGGCAAAGTTCACAAATAAAAGGATAGAGGGCACACACTTTTTCACCAAGATCATCTAGAGCCCTAGACCACTTTCTAGTTTTTTCATTCCTATGATGGATACAATATTCATTTTCGATTTGATTAATTCCACAAGGTCTATGTATTCCACAAAAATTAACATGCTTATAGGAAATAGCATTTTCAGAAGTTTCAACATGTTCATTGCAATCATTAATAACAGTTTCATCCTTCATGCAAGCGTCTTTAAAAGGTTCATGATACTTATCAAAATTCTTCCTAGGCAATTCAATGTGAGAAGCAAAAGCTTTATAAAAATTTGCAACAACTTGAGAGTCCATAAGTAGCACTCATATTTTGAAATTTATCAGTATCCATAAAAGTTTCAATGCATTCATAATCATAATTTATACCGACTCTCTACCTTTGTCATTCTCCCATTCTTCAGTATTCTCCTGAATCCGATCAAGAAGGTCCCATTTAAACTCTTCTTTGTTGCGTGTGAATGATCCAGAACAAGAAGTATCCAGCAAAGTTTTATCCTGAAAAGAAAGTCTTGCATAGAAATTATCAATGATAACATTACTAGCTCATGAATGGGGCATTTGAGCATTAAGGACTTCAATCTCTCCCATGCTTGGGCAATACTCTCTCCATCATGAGGCCAGAAATTATATATACGGTTTCGGTCTTTGTGAATTTCACTTGGAGGATAGAATTTAGAATAAAATAAAGGCACAATATCCTTCCAATCAAGAGAAGCCCCATCTTTCATTTATACCAATCGCCGCTTTACGAGAGAGCGACATAACAAATAATTTCTTCCTAACTTCATCCATTGAAATACCTGCACTTGAATAACCCGCATAATTCATGCAAAAACAGTAAATGATCACCAGATGAGCAGTTCCATCCCCTTCATAGCGGTTATCCCTAACACGTTCAATAATTTTCATAGGTATCTTGAAAGGAATATTTTCAGTGGGTGGATTTAAAATATCACAAGCATCATTAGAGTTATCGCATATGGGAGATAAAGTATTATCGAGCAAATTTTCTCCCCTAAAGATGGGAAGCTACAAAGATCATAAAAACTAGCTTCCCCAAGCTTAGACTTTTCCATAGCATTAGCAGTAATTGCATTCGTACTAATAACATTGTTACTAGCATGCAAATAAGGTTCCATAGGTTTTTAATTTTCGCATCAAACAATTCTAAATCACGAAAAAAGATAAAAAGCTCACTAATTTTGTTTTCCATTATGCCTAACTAGTCAAAATAAAAACAAGAACAAAAAAGATAAAATTGCAGAATCTAAAGGAGATAGCTTCGAGCACTCACACACCGGCAACAATGCTAGAAATAACTTAGTAGTCGGAGGATGTGAATACCTTTTACCTTACCTCCCCGGCAACGGCGCCGGAAAATAGTTTGATGTCTACTCACGCTTCTTTTCTGTAGACAGTGTTGGGCCTCCAAGAGCGAGGTTTGTAGAACAGCAGCAAGTTTCCCCTTAAGTAAGCAATTCATGAGATCATTGTATTGGGTGAGAGAGAGATTAACCACATAGCTACCGGTACAGCCCTTAGCCTCGGGAGAACTACTCCTCCTCATCATGGGAGACAGCGATGGCGATGAAGATGGAGGTGGTGTCGATGGAGATGGCTCGGGGCAATTCCCCGTCCGGCGGGTGCGGGGAAGATCTGTCCCCGAATTGGAGTTTGCGATCGGCGGCGCCTGGATGGTTTCTGGGTTTCGTCAGCCCGGTATCGATGTTTTAGGTCAGGACGGCTTAAATAGGCGAAGAGTCGGAGTCGGAGGGGCCACGGGGCCTCCTCACACTAGGCCGGCGCGACCAGGGTGGAGCCCACGCGGCCACCACGTGTGGGGCCCCTAGGGCTCCCCTCTGGTCACACTCGACTTTCACGGAAGGTTCGGAAAAATAAGATGTTGGGTCTTCGTTTCGTCGAATTAGAATATTGCCCGAACAGCCTTTCGGAACCAAAAACAACAGCAAACAGCAACGTGGCATCTTGTTAATAGGTTAGTTCGGAAAATGCATCAAAACGATATAAAGTGTGAACAAAACATGTAGGTATTGTCATAAAACAAGCATGGAACATCAGAAATTATGGATACGTTTGAGATGTATCACTCTCCACAATGATGCCTATTATCTTATCGATGCACAGGAATGGAAGGAAGGAAAGGCGGACAAATCCGGAGAAGAGAGCAAGCGACCGTGGAACATAGCTTTGTTGCGTCCTTTCTACTCTTGAAGATGTGGTGTAAGACGTTCCTTTTTGTACCTTATGTTATGCATAAAAGATGTCGGCATCTCGAATGAATCTCAGGGACTGCCTCTACCGAAATTGCATGTAATGTGTTTATTTTTTCAGTACACCGATTGCTTGTCGAACATTTTCTTTTTTCGATATAGTAGTGTGCAAAACCTACCGGAGTCTTCGAATTTGTTGCGCAACCGGCTTCATGGCAAGCAAGATAAACCGGAAGGAACTAAGCACGTGAAACACGAAGAGAGGGAGTGGGAACAAACAATCCGGAAAAGTTTAACTAACCCCGGCTATACCGGTTTTTTGTGAAAAAATTCGAATTGTTTCTAAGTTCAAGAAAGTGTTCGCTTGGCAAAAGAACTTTGTGACTCATACGCCAAAACACCCAGAGAGGTAGGCAGAGCCAAAGCAAAAGAACCAAGTGTGCATAAAATTGGATGCGAAAACAATCCCGGAAGTTTCCACAGTGCAAGATCAAAGCAAAACAGTAAAGCAACTTGCTAAAGTAGCAAACCAACGTAGTTTGATAAGCTACCGGTATAAAAGACACCGGCATAAAAGTTATAGCACAACCAACAGAAATGCTAAGTTTTATCTTACATCAAAGACCCCGGCATACCGGGGTAGAATTTAACAGTGTTGTTTCAGCCGGCAGACACAACAGGTGCGAAATGAGTATCTAAGCAGCGAGGGGCTGCGGGCCATCTTCGGGAGCTTGGGAGGGGGGCATGCCTTCTAGGAGGCATCGCCTTCTCCGGCAACCTCATCCTCCTCATCGACGTCTTCCTCGTCGTCAGTGAAGCGCCGCCGTCGGGAGGTGGAGGGATGAAACATCGCGCTGATCCGGCAGGGCGGTCCTTCCGCTTTGCGGTTAAGACCGGATCCTTATGAGTGGGCGCATCGCCGAAGGCGTGGAAGTGTCCGGATCCAGTGCCGTACCAAGCCAGTGTGCATAGCGCTGCATCTGTTCGCACGGGCAGCCGACCAGCCGCCACTCACGGATCCTCGGCAAGCATCCTTGAGGTCGGAGATGAGCGTCACATTGGCGAGCAGTTTCCCAGGCAACACCTTGAAGATCAGGATGGCCACTCCGTGAGATCGACTAAGTCCCGACCCGCATGCTGGATCCGGGTGGCAAGCACGACCAAGTGGTCATAAGTATCCCAGGGCGCATCCGGAGTGCTCACGGCCAGCTCAGCCCTACGCTCTGCGACCTTCTTGAAGGCGTGCGGCTGTGAGTCCGGGAAAAGCTCTGCGAGAAGAGAGAAAAGGAAAGATAAGGACATGTTGCCGGAAGATATAAGCTTATAAGCGAAAGAGAAAAGAAAAAAATACTTACGGAGGGCCAGCGCATCGGCTTGCATGACCAACCGGTCATACTCAGCCTGATCTGTGGTCAGAGTGGCGATCCGGTCTTGTGCTGCTTTCCGAGCCACGGTCTCTTCCTCCAGCTCCGCCCGCAGCACCGCGCTGGAATTGGTGAACTCCTTCATAGATTCATCCAACTTGGATTCAGCAGCGGCCTGGGCCTCCTTAAGCTCTCGTGCATGCCTGGTTTTGGCTTGCATAAGCGCGTTTTTCAGGTCCGCGCAGGTTTTCACCTAAGCGTCCAGGGCCTTGCGGTGCTCAAGGATGAGCTGCTCCTTTTCGGCTGAATCCGGAAGAAAAGGGGATTAGCAAAGTGATCTAGCAAGTTCAAAAAATGAAAAGACAAGGGACGGTACCTTTAAGCGCGGAGAGCTGGGCAGTGAGGTCCTCGAAGGAGGTTTCCGGAAGAGCTGGTATGCAAAGGATTTATAAGTACTGAAAGTAAAAAAAAGCAACCGGTAAAATAAAGCCGGAGGCGCAGAAGTTAACCTTGGCACTTGTTGTGGGCCTCAGAGAGGTACCGGTGCTCCCAAAGAAGCTCCTCGAAGAGCCGCTTCCGGCTGTCCAGAGTGCTCTGTTCAAGTAAAAAGATTGCGGTAAGAAGATGCCGGTATCTAAAGGAGTTTCGCGCTAAGAGCTATGTTCTCAACCCGAAGCTCGGGGACTGGCAATGCCAGTTTTGTGTTATAAGAAGTTTCGCGCTGAGAACTCGTTCTCCCCGAAACTCGGGGACTAAGGAGTATATATACATAAAGTTGGGAGTTTGAAACAGCATAGATTTAAAGCTTTGAAGTTTGTGCAACTTACCACAACATTATTGTTGGCATCATGCCACGCGGTGTCAAACTCTTTGACCGCGCGCCTCAGCCGGCCAAGGTGTTGCCCAGCGCTCCGAGGGCCAGCAGGATCAACCACCGATAGCTTATCTTTCCCGAGGCCGCGCGTCGCCGGGGACAGATCTGCCTGATTCCACTTTTCAGCATAGTCAAGCAGGTGACCCAGGTTCGCTCCTCCGCGGTTAAGCTCGGTGATCCAGCCCAGCTGAGCTGAGGCCGTCTCACCGGCCGCAAGGGCGGCGCGGCCGGCATGCAGTACAAGAGACTGCGAGCCGGAAGAAGGAGAGGTTGCTGCAGTCATCACCGCAGCAAGTTGCTGGGCGGTGACCTTGGTGCCCTCTGGCGGAGTTGGCTTGGCGGCGGCAGGTTGGCCGGTAGGTGCTACCGGAGGTTTTGCCGTACGCGCATCGGTTTCCAGCTTTCCCTTGGCCGGAGGAGAAGCTGCCGGAGCGGAAGGCTCCGGCACGGTCTTGGAGGGGGAGGAGGCAGTGCTCTTCTTCTTCTTCTTGGGAGCAAAAGGAACCGGAGGTCTTGCTCACTCCGCTGTTTCCTTTCCGGCGCCGATGTTGCTGGCGCCGGTATCTTCAGTATCAGGAGGGGAAAAGAAATCCGCCTCCGCGCGGTGATGAGAAGTTGTAGGGGCCGCGCACCCCGCACTTGTGTTGCCCCCAAAGGGGAGGCAGGAGTTTTGCCGGTACCAGATGGTACCGGGCGTGCCTGAGGAGGAGGTAAGGCCCTGGCGGCATCCTCGGAGGTCTCTGGCATCATGCCGGTGGCGCTCCAGGTGAGGCTCAGAGCAGCCCTGAACGGAGAGAAAGAATGAGTTGGAAAAAGCAATCGGAAAAAAGAAGTTCTCATAACAAAGGGAAAGAAGAAACAGAAATTTACCCGGAAGCAACCGTCATCTCACGCTTCCGGTAATGCTTCATGGTTCCCTTCTTGGCGCGCTTGGCGGGAGGAGCCTGGCTCGAACCGGCTTCGGGCGCCGGTGCCTTGTTCTTTTGGCCCCGAGAGGCCAGCTTGTCCAGGAACTCCTGGCCAACCTCAGCTTGAAGAGGGGCGGCGTGCTCAACAACCGGTGGGTTGGCGCCGGCTGAGGGGAGATCCACTGAGAGACAATATATGAGGAAACAAAAAGATGAAGATACCTCAAGAACAGTGACTTCATCATCAGAACCGGAATCGTTGGCTGAAAGGTTACAGGGGCGCGATGTATGGGTCCGGCCCATCTCGAGTTGGGTCCAACGCACGTAGGGATTCGGGTCCACCTCGTCCAAGTCGCGCTTGCGGCAGGGGCCTCGTGCCTCCGCAGCGATGCGAGGGAAGCGTTCGCAGGCCTGTAAAAGAGAAAAAAGGATAGTTAGCTACACATCAAAAGCTACCGGAAAGACAATCCGGATTGCATAAGCTCTTACTTCGGGAGTTGGAGGCTTGGTGGAGCTGAGGGGAAGGAAGCCCCACTCCCAGTCCATCGGCATGTCGGTTTGGCAAATTTGCCTAGCCTTGAGGACCACGTCCTCTTTGCTTAGTGCGCGCGCGATCTTAGTGGGATCGCGGGGCGCACATCTGGCTCATCTTGTGAACCCGGCCCTGGGAGGAGCACGGCGTGGATGACGCGCGGATAATATCGTCGGAACAGATGTTCGTGTCCTTCATAGCTGCTCCATAAAGCGAACAATCCGGTTGGTTTCGATATGGCCATTCCCCGGATTGTATCTCCAGTTGGCCTTCGACGGTGTTCCCGGATGGTAGGCCGGCAGATTGATAAAATCCGCGGCGCCCTTGTTCCTCACATAGAAAAAGGTCTCTTGCCATGCCCGGCATGACTCCGACCGGAGAATTTGAAGAAAAGGCTCCCTTGGCGGGAGCCGATAATGAAAGACCCGCATTGGATGGGAGGTTTTGGCTTAGGGATGTTTCTGCCCTGGACCGAGTTGATCCGAAAGCTGAAGAAGCGAGCGAAAGCTTCGTGAGTAGGGAGGAGACCTATGTAAGCCTCCATGAAAGACACATAGCAAGAAAGATAAAAAATGGCGTTGCCGAGAAGATGGTGAGGTTGGAGTTCATAAAAATTGAGGAACTCGCGGAAGAAATCGGAGGCCGGAAGGCCGAACCCACGCTCGAAGTGAGCGAGGAAAACTACGAACTCTCCGGGTTCCGGCGCGGGTTCCACCTCGTCGCCTGGAAGCCAGCAAGACACCTGTGCCGGTATCCTCCGAGAGCGGTATAGCCAATCAATATCTGGTTGCGTCACATCTAAACCCTTCCAGGCTCCGCGGGTGATCGTAGCCAAGTCCACTCCGGAACCTTGGCCGGAGCTGCTGGCCTCCTGGCCCCTTCCAGTACCGGCTTCCGGAGCTGTTGAGGAAGCTTCCATCCGGGCGAGTTCGTCCTCGAGTCCCTCGGAGTTCTGGTCGGCCGAGATTGGTTCCTCAAGAGTTACGGAGGGGGTCTCGTTGTGAAGATTGTTGGCGGCTGGTTCGGACAGATATTCTTCGGTAGACATTCAAGTCTAAGAGTGCCCAAACCTACCCACAAACAGTTTTCCCAAGATCTAGCCTCGCGCGAAGATCTACGAGTAAGGGAAAAGTAAATCCCCTACCGGCCCAAGAACTAGGAGACAAAGAGAAGAGAATGTAGAGGCATCAAAGCTAACCTGAGGCGGCGGAGAACCACAACGACGACGGTCGCCGGAGATTGGGCGAGCTTGCAGTCGTCGACGAGGATTAGAGAGTGAAGAGGAGGGAGTGCCGTGAGGTGCTCAAAGCAGGAGAAGCGAAGGTGCGCGGTGGTTATCTGCACGGCAGAGCCTTGCGGAGCTCCTTCACGAGTTCGTCGGAGAACGACAGCGGCGCGGATGAGCTCAGAAGGCAAGAGCACAAGGGGCTAGGGCTCGAGCGCTCGAGGAGTTGGAACGCGAAGAAGAAGATGATGTGGAACCGCATCGCCCTTAAATAGAGGAATGAGTAGTGGACTGGAAACCGCTGGGCCGCAGCGGTTCGTCTCGCGGGCCGCCACGTGGTACGCGGGTACACGCAAAGAAAATGAGAAGCCACAGGGAGGCCGCACGGATCCGGAGTGGCGACGAGGATCCGGTGTGGCACATTAAATGCAGGCATAGAAGTCGAAGGAAGTGACCCCGACAAGGCGCATCGAAGCAGTGCGCATGTCTGTCATGCACAGTCTCCGATATATTCTCGACTTCGCCGAGGAGGCTTAAATGAGTAAGCTACCAGAAAAGATATCGGTGTACCGGTTGAGATGTTATGATGGTTAAGGTCCGGCGAGCGAGCCGGAAGAGTTTAAATGGAAGCCGGAAGAATTAATCTGGTACGTTGGTTTGGGAACCTGGCATGGTCCCTCAGACAGAGTCTGCCGGACTATACCAGCTTCGGGGACTAATCTCGGGGGGATGGCCCCCGGTAGGCCAAAGGCATGGCAAAGCAGCCATATTTCTATCTTAAAGATGCCGGATTGTAGATCAATCCAGATGGTTTTAATGAGTTTGGCAAGAGCCAAGTTCAAACCTACCGGTATCCCAGGAGGGGTATACCGGATCTTAGGAAACGAGAAGAATGGAGTACCGGAAGGTTTATACTGTAACCTGTCGGCACTTTGGTCAAAGATTCTCTCCAAGGCTAGAGGAAAAAGATGAGCTAAGCAAAGTAGCTTTAAACGAGGCCATGACGACAAAGTAGAAGATGACGTTAAAGCATCCGGAGGACGTCACGGCTCGATTAAAGACATACCGGTGTCATCTAAGCCAAAGAGGCTTTGTAAAGTAGTTTGTCTAGTCAAAGATGCCATTAGGGTTCCTTCCCTTGTAAGCCACCCTCTCCCTATATAAGGAGGAGGCATTACCCTACAGGGGACAAAAAGTAAGACGATTCGATCCTTAGCTGATAGAGAAAACCCTAGTTCATAGACTTGTACTGTTCATCTTCAACCTCTGGCCAAGGCCAAGTTCATCAATAAAGATACCGGAATCCATCCGAAGATTCATCCTTCTGTTAACCAAACCTCCCCTGAATCCTCTAGCGTCCATTCGGCCCCAACTTAAGCCATCCTATGGCATCTGTCTGTTCACCACGACGACATTCGGGATTGTTCCATTACTACGAGTGCTTGTTTCTTCATTGATTGAAGCTGCTGGCGGAGTTCTTCCAAGTCTTGTGCTGGACCCGCACTCGAAGAATCTTCAATAAATTCATCAACAGGAGTTTTCTTCGAGTAGGAGGAAGCAGGTAAAGCATCGGAAGGACGAGGAGTTGAAGTGTAGTTATCAAATACCAACTGGAAATAAAAAGTTCGACATCAATCATCAGGCAAAATAGATTTCCATTGATTTTCGAGATATTTACATGGTTCTTACAAAAGGAGGGTTCCTAGTGAACCAATCGTACGTTGTCACAAACTACATCTATTGCGACAGGCGTCAAAAGAAAGAAAAGGAAAAAAAAGGACAGGTAGGGTATTCTACTTGACCTCCGGTTTGGCGGAACTGGAGGAAGGCGTTGGCTTGTACCCGAGGAAGGCCAAGATCTTCTTCGAGTGGGGCTTTGCAGCCTTGATCATTGACTGCCACCTCTTTGTCTCCATATTCTTCACATCACCAACCTTCGCCCAATTGACGCTCTGTTGACTCTCGGCAACCAATGCAATGGTGCCTTCAACGCCAATCTTGAGGTTTTCTTGCCGAAGAGCTAGCCCAAGATCTTCCTTCGGAATGAAGCGCTTAGCAAGCGTAGCAAAAGTGTTGGGCTCATCTGTCTTCGGGAAGAAGTAGGGGAAAAGCCGCGAAAATGCTGCCTTGGCATCAGAAATGCTCTGACGCACCTCGTCCCCATAAATTTCGAGGAGAGAAAGGGCGTCGAGGAGGCGAACATCTTCGGGCTTTTCAAGCTGATATTCTTGGCTCGTTTTCCCTGCTGAAGCAAATTCCAGATTACTGACGAGCATACGTAAAAATTAAAAGAAATGAGAGGAAAGTGATGAGTACTTACTGACAAAACGACGATTTTGCGACTCCAAGCGAGCGGCGATACCAGCTTCACGAGCAATCTGTTGGGATGTGTGCTCACTCAAAGCATTTTCAGCGTCATGAAGTCTCTTTCGAAGACTCTCAACTGAGGCAGATTCTAGCTCCACTTTTTCACGGGCTTTTTCGCTCTTGGCCAGCTCGAGAGCAAGATCATCGGCGCGTTTTTTGGCTTTCGTGAGAGCCTCTGGTAAAATACAGCAACAAAAGTTACAACAAGGTAGCGAAGACAAAAATTATTCGACAAAGAAAGAGATAAGAGAAGTACCTTTCAAACTATTCGCATGGTCGCGGTACCCAATAAATTGAGTACCAAGACGAATAAATTGTTGCATGAGAGGCTGAGAAAATGAAAAAGGGGTAAGAAAGCCAGAAGAAGAAAAGTTCGACAACAGTAAAAATAGGTGGTAAGGCTACTTACATCACCCAGAGCGGAAGCCGACGAACTCCCAGGCAGAAGGTTTGATCCTTCGACAGGTTCAATCCTTGCTCTCTTCGGCGAAGAGGCACGGGGCTGTGCCGGGAGGAGCAAGTCCCCTGTATCTCGCTGGGGAGGCGAGGTTTCTTCGGTAGCGGGGCGAGTCTCGGAAAGCACCAAGGTATGTGACGTGCTCGTATGAGCAGTCACATTAACAATGGGGTCCTCTTCTTCGTCGCCACTATGCAGCAAAATATAGCATGCAGAAAAAGCAATATAGCAAAAAATACAAAAGATGATGTGAACTTACGAGCTAACAAGAGCATCGTCGTAAGGGTTGAAGGTTTTCTATTCCCTTTCGGGAGAAGTCTCCTTAACAGGCGATTTCCCCATTTTGGAGGTGCCGGGATCTTCGAGCTCCTCCCTTTTCCTCTTATTTTTCGGGGAAGCAGCTGAAGGGATTAAACGTGAAGACTCGGAAGCCTCGGTCTCGTTTTCTTTTTTCCGAGGAAGCCGCGGATTTGTGAGAACGCGACTTCACTCTCAAGGAGAAGTGCCCTGGTTGTCGTAAAGTAACGACGGTTCTTTCTTCGACTTCTCCGCCCTCAGGAAGGGGAGGAAGAGACGATAAAATTTGATGTTTCTACAAGATGGCAAAATATGTCGACAATAAGTTATACAAGGGAAGTCAGCAAAATAGCAGTCTACAAATGTTAAAAACTAGTTCACCTGGGGGAGAGCATTGGTGCTGTTGTATGGTTCAACGCGGCAAGATGATGGAATAGTGTCTTTCTTGCTCAGCGATGAGAAATCTTTCGGACAAGCCTTTCCAAGTCCTTGACGACAGGTCCTTGGAAAAGCGATCCACGTCTTTTGCGCCAGCATACATCCAGAGAGGGTTCTTGCGAGCTTGAAGAGGCTGCACCCTAATCCTAAGGAAGTATGCAGTTATCTGAATGCCCGACACCTCTCTGCCGTGGGTATTCTGGAGTTCATGAATGCGCTTCATTAGTGCATCAGTCGCCGTTTTATCTTCATCAAAGGCTTCCGCGTCCCATGAACGGCGGCGGACGATTTTTTCGCCACCATCAAAAGGAGCGACATTGTATTCCTGCGCGTCATTGTGCGCCTCCTGGACATAAAGCCATCTTTTTCGCCACCCTTGAACAGAGTCAGGGAATTTGACATCGAAATATTCGACATCTGGGCGGACGCATATAACTACACCACCTACATTATAGGCGGTGGTGTGGGAGCTGTTGCGGCGGACAAGAAATATGCGTTTCCACAGGCCCCAGTTGGGAGGGGTCCCGAGAAAGCTTTCGCAGAGGGTGATGAAGATGGCGATGTGAAGGATGGAATTAGGGGTGAGATGATGGAGTTGCAGACCTTAAACAAAGAGTAATCCACGAAGAAATTAGTGGATCGGAGTAGCTAGGCCACGGATGAGATAATCGACAAAAGTTACCCGGTATCCAATGCGTGGTGTGGGGTAGCTCTCTTCGCCGGGGAAGATCAGCGTGTTCTCCTTTTTCATGAACCCAAGCTTCTTGAGCAGGTTCACATCTTGATTTGAGATCCTAGATCTCTCCCACTCAGAGGATTGCAGGCCTTCCGTCGCCATGGGGGAGGTGTGCTTGGTGAGCCTAGTCCGCGGCGGCATTCAGCGGAGTTGGCTGCAGTAGGGAAGTAGGCACGGGCGCAGGAGCTTATTTGGCAATGGGGATTTTGGAAAGAGAGAAACAGAGGTGCGGCGCAGCAAAGGGAAGAACGGAGGAAGAAGAAGGTCTTTATAGTCAAATATGCAAGATGGACTTGCCGTCGGATCTGTGAGAATGGGCTTGATGATTTACACGTGGACCAAGGGGTAAAAAAGTATTTACTATGATGGAACTGAACAGGCGCTACAGTGCGCGTGCCAGAAAAAGCGGAGGACGTGTGTCCCCCACTTGCGTAACGTGTCAACATGTTGCAGATTTTGGGCCCGTCAGTGACAGGGACAGACTTCGCGTTTCCCAATACAGATGTCGTGGCCAACGTCAGCACTGATGTCATTTTACCAATGGAAAAACATCGGCTGTGGTGATATGAAAATTGGCGACAAGAAAGGACGACTGATAATCTCGAAAGCCATTGACCAAATACAAGTTTTTGTTCAAATGCTCGGGGGCTACTTTATAAAGATATGTCAAGAAGATTGATGGAGATGATAAAGAAGATGACGATTCAAAAATATTGCGACAGAGACAAATTGGAGCCTACATCCAACTATAAATCCTCGACTGTAGCCTCGGGGGCTACTCCCATCGGGAGCGCTATTCACACACCCGATAAATATGAACAGAAGCATGAAAAATGACAATATAGTGGTGCAGATTGATGCGCGTAGATGTACACGTCCGTTGGGAACCCCAAGAGGAAGGTGTGATGCGCACAGCAGCAAGTTTTCCCTCAGAAAGAAACCAAGGTTATCGAACCAGTGAGCCAAGAAGCACGTGAAGGTTGTTGGTGGAGGAATGTAGTGCGGCGCAACACCAGTGAAACCGGGCCAACGTGGAACCTACAACACAATCAAAGTACTTGCCCCAACGTTGCAGTGAGGTTGTCAATCTCACCGACTTGCTGAAAACAAAGGATTAAGCGTATCGAGTGGAAGATGGTGTTTGTTTGCAAAGAACAGTAAAAGAATTGCAGTAAAATGTATTCAGATGTAAAAGAATGGACCGGGGTCCACAGTTCACTAGAGGTGTCTCTCCAATAAGATAACTAACATGTTGGGTGAACAAATTACAGGATGAGCAATTGACAAATAAAGATTCAATACATATCAACGATGATTACTATGTGATTTAATCGGGCATTACGACAAAGTACATAGACCGCTATCCAGCATGCATCTATGCCTAAATAATCCACCTTCAGGTTATCATCCGAACCCCTTCAGGTATTAAGTTGTAAACAAGAGATAATTGCATTAAGTATGGTGCGTAATGTAATCAACACAAATATCCTTAGACAAAGCATCAATGTTTTATCCCTAGAGCAACCAGCACATCCACAACCTTAGAACTTTACATCACGTCCCAGATTCAATGGAGGCATGAACCACTATCGAGCATAATTACCCCCTCTTGGAGTTACAAGTATCAACTCGGCCAGAGCCTTACTAGCAATGGAGAGCATGCAAGAACATAAACAACAAATATATGATAGATTGATAATTGATGTCTACGGTTGCTTCTATTCTTGTAGACAGTGTTGGGCCTCCAAGAGCAGAGGTTTGTAGAACAGCAGCAAGTTTCCCTTAAGTGGATTACCCAAGGTTTATCGAACTCAGGGAGGAAGAGGTCAAAGATATCCCTCTCATGCAACCCTGCAACCACAAAGCAAGAAGTCTCTTGTGTCACCAACACACCTAATAGGTGTACTAGTTCGGCGAAGAGATAGTGAAACACAGGTGGTATAAATAAGTATGAGCAGTAGTACGGCGCCAGAAAATAGCTCGCTGGCGTGCAGTTGATGGTAGTAATATTGCGGGAAGTAAACATGCGATAATGCAAGTACGTAGTAATTCAGTAAACAGTAACAAGCAGCGATAGCATATTTAGGAACAAGGCCTAGGGATTAGACTTTCACTAGTGGACACTCTCAACATTGATCACATAGCAAAATAGATAAATGCATACTCTACACTCTTGTTGGATGATGAACACATTGCGTAGGATTACACGAACCCTCAATGCCGGAGTTAACAAGCTCCACAATTAAATGTTCATATTTAAATAACCTTAGAGTGCATGAAAGATCGAACACGACTAAACCAAGTACTAACATAGCATGCACACTGTCACCTTCATGCTTATGTAGGAGGAATAATACACATCAATACTATCATAGCAATAGTTAACTTCGAAATCTACAAGAGATCATGATCATAGCATAAACCAAGTACTAACACGAGTGCACACCACTGTCACCATTACACATTAAGGACAAGGAGTCTCAGGAATCACATAAGTAAAACTCATGACTAGCATAATGACATCTAGATTACAAAGCATCATCATATGAATCTCAATCATGTAAGGCAGCTCATGAGATTATTGTATTGAAGCACATAGGAGAGAGATGAACCACATAGCTACCGGTCAGCCCCGAGCCTCGATGGAGAACTACTCCCTCCTCATGGGAGCAGACAGCGGTGATGAAGATGGCGGTGGAGATGGCGGTGTCGATGGAGAAGCCTTCAGGGGGCACTTCCCCGTCCCGCAGGGTGCCGGAACAGAGACTCTGTCCCCCAGATCTTGGCTTAGCGATGGCGGCGGCTCGGAAGGTTTCGCGACCGTGGCTTCCTCGTAAGGGTTTTCGATGCGGGGGCTTTATATGGCGGCGGCGTCGGAGGGTCGAAGAGGCGGCGACACCATAGGGTGGCGCGGGCCACCCCGCGCCGGCCTATGGTCTGGTGGGCTGTGGCCCCCTGGTCGCTCGGACATTGGAAGCTTCGTGAAAAATAGGAACCTCAGGCGTTGATTTCGTCCAATTCCGAGAATATTTCGTTACTAGGATTTGAAACCAAAACAGAAACAGGAACTGGCACTTCGGCATCTTGTTAATAGGTTAGTTCAGAAAATGCGTAAATACGACATATAATGTGCATAAAACATGTAGGTATCATCAATAAAGTAGCATGGAACATAAGAAATTATCGATACGTTGGAGGCGTATCAGCATCCCTAGCTTAGTTCTGCTCGTCCCGAGCAGGTAAAGCGATAACAAAGATAATTTAAAGTGACATGCCATCATAATCTTGATCATACTATTTGTAAACATATGTAATGAATGCAGCGATCAAAACAATGGTAATGACATGAGTAAACAATTGAATCATAAAGCAAAGACTTTTCATGAATAGTACTTCAAGACAAGCATCAATAAGTCTTGCATAAGAGTTAACTCATAAAGCAATAAATCAAAGTAGAGGTATTGAAGCAACACAAAGGAAGATTAAGTTTCAGCGTTTGCTTTCAACTTGTAACATGTATATCTCATGGATAGTTGTCAATGCAAAGTAATATAATAAGTGCAATATGCAAGTATGTAGGAATCAATGCACAGAGTTCACACAAGTGTTTGCTTCTTAAGGTGGAGAGAGATAGGTAAACCGACTCAACAATAAAAGTAAAAGAAAGGTCCTTCAAAGAGGAAAGCATCGATTGCTATATTTGTGCTAGAGCTTTATTTTGAAAACATAAAAGAGCATAAAAAATAAAGTTTTGAGAGGTGTTTGTTATTGTCAACGAATGGTGGCTAACCCCCTCATCACCAGACTTTCAAGAGCGGCTCCCATGAGGACGTTATCTCTACGACAAGGTAGATCATCCCTCTTCTCTTTTGTTTACACATGTACTTTAGTTTAGTTTTTCTTTATTTATGGATAACACTCCTCCCAACCTTTTGCTTACACAAGCCATGGCTAACCGAATCTCGGGTGCCTTCCAACATTCACATACCATGGAGGAGTGTCTATTTGCAAAATTAAGTTGCTTACTGATGAATCCGAGCAAAACATGTGAAGAGAATTATTAATGAAAGTTAATTAATTGGGGTTGGGGAACCCCGTTGCCGGCTCTTTTTGCAAAATTATTGGATAAGCGGATGTGCCACTAGTCCATTGTGAAAGTCTGTCAAAAGTAAATGACAAGATCGAAAGATAAAACACCACATACTTCCTCATGAGCTATAAAACATTGACACAAATAAGAGGTGATAAATTTTTGAATTATTTAAAGGTAGCACTCAAGCAATTTACTTTGGAATGGCGGAGAAATACCATGTAGTAGGTAGGTATGGTGGACACAAATGGCATAGTGGTTGGCTCAAGGATTTGGATGCATGAGAAGTATTCCCTCTCGATGCAAGGTTTAGGCTAGCAAGGTTATTTGAAACAAACACAAGGATGAACCGGTGCAGCAAAACTTACAAAAGACATATTGTAAACATTATAAGACTCTACACCGTCTTCCTTGTTGTTCAAACTCAATACTAGAAATTATCTAGACCTTAGAGACCAATTATGCAAACCAAATTTTAGCAAGCTCTATGTATTTCTTCATTAATGGGTGCAAAGTATATGATGCAAAAGCTTAACATGAGCACAACAATTGCCAAGTATCACATTATCCAAGACATTCTACCAATTACTACATGTAGCATTTTCCAATTCCAACCATATAACAATTTACGAAGAGGAAACTTCGCCATGAATATTATGAGCTAAGAACACATGTGTTCATACGAACCAGCGGAGCGTGTCTCTCTCCACACAAGCATTTATTCAAACTAAAACAAAAACAAACGGACGCTCCAAGTAAAGTACATAAGATGTGACCGAATAAAAATATAGTTTCAAGAGAAGGAACCTGGTACTTTGTCGATGAAGAAGGGGATGTCTTGGGCATCCCAAGCTTAGACGCTTGAGTCTTCTTAAAATATGCAGGGGTGAACCAGGGGGCATCCCCAAGCTTAGACTTTCACTCCTCTTGATCATAGTATATCATACTCCTCTCTTGACCCTTGAAAACTTCCTTCACACCAAACTTCAAGCAAACTCATTAGAGGGTTAGTGCATAATCAAAATTCACATGTTCAGAGGTGACACAAACATTCTTTACACTTCTGGACATTGCATAAAGCTACTGGACATTAATGGATCAAACAAATAAATCAACATAGCAAAAGAGGCAATCACGATAAAAGGCAGATCTGTCAAAAACAGAACAGTCCGTAAAGACAATTTAAAGATGGCACCAGACTTGCTCAAATGGAAAAACTCAAACTAATGAAAGTTGCGTACATATCTGGGGATCACGCTCGTAAATTGGCAGATTTTTTCGAATTTTCTACAGAGGCCTGTGCCCAGATTCGTGACAGACAGCAATGCTGTTTCTACAGCGATCCCAAATATAACATCAACTTTGACATAGAAACTTTACTTGGCACAAAAACATGATAAGGAGAGGTTGCTACAGTAGTAAAAAACTTCAAGACTCAACAAAACAAAAATTGCTGTAGTAAAATAAACACATGGGTTATCTCCCAAGAAGTTCTTTCTTTATAGCCATTAAGATGGGCTCGGCAGTTTTAATGATGCTCTCATGAAAATAGACAATGAAGCAAAAGAGAACATCAAGAAGCAATTTCAAAACACATTTAAGCCTAACATGCTTCCTATGCATAGGAATATTGTAAATAAACAAGTTAATGAAGAGCAAAGTAACAAGCATAGGAAGATAAAACAAGTGTAGCTTCAAAATTTCAGCACATAGAGAGGTGTTTTAGTAACATGAAAATTTTTACAACCATATTTTCCTCTCTCATAATAACTTTCAGTGGCAACATGAGCAAACTCAACAATATAACTATCACATAAAGCATTCTTATCATGAGTCTCATGCATAAAATAATTACTACTCCCAACATAAGCATAGTCATTCTTATTAATTGTAGTGGAGCAAATTCAACAAAGTAGCTATCAAATATAGGAGGTATATTGTAATCATAATCAAATTTATCCTCCATAACAGGTGGTAACAAAAGACTACTATCATTATAATCATCGTAAATAGGAGGCAAAGTATCATCAAAGAAAATTTTCTCCTCAATGCTTGGGGACTAAAAATATCATGCTCATCAAAACCAGCTTCCCCAAGCTTAGAATTTTCCATATCATTAACAACAATGGTGTTCAAAGCATTCATATTAATATGTTCCATGGGTTTTTTAATTTTCGCATCAAACCATCCATGTCTTAAATCAGGAAATAGAATAAGAAGCTCTTTGTTGTCCATTATGCCTAACTAGTGTAAACAAGAAACCAAATGTCGCAATTGCAGAGTCTAAAGGAAATAGCTTAGAGCACACACACAATGGCGCCAGAAAATACTGTTACCTGGCAGGAGTGTGAGTACCTTTTACCTTTCCTCCCCAGGCAACGGCGCCAGAAAAAGTGCTTGATGTCTACGGTTGCTTCTATTCTTGTAGGCAGTGTTGGGCCTCCAAGAGCGGAGGTTTGTAGAACAGCAGCAAGTTTCCCTTAAGTGGATTACCCAAGGTTTATCGAACTCGGGAGGAAGAGGTCAAAGATATCCCTCTGCAAGCAACCACAAAGCAAGAAATCTCTTGTGTCCCCAACACACCTAATAGGTGTACTAGTTCGACGAAGAGATAGTGAAATACAGGTGGTATAAATAAGTATGAGCGTAGTACGGCACCAGAAAATAGCTGGCGATGCGATTGATGGTAGTAATATTGCGAAGTAAATATCGTGTAATTGATCAGAGTAACAAGCGTGATAGAAGTATTTAGGAACAAGGCCTAGGGATTAGACTTTACTAGTGGACACTCTCAACATTGATCACATAACGAATAGATAAATGCATACTCTACACTCTTGTTGGATGATGAACACATTGCGTAGGATTACGAACCCTCAATGCCGGAGTTAACAAACTCCACAATTAAATGTTCATATTTAAATAACCTTAGAAGTGCATGAAGATCAACGACTAAACCAAGTACTAACATAGCATGCACTGTCACCTTCATGCTTATGTAGGAGAATAATACACATCAATACTATCATAGCAATAGTTAACTTCAATCTACAAGAGATCATGATCATAGCATAAACCAAGTACTAACACGAGTGCACACACTGTCACCATTACACACGTGGGACAAGGAGTCTCCGGAGATCACATAAGTAAAACTCACTTGACTAGCATAATGACATCTAGATTACAAGCATCATCATATGAATCTCAATCATGTAAGGCAGCTCATGAGATTATTGTATTGAAGCACATAGGAGAGAGATGAACCACATAGCTACCGGTACAGCCCCGAGCCTCGATGGAGAACTACTCCCTCCTCATGGGAGCAGCAGCGGTGATGAAGATGGCGGTGGAGATGGCAGCGGTGTCGATGGAGAAGCCGTCCGGGGCACTTCCGTACGGCGGTGCCGGAACAGAGCTCTGTCCCCAGATCTTGGCTTCGCGATGGCGGCGGCTGGAACTTTTCTCGTACCGTGGCTTCCTCCGTAAGGTTTTCGATGCAGGGGCTTTATATAGGCGGCGGCGTCGGAGGTCGAAGAGGCGGCGACACCATAGGGTGGCGCGGGCCACACCGAACGCCGGCCTATGAATGCAGTGAGCTGTGGCCCCCTCTGGGTCCTTCCGGGTGTTCTAAGCTTCGTGGAAAATGAACCGGCGTTGATTTCGTCCAATTCCGAGAATATTTCGTTACTAGGATTTCGAACCAGCATGAAAGCGAGAGCACGCCAGGCATCTTGTTAATAGGTTAGTTCCAGAAAATGCGTAAATACGACATATAATGTGCATAAAACATGTAGGTATCATCAATAAAGTAGCATGGAACATAAGAAATTATCGACACGTTGGGATAGATCAATAATCAACTTAACATAATATTCTATATTCATCGGATCTCGCCAAACACAACATGTAGCATTACAAATAGATGATCTTGATCATGTTAGGCAGCTCACAAGATCTATAACAATGAAAGCACAAGCGGAGAAGACAACCATCTAGCTACGCTATGGACCCATAGTCCAAGGATGAACTACTCACGCATCAATCCGGAGGCGGGCATGATGATGTAGAGCCCCTCCGGTGATGATTCCCCTCTCCGGCAGGGTGCCGGAGGCGATCTCCTGAATCCCAGAGATGGGATTCGCGGCGGCGTCTCGGAAGGTTTCGTATCGTGGCTCTGAGTACGGGGGTTTCGCGACGAAGGCTAATTGTAGGCGGAAAGGGTAGGTGGGGCGTCACGAGGGGCCACAACAGGGCGCGCGGCAGGGCCTGGCGCGCCGCCTGGTGTCTGGCCACCTCGTGGCCTTCGTCTCCCTTTCGGTCTTAGGCTTAAAGTGTAAAAATAGGCCACAGGCGTTGATTTTCCAATTCGAGAATATTGCCTTACTAGGATTTGAAACCAAAAACAGTAACAACGTAATGGCACTTCGGCATCTTGTTAATAGGTTAGTGCCGGAAAATGTATAATAATGATGTAAAGTATGTATAAAACATTCAAGTATTGTAATAAAAAGTAGCATGGAACATAAGAAATTATAGATACGTTTGAGAGCTATCAAGCCTGCATAGCTTAGTTCCTCCAGTCTCGAGTAGGTAAACGATAACACAAATAATTTCTGAAGTGACATGCTACCAACATAATCTTGATCAACATTATTGTAAAGCATATAAGATGAATGGAGTGATCTGAACAAAAGATTGCTAACAAAGATAATGACTAAACAAATGAATCATATAGCAAAACTTTTCATGAATAGTACTTTCAAGACAAGTATCAATAAGAATTGCATAAGAGCTAACTCATAAGCAATAAATTCAAAGTAGAATGCATTGAAGCAACACAAAAGGATGATTAAGTTTCAGCAGATGCTTTCAACTTGTAACATGTATATCTCCTAGATGTTTGTCAACATAGAGTAATATAAGCAGGTGCAATAAGTAAACATGTAAGAATCAATGCACACAGTTAACACAAGTGTTTGCTTCTAAGATAGAAAGAAGTGGGTAAGCCGACTCAACAATAAAGTAAAAGAATGGCCCAGAGGAAGCATGGATTACTATTTTTGTGCTAGAGCTTTTGTTTTGAAAACATAGAAACAATTTTGTCAACGGTAGTAATAATTCATATGTGCTATACATAATACTTCCTACAAGTTGCATGTCTCATGCATAGAGTACTAATAGTGCTCGCACCTTGTCCTACTTAGCTCGGAAACACGGATTCTCATCGCATAACATATGCTTCAACCAAGTGTCTAGGGGTACCTCTATGCCGTTTGTACAAAGGTCTAAGGAGAAAGCACGCATTGGATTTTCGCTTTTGATTATTCTCAACTTAGACATCCATACCGGGACAACATAGACAACAGATAATGGACTCCTCTTTTAATGCTTAAGCATTCAACAACAGTTAATATTCTCATAAGAGATTGAGGTTGTATGTCCAAACTGAAACTTCCACCATGATACATGGCTTTAGTTAGCGGCCCAATGTTCTTCTCTAACATTATGCATACTCAAATCATTTGATCGTAAAGTCCACTTACTTCAGACAAGACAAACATGCATAGCATCTCACATGATATCCAACAAAGATAAAGTTGATGGCGTCCCCAGAAAACATGGTTACCGCTCAACAAGCAACTTATAAGAATTAAGACACATAACTACATATTCATCACCACAATAGTTTTTAAGCTATTTGTCCCATGAGCTATATATTGTAAAGGTAGAGGAATGAAATTTTAAAGGTAGCACTCAAGTAATTTACTTTGGAATGGCGGAAAAATACCACATAGTAGGTGAATATGGTGGACACAAATGGCATGGTTTTGGCTCAAGGTGTTTGGATGCGAGAAGCATTTCCTCTCAGTACAAGGTTTGGGCTAGCAAGGTTGTTTGAAGCAAACACAAGTATGAACAGGTACAACAAAACTCACACAAGAACATATTGCAAGTATTATAAGGCTCTACACTGTCTTCCTTGTTGTTCAAACACTTTACCGAAAATATCTAGACTTAGAGAGAACAATCATGCAAACCAAATTAAACAAGCTCTCGGTAGTTCTTCATTAATAGATTAAACTACATGATGCAAGAGCTTAAACATGATCTATGAAGCTCAAACAATTGCAAAATTTTCCAAACCATATGCAGCATTTCCAATTCCAACCAAATAGCAATCTAACGAAGCAATTTAGACTTCGCCATGAACATTAAAGCACAATTAAGAACACAAGTGTTCCATAAGAAAAAGCGGAGCGTAATATCTCCAATATAAGAATGGCGGGATCCAACTTTATTTAAAACAAAACAAAAAAATAAAAACAAACTCCGAGTCAAGAACATAAGATGTGATGGAATAAAAATATAGTTTCACTAGAAGTGACACGATAATGTTGTCGATAAGAAGGGATGCCTTGGGCATCCCCAAGCTTAGATGCTTGAGTCTTCTTAAAATATGCAGGGAGGACCACCAGGGCATCCCCAAGCTTAGACCTTTCACTCTTCTTGATCATAGTATATCATCCTCTTCTCTTGACCCTTGAAAACTTCCTTCACACAAACTTCAAGCAAACTCATTAGAGGGTTAGTGCATAACCAAAATTCACATATTCAGAGGTGACACAATCATTCTTAACACTTCTGGACATTTCACAAAGCTTCTGAAAGTTAATGGAACAAAGAAACTCATTCAACATAGCAAAAGCGGCAATGCGAAATAAAAGACAGAATCTGTCAAAAACAGAACAGTTCGTAAAGATGAATTCTGGAAGGGGCACTTAACTTGCTCAAATGGAAAAACTCAAAACTAATGAGAGTTGCGTACATGTCTGAGGATCACGCTCAGTAAATTTGCAGATTTTGAATTTTTTACAGAGACTTATGCCAGAATTCGTGACAGCAATGCTGTTTCTGCGCAGCGATCCCAAATATAACATCAACTTTAGCATAAAAACTTTACTTGGCACAAAAACATGATAAGGAGAGGTTGCTACAGTAGTAAACAACTTCCAAGACTCAACAATACGTAAATAAAATAAAACATGGGTTATCTCCCAAGAAGTGCTTTTCTTTACGCCTTTCTTCTAGGCGAGAAAGTGCAAATCAAGTAACATCAAGAAGAAGCATCAACATTATCTCCAGGGGTGTTGGAAGTTTCTTCCACAATTCATGTTATCTTATCTATGTAAGTTTCAGAGGCCCCCTTTTCATTACTCTTAGGCTTGCTGTTCTCATCAAACAAATTTTCAGGAACAAGCCAAGCATAGTTATTTTCCAAAGTTTCATACATCCCTAGGAGCTTACTAGGTATTGGCGCCTTAATTTTTCTACCATCATTAACATTATTAGTATACTTAATTCTATCCATATCCATATTTTTAAGGGTACTAGCAAAGTTGGTGTAAGAACCAAGCATTTTATATTTAGTAAAGACTTTTCTAGCCTCTCTTGCTACACCACCAAATTCTTTTAGAAGAGTTTCTAAGACAAAATCTTTCTTTTCTCCTTCCTCCATATCAGAGAGTGTAAGAAACATATGCTGAATTATAGGATTAAGATTAACAAATTTAATTTCCAACATGTGTACTAGAGAAGCAACAGCAATTTCATAAGTAGGAGCAAGTTCTACCAAGTGTCTATCTTCAAAATCTTCAGCTATACTAACATGAGTGAAAAAATCTTCTATATTATCTCTTCCAATTATAGACCCTCGGCCTACCGGTATGTCTTTTAGAGCGTACTTGGGAGGAAACATGATGAAGTAAACAAAAGTAAACTAAACAAGTAAAGTAAAGACAAGTAACTATTTTTTTGTGTTTTTGATATAGAGAACAAGACAATAAATAAAGTAAAGCTAGCAACTAATTTTTTTGGGTTTGTTTAAGTGCAGCAAACAAAGTAGTAAATAAAATAAAGCAAGACAAAAACAAAGTAAAAGTTGGAAGTGGAGACTCCCCTTGCAGCGTGTCTTGATCTCGACAGCGCGCCGAGAAAAAAGAGCTTGTGCACGTAGATGTACACGTCAGTTGGGAACCCCAAGGAAGGTGTGATGCCTGACGGCAAGTTTTCCCTGGAAAGAAACCAAGGTTATCGAACCGAGTAGGAGCCAAGAAGCACGTGAAGGTTGTTGGTGGAGAATTGTATGAGCAACACCAGTGAAACCAGCGCCAACGTGGAACCTGCACAACACAATCAAAGTACTTTGCCCCACCGTAACAGTGAGGTTGTCAATCTCACCGGCTTCTTGAAAACAAAGGATTAAGCGTATCGAGTGGAAGATGGTATTTGTTTGCAAACAGTAAAAGAGAATTGCAGTAGAATGTATTCAGATGTAAAAGAATGGGCCGGGATCCATTCACTAGAGGTGTCTCTCCAATAAGATAACTAACATCTTTGGTGAACAAATTACGAATGAGCAATTGACAAATAAAGATTCAATACATATCCACGATGATTACTATGTGATTTAATCGGGGCATTACGACAAAGTACATAGACCGCTATCGAGCATGCATCTATGCCTAAATAATCCACCTTCAGGTTATCATCCGAACCCCTTCGGTATTAAGTTGTAAACAACGGATAATTGCATTAAGTATGGTGCGTAATGTAATCAACACAAATATCCTTAAACAAAGCATCAATGTTTTATCCCTAGTAGCAACACACATCCACAACCTTAGAACTTTCTGTCACTGTCCAGATTCAATGGAGGCATGAACCCACTATCGAGCATAATTACCCCCTCTTGGAGTTACAAGTATAGCCTCTACTAGGGAGAGCATCCAGAACAACAACACAATAATAGATTGAACCCCTGTTAAATATATCTACATCGGATCTCCTCAAAACCAACATGTAGCATTACAAATAGATGATCTTGATCATGTTAGGCAGCTCACAAGATCTATAACAATGAAAGCACAAGCGGAGAAGACAACCATCTAGCTGCTATGGACCCATAGTCCAAGGATGAACTACTCACGCATCAATCCGGAGGCGGGCATGATGATGTAGAGCCCCTCCGATGATGATTCCCCCTCCTCGGCCCAGGGTGCCGGGCGATCTCCTTAATCCCGAGATGGGATTCGCGGTGGCGTCTCGGAAGGTTTTCCGTATCGTGGCTCTCGATACAGGGGGTTTCGCGACGAAGGCTATTTGTAGGCGGAAGGGTAGGTCGGGCGTCACGAAGGCCCACACAACGAGGGCGCGGCCAGGGCCTGGTCCACGCCGCCTGGTGTCTGGCCACCTCGTGGCCCCGTATCTTCGGTCTTCTGGAAGCTTCGTGTTAAAATAGGCCCTGGGCGTTGATTTCGTCAAATTCGAGAATATTTCCTTACTAGGATTTCTGAAACCAAAAACAGCAGAAAACAACACCACTTCGGCATCTTGTTAATAGGTTAGTGCCGGAAAATGTATAATAATGATGTAAAGTATGTATAAAACATTCAAGTATTGTAATAAAAGTAGCATGGAACATAAGAAATTATAGATACGTTTGAGACGTATCACAGATGTTAAAAAGGTGAGCCTACAACCAAGCACAAGCGCTTGGCTGTAGCCTCGGGGGCTACTCCCATCGGGAACGCTGTTCGCGTGCCCGATGAAATTTAATAAATCTTGAAGCATATTTCGAGTTATCAAAGTAACTCTTCATATACTCCCATCGGGAGGATAAGATAAGCACAATATAAGGCATCCGTTGACTCGAATAAATGTGCTACTCCAACAGCCGGAGAAAGCACTCGATAATATATTCTTAGAGCGCCTCAGCCGCAAAATAATCTCCGAATGCCGCAAAACTCTGCGAAGGTAAGACCCCGAGATCCGTCCTGTGAAGCGTGGCACCGCCTATGACGGCGCTTTGCTAATTTTTCCGTATCAACAGATACGAAGAAAAATCCTAACGGACGCGTTAGGTACCCGATAAAACATGACTGGAATTCGGCATCTGGTAAGACCTTAAGCGGAATGTCGAATTACCCAGTATCCCGAGATCATGTCCGGGGACGTGATCTTGAAGTAGGTTTTTGCGGATTGCTACGAGAGCAGTTAACTGGTACCTGATCCGTCAGATGAACCAGCCCCAATTACAGTTATCCCTGTACAATATATAATACCTTTATAAATATTATTTGTCGAGTTGAACAGTCATATGCAGATTGTAAAGATGGAGATTTTCCCTGATTCTACGATTCAAGCAAAATCTCGGGGGCTACTGACATCCCCAATGGGCCTGCCGAAGAAGGTACCCGGGGTTTACTGAAGGCCCACGACCCGAAGTTTTACAAAGCCCAGAAGCCCAATCGAGAGATAGTTTGGAAAGATAGAATTGTATTAGGAATATTGACTTGTAACTATTGCGGGACGGGTTGAAACCCTCCCGGACTCTATAAACTTGTGTATCACGAAACCCTCGGCTCCGCCTCCTATATAAGAGGGAGTCGAGGGACAAAAAAGGATCGATTCATTGTTTTCCAGACAACCCTAGTTTTCATAGCGATCCAGTACTTTCCGGCTGAAACCTTCGAGATCTACTTGCCCTCTACTTCAATTAAACCTAGTCTACAACTTGTAGGCATTGATAAGTTAATCCCTTATCAGCTGGTGCATGCTTTTACTTGCTCAAGCATCTGCCGATGCTTGCAGTCCTCTGGATCATTTGCAAGTATCTGGTGCATTGTTTACTTATGTTTCTCATTTATCTATGTAGCCTTACTTGATTAAATAGATAAATGAGATGAACTGTGATACAATAATGATTCTTTTAATTGATTATCTTGAGCTAGAGGGATGCCAACCATTTGTTGGGCACCCTAGCTTCCTTTGAACCCTTCTGGGTAATGATATGCTATTTGGCTTGATGGTTTTGTGGTTGAGGTGGCCTCAACAGCAATTCCTTGCTGTTATGGTAGCTCCCACCTCAGGTGGCTTGCTGTTTATGGATAAATGCTTACTGGTTGATCATATTTGATTGCCAGAAGCTTTTGATGTTGACAAATACTTGCAGAAAACTTATATTTCTGCTTTTCTGATGGTGTAGCTAATTGTTAGGTGCTTGGTGACTTTGGGTGGCTAAATAGGATCAAATCCTTGTTGGATTTCCTTGGTTGTGTCACTGTGCTGACACAACCAGTGTTCCCTTGGTTGTTTTCCTGCTAGCCTCTCTCTTGTTTGCTGGCACCAAATGGTTTTGCAACCAAGTGATGATACAAACATGTTCTCTACCCTTTTTGTGTGTCTGTGTGTTCATGGTGATGCAGACAGTGAACAAAACCATCTGGTTTGTTCATGATAATGGTATACCTCACTCCAGCTCCTAGAAAATGGTGTTGGTGTAGAGGTTTTGCTTCTGGATGGTTTCTGTGCTTGCCCTGCTCCTCCTAGTGGCTTGTGCTTGATCTACTCCATGGTGACTTGAGCACAGTGAGCAGTTCTTGGTGAAACTAAACTGTTTCTGGATGGTTTGTGGCTGTGTTGTTCTAGCTGTTCTAAGGATTTCTTGTTGTTCTTACCCTGGTGAAGCTGTCGTCGATGAGCTGCTAGGGTTTACTAGTGAAAAGCTTTTATACTGTCTCTCCCCTTGCTCCTTTGATCGACAGCACACCTGGTCACTTTGGTGACCCTCCCCTGGCTGTGTGTGTTGTAGAGCATGCAGCACACCCTGTGAGCTGCCTGTGTGCTTCACAGGTTGGGACTTGGTCCTTTGGCTTGGTTCCCCCGGCAGTGTTGAGATTATCCTCTCTATTTCATCATTTTTACACTAACCTGCCAAGTGGCTTTACCACTTGGCCTAATCTTTGTTCCTTTTTTATGTTTTGTTTGCAGGGATCAAATG
Source organism: Lolium multiflorum (assembly GCA_030979885.1). Lineage (NCBI taxonomy): Eukaryota > Viridiplantae > Streptophyta > Magnoliopsida > Poales > Poaceae > Lolium > Lolium multiflorum. Next base: position 80,500,769 of record CM061747.1, read on the forward strand.
GATGATCAAATGAAGATAAAGCAAGTGTTGATCAAGAATTCTTGAAGAATTTAGCTAGTAGTTTAGCCATTTGCATATCTTTGTAATTTCTATTTTCTTTTTCATTATTCAATTTCTGAAATGTGTTGTAATAATTATAATTCATAAGGATATTGTAAATGACTTTGTATCTTGTGTGTTAATCAATAAAGCTCAAGGTTTTCTCTAAAGAGCTTTAATTAAATGTTCTATTATTTCATATTCTTGGTTATTCACTTGTTTAAGGAATTATCCCTATTTGAATTATAATATATTTAATTGATGTTTGCATTTGAAATTCAAACATCACTTGTTTGGATTCAATCATGCAACTTAAGTTGAGAGGTAGATTGTTCCCCTCTCTTCTCGAAAACCCTAGTTGAGTTTAGATAGGTCCAAGTTTATCGCACTCTCGAAACCCTAATCCCTGTCGAGAGAGAAACTTGTTCCCCCTAAGATGCAGTTTTTTATAAAAGCGCGAAATTTCTCCAGATTTTACGATGCAATGCACATCCCTTTCTAAATTCTACCCCTCGATCGTCTCTAAACCCGGGATATTACGATGCTCGCAACGTTTATGCGCATATAATCTTATAGTATGTGTAAGGATTGAATAGGAGTTTTGCAATCTTGTATCCTTGTCTCTTTGCCTCGTTTCGATGATCTGCAGGTACCCATATCATTTAGATCAATCATGGGAAGATGTGGGTGAGTGGAGAATGACGTGCTACCTCGAAACCTCGGTGACAGAAAGGGGAAAGTAATGGTACATGTTTAGTGATTCATTCGGGATCACGACACAATCATCTAGCTTAATGCTTTGGTATGTATTCATATGCTTAATAATTATTGTTGCTCGTGTTTGAGGGGTGGTTGGACCAAGAGGCTCTTGGCACCTCGGCGGGGAGCAGAGTATTTACGGATGTGCTGATACGTCTCCAACGTATCGATAATTTCTTATGTTCCATGCTACTTTATTGATGATACCTACATGTTTTGTGCATTATATGTCATATTTATGCATTTTGGACTAAACTATTAACAAGATGCCGAAGAGCCAGTTGCTGTTTTCTGTTTTTGGTTTCAGAAATCCTAGTAAAGAAATATTCTCGGAGTTGGACAAACTTTCGGGTCCTATTTTGCACGAAGCTTCGGAAGACCGAAGAGATAACGAAGTGGGGCACGAGGCGACCAGAGGGTGGCCGGCGCGGCCTAAGCCCTGGCCGCGCCGACCTACCCCTGGGCCCCTCGTGTGGCCCCCGCGTTGACCCTCCGCCTAAAGCTTAGTCGCGAAACCCCTACCGAGAGGCACGATACGGAAAACCTTACGGAGCCGCCGCCGAATCCCATCTCGGGGATTACGGAGATCGCCTCCGCCACTGCGGAGAGGGGATTCATCTCGAACTCTACACCGCCATGGTGCTCCGGAGTGATGAGTGAGTAGTCCACCCTGGACCATGGGTCCATAGCAGTAGCTAGATGGTCGTCTTCTCCTTGTTGTGCTTCATTGTTGGATCTTGTGAGCTGCCTAACATGATCAAGATCATCTATCTGTAATACTATATGTTGTGTTTGTCGGGATCCGATGGATAGAATACTATGTTATGGTGATTATCAATCTATTGTTTATGTGTTGTTTATGATCTTGCATGCTCTCCGTTATTAGTAGAGGCTGGCCAAGTTTGTACTCTTAACTCCAAGAGGGAGTATTTATGCTCGATAGTGGGTTCATGCCTCCATTGAATCTGGGACAGTGAGAAAGTTCTAAGGTTGTGGATGTGCTGTTGCCACTAGGGATAAAACATTGATGCTATGTCTAAGGATGTAGTTGTTGATTACATTACGCACCATACTTAATGCAATTGTATGTTGCTTTGCAACAATACAGAGGGGTTCGGATGATAACCTGAAGGTGGACTTTTTAGGCATAGATGCAGTTGGATGGCGGTCTATGTACTTTGTCGTAATGCCCAATTAAATCTCACTATATTTATCATATCATGTATATGCATTGTTATGCCTTTCTCTATTTGTCAATTGCTATGTAATTTGTTCACCCAACATGCTTTTATCTTATGGGAGAGACACCTCTAGTGAACTGTGGACCCCGGTCCTATTCTTACATAGCATACAATCTACTTGTTTACTGTTTTCTTTGCAAACATCTTCCACTCGATACGTTTAATCCTTTGTTACAGCAAGCCGGTGAGATTGACAACCTCACTGTTTCGTTGGGACAAAGTACTTGGGTTGTGTTGTGCAGGTTCAGCGTTGGCGCCGGAATCCACAGTGTGCGCGCATCACATTTCGCGACCATCAACCTTCAACGTGCTTCTTGGCTCCCTCTTGGTTCGATTAAACCTTGGTTTCTTTCTGAGGGAAAACTTGCTACTGTGCGCATCATACCTTCCTCTTGGGGTTCCCAAAGAACGTGTGAGTTACACGCCATCAAGCTCTTTTAGGCGCCGTTGCCGGGAGATCAAGACACGCTGCAGGGAGTCTCCACTTCTCAATCTCTTTACTTTGTTTTGTCTTGCTTTATTTTATTTACTACTTTGTTTGCTGCACTAAATCAAAATACAAAAAATTAGTTGCTAGTTTTACTTTATTTACTTGCTCTCTATATCGAAAACACAAAAAAATTAGTTACTTGCATTTACTTTATCTAGTTTGTTTTATTTACCGTTGCTAAAATGAATACTCCTGAAAATACTAAGTTGTGTGACTTCACAAATGCAAATAATAATGATTTCTTATGCACACCTACCTGCTACTACAGCAGAATTCTTTGAAATTAAACCTGCTCTTGAACTTGGTTATGAGAGATCAATTTTCTGGTGCTAGTTCTGATGATCTTGCTGCCCATCTCAATAATTTTGTTGAACTTTGTGAAATGCAAAAGTATAAAGATGTAGATGGTGATATTATTAAATTGAAAGTGTTTCCTTTCTCATTAAGAGGAAGAGCTAAAGATTGGTTGCTATCTTTGCTAAGAATAGTATTGATTCATGGACTAAATGCAAGGATGCTTTTATTGGTAGATATTATCCTCCGCTAAAATTATATCTTTGAGAAGTAGCATAATGAATTTTAAACAATTAGATACTGAACATGTTGCTCAAGCATGGGAGAGAATGAAAACTTTGGTAAGAATTGCCCAACTGACTACTTGGATGATCATCCAAACCTTCTATCTGGACTAAATTTTCCATTTATTGGATTCAGCTGCTGGAGACCTTTATGTCCATCACATTGGGGCGGCTACAAAACTTCTTGATGATATGATAAATTACTCTAAATGGCACACGGAAAGAGCTCCACAAGGTAAGAAGGTAAATTCTGTTGAAGAAACCTCTTCCTTGAGTGATAAGATTGATGTGATTATGTCTATGCTTGTGAATGGTAGATCTAATGTTGATCCAAATAATGTTCCTTTAGCTTCATTGGTTGCTCAAGAAGAAAATGTTGATGTGAATTTCATTAAAAATAATAATTTCAACAACAATGCTTATAGGAACAACTAGGTAATAACTATAGGCCATATCCTGCTAATGGTAATTCTTATGGGAATTCTTACAACAATAATAGGAGTGTACCCTCTGGTCTTGAAGCCATGCTTAAAGAATTTATTAGTACACAAACTGCTTTTAACAAATCTGTTGAGGAAAAGCTTGATAAAATTGATACTATCGCTTCTAGAGTTGATAGACTTGCCTCCGATGTTAATCTTTTAAAATTGAAAGTTATGCCTAATAATGATATTGATAATAAGATTACTACTACAGCAAATGCCATCCAAGTTAGAATTAATGAGAATATAAGATTAATGGCTGAATTGCGTGCTAGGTGGGATAGAGAAGAAAATGAAAAACTAGCTAAGGAGAATAATGTAGCTAAAGTTTGGACTATTACCACCACTAGTAATGCTAATTCTTCACATGTTGCTGCACCTCCTACTATCAATGGTAATATAATTGGTGTTGGCAATGTTTCTACTCCTAGTGCAGCGTACAAGCTGAAATTGCTAAAACTGCTGAAACTGCTTGTGATAAACTGCTGAAATTTTTTCCAACCTTGGGAACAATGATCCCATTGCTGTAGCTCATAATGATTTAGATTTTGATGATTGCCACATCTCTGAAGTTATAAAGTTCTTACAAAAACTTGCTAAAAGTCCTAATGCTAGTGCTATAAATTTAGCCTTTACCAAACATATTACAAATGCTCTCATAAAAGCTGAAGAGAAACTAAAACTTGAAACTTCTATTCCTAGAAAGTTAGAGGATGGTTGGGAGCCCATCATTAAAATGAAATTCAATGACTTTGAATGTAATGCCTTATGTGATCTTGGTGCAAGTATTTCTGTTATGCCTAAAAAGATTTATGATATGCTTGACTTGCCACCATTGAAGAATTGTTATTTGGATGTTAATCTTGCCGATAATGTTAAAAGAAACCTTTGGGGAGGATTGATAATGTGCATATTACGGTTAACAATAACCTTGTCCCCGTTGATTTTGTTGTCTTGGATATCGAATGCAATGCATCTTGTCCTATTGTGTTGGGAAGACCTTTTCTTCGAACTGTTGGTGCTGTTATTGATATGGGGAAGGTAATATTAAATATCAATTTCCTCTCAAGAAAGGTATGGAACACTTCCCTAGAAAGATAATGAAGTTGCCTTTTGATTCTATTATTAGAACAAGCTATGATGTTGATGCTTCTACTCTCGATGTTACTTGATTTGCACTTTCTGCGCCTAGCTGAAAGGCGTTAAAGAAAAGCGCTTATGGGAGACAACCCATGTTTTTACCTACAGCAATTTTTTGTTTTGTTGAGTCTTGGAAGTTGTTTACTACTGTAGCAACCTCTCCTTATCATGTTTTTGTGCCAAGTAAAGTTTCTATGTCAAAGTTGATGTTATATTTGGGATCGCTGCGCAGAAACAGCATTGCTGTCTGTCACGAATCTGGGCACAGTTCTCTGTAGAAAATTCGAAAAAATCTGCCAATTTACGAGCGTGATCCTCAGATATGTACGCAACTTTCATTAGTTTTGAGTTTTTCCATTTGAGCAAGTCTAGTGCCAACTTTAAATTCGTCTTTACGGACTGTTCTGTTTTTGACAGATTCTGCCTTTTATTTCGCATTGCCTCTTTTGCTATTTTGGATTTATTTCTTTGATCCATTAATGTCCAGTAGCATTATGCAATGTCCAGAAGTGAAAATAATGATTGTGTCACCTCTGAATGAGTGAATTATTAATGATGCACTAACCCTCTAATGAGTTTGCTTGAAGTTTGGTGTGAAGGAAGTTTTCAAGGGTCAAGAGAGGAGAATGATATACTATGATCAAGAGGAGTGAAAGCTCTAAGCTTGGGGATGCCCCGTGGTTCACCCCTGCATATTTTAAGAAGACTCAAGCGTCTAAGCTTGGGGATGCCCAAGGCATCCCCTTCTTCATCGACAACATCATCAGGTTCCTCCCTGAAACTATATTTTTATTCAATCACATCTTGTGTGCTTTACTTGGAGTGTCGGTTTGTTTTCGTTTTTGTTTTTGTTTGAATAAGATGGATCCTAGCATTCACTTTGTGGGAGAGAGACACGCCGCTGTTGCATATGGACACATGTGTCCTTAGGCTTTACTCATAATGTTCATGGCGAAGTTTCTTCTTCGTTAAACTGTTATATGGTTGGAATTGGAAAATGCTACATGTAGTAATTCTAAAATGTCTTGGATAATGTGATACTTGACAATTGTTGTGCTCATGTTTAAGCTCTTGCATCATATGCTTTGCACCCATTAATGAAGAAATACATAGAGCTTGCTAAAATTTGATTTGCATATTTGGTCTCTCTAAGGTCTAGATAATATCTAGTATTGAGTTTTGAACAACAAGGAAGACGGTGTAGAGTCTTATAATGTTTACAATATGTCTTTTATGTGAGTCTTGCTGCACTTGTTCATCCTTGAGTTTGCTTCAAATAACCTTGCTAGCCTAAACCTTGTATCGAGAGGGAATACTTCTCATGCATCCAAAATCCTTGAGCCAACTACTATGCCATTTGTGTCCACCATACCTACCTACTACATGGTATTTCTCAGCCATTCCAAAGTAAATTGCTTGAGTGCTACCTTTAAAAATTCCATCATTCACCTTTGCAATATATAGCTCATGGGACAAAATAGCCTTAAAAACTATCGTAGTATTGAATATGTACTTATGCACTTTATATTTTATTAAGTTGCTTGTTGTGCGATAACCATGCTTCTGGGAACGCCATCAACTATTGTTGAATATCATGTGAGTTGCTATGCATGTCCGTCTTGTCTGAAGGTCTATCATTTTAGTGGTTGGAGCATGCAAAATTGTTAGAGAAGAACATTGGGCCGCTAACTAAAGCCATGAATCATGGTGGAAGTTTCAGTTTTGGACATATATCCTCAATCTCATATGAGAATAATAATCATTGCTACATGCTTATGCATTTAAGAGGAGTCCATTATCTGTTGTCCATGTTGTCCGGTATGGATGTCTAAGTTGAGAATAATCAAAAGCGAGAAATCCGAAATGCGAGCATTCTCCTTAGACCTTTGTACAAGCGGCATGGGTACCCCTTTGTGACACTTGGTTGAAACATGGCATGCGAAGATCCGGTAGTCCAAGCTAAGTAGGACGAGGTGCGGGCACTGTTAGTATACTATGCATGAGGCTTGCAACTTGTAAGATATAATTTTCATAACTCATATGCTTTATTACTACCGTTGACAAAATTGTTTCATGTTTTCAAAATAAAAGCTCTAGCACAAATACAGCAATCGATGCTTTCCTCTTTGAAGGACCTTTCTTTTACTTTTATTGTTGAGTCAGTTTACCTATCTCCTTCCACCTTAAGAAGCAAACACTTGTGTGTGCATTGATTCCTACATACTTGCATATTGCACTTGTTATATTACTTTATGTTGACAATATCCATGAGATATACATGTTACAAGTTGAAAGCAACGCTGAAACTTAATCTTCCTTTGTGTTGCTTCAACACCTTTACTTTGATTTATTGCTTTATGAGTTAACTCTTATGCAAGACTTATTGATGCTTGTCTTGAAGTACTATTCATGAAAAGTCTTTGCTTTATGATTCAGTTGTTTACTCATGTCATTACCTTTGCTTTGATCGCTGCATTTATTACATATGTTTACAAATAGTATGATCAAGATTATGATGGCATGTCACTTCAGAAATTATCTTTGTTATCGTTTTACCTGCTCGGAGACTAAGCTTGGGGATGCTGATACGTCTCCAACGTATCGATAATTTCTTATGTTCCATGCTACTTTATTGATGATACCTACATGTTTTATGCACATTATATGTCATATTTATGCATTTTCTGGAACTAACCTATTAACAAGATGCCGAAGAGCCAGTTCTGTTTTTGCTGTTTTTGGTTTCAGAAATCCTAGTAAAGAAATATTCTCGGAATTGGACGAAACTTTCGCCCGGGGTCCTATTTTTGCACGAAGCTTCCGAAGGAAGAGATTGAAGTGGGGCCACGAGGCGGCAGGGGAGTGGCGGCGCGGCCCAAGCCCCGCGCCGACCTACCCCCTGGGCCCCTCGTGTGGCCCCCGCGTTGACCCTCCGCCTACTTAAAGCTTCGTCGCGAAACCCCCGGTACCGAGAGCCACGATACGGAAAACCTTACAGACGCCGCCGCCGAATCCCATCTCGGGGGATTCGGAGATCGCCTCCGGCACCTGCCGGAGAGGGGATTCATCTCCCGGAGAACTCTACACCGCCATGGTCGCCTCCGGAGTGATGAGTGAGTAGTCCACCCCTGGACCATGGGTCCATAGCAGTAGCTAGATGGTCGTCTTCTCCTTGTTGTGCTTCATTGTTGGATCTTGTGAGCTGCCTAACATGATCAAGATCATCTATCGTAATACTATATGTTGTGTTTGTCGGGATCCGATGGATAGAGAATACTATGTTATGGTGATTATCAATCTATTGTTTATGTGTTGTTTATGATCTTGCATGCTCTCCGTTATTAGTAGAGGCTCTGGCCAAGTTTGTACTCTTAACTCCAAGAGGGAGTATTTATGCTCGATAGTGGGTTCATGCCTCCATTGAATGTGGGACAGTGACAGAAAGTTCTAAGGTTGTGGATGTGCTGTTGCCACTAGGGATAAAACATTGATGCTATGTCTAAGGATGTAGTTGTTGATTACATTACGCATACTTAATGCAATTGTCTGTTGCTTTGCAACTTAATCGGAGGGGTTCGGATGATAACTGAAGGTGGACTTTTTAGGCATAGATGCAGTTGGATGGCGGTCTATGTACTTTGTCGTAATGCCCAATTAAATCTCACTATATTTATCATATCATGTATATGCATTATATGCCTTTCTCTATTTGTCAATTGCCCGACTGTAATTTGTTCACCCAACATGCTTTTATCTTATGGGAGAGACACCTCTAGTGAACTGTGGACCCCGGTCCTATTCTTTACATAGCATACAATCTACTTGTTTACTATTTTCTTTGCAAACATCTTCCACTCGATACGTTTAATCCTTTGTTACAGCAAGCCGGTGAGATTGACAACCTCAGCATTTCGTTGGGACAAAGTACTTGGGTTGTGTTGTGCAGGTTCCGCGTTGGCCGGAATCCCTGGTGTTGCGCCGCATCATTTCGCGACCATCAACCTTCAACGTGCTTCTTGGCTCCTACTGGTTCGATTAAACCTTGGTTTCTTTCTGAGGGAAAACTTGCTACTGTGCGCATCATACCTTCCTCTTGGGGTTCCCAACGAACGTGTGAGTTACACGCCATCAGCTGCTCAGAAATCTCTTATCTCTATTTTATTTGTTTCACATGTGCGCTCCAATTATATATGTATGCATAGCTGCAGGAGAAACCTTAACCCTAGCCTATTTCTATCATTGAACACAACCCCCTTAAAAATAAACTAGATAGGTCCGGTAAACAAAAAATCAAATTAACTAGCAAGTCCTGTAGACGTTTCCTTTACACCATTTTAGCAGTGCTTTCCAAGGTTCGATTAAACATAGGTATACTAGGAATTTTTTTTATCATACTACAATCCGTAATTCGGATCGAAGGTATCATAGGTGCTGGTGAAGTTGCTGACAAAGGCTTCTTCAAAATCAAGCCAACCATCGATGAATCCGACCGGAAAATTGTTCAACCAGATCTGAGATGGACGTGTCAGCATTTGGGGTACATATCTTACCGCCCAACGACGGTTTCCTCCAGAAACATACACCATTGTGGCATAATCGATTAGCAAGTCTTTCGGCTTAGTATTGCCGTCATTTGTTTTTGTGTCTCGGGGCAACTGAAAGTTGCGCACTGGCTCTTCTCTCATGATCCGTAGCCCAAAGCACGCCAGACAAGGTGGGCCTTCAGCTTCAAGTATCTTGGACAGGTAAATCCTGTCAAGGCGATGTCAGACATCTTGGGCTGGCAGGTGCCTTTGCCCCACTCGGTGGCCGAGAGGGTTCTTGTGATAACTGGTTTTCTCCATCGCCGTGTGACCATCATCGTATCTGCTCCGGGCTTGGCCACCGGCTTGAGGATATGCCGAATAGCGAGGAAGCTGACCTCCACCAACCGAGTTTGCCCCTTTCTTGGGCAGGTAATTTTGTCCACCACTGCCTAGACCGACATTGCCATGTCCGGCATTGCCTTGGCCGGCACCTTCGCTTTTTCTACCGACATTGTTATTACCAGCATTGCCCAGACCGGCATTGCCATGCCCGGTTTCTGTTTTCCGGCTAAGACTGGATCATACAACGTGAGTTGCTTGGATTTGATACTCCCTTCTATTTTTCTCTCGACATGGGGGATGATGCCTGCCTAACCAACTTTCCTACAACGCCCCAGTCGAATGAACGACCTGGGAAAGCACCAACACCTGGGTTTGCCTTGATGAGTTATGCATTTTGCTGGTTAGCTATAACAAGTAAATCTCTAACTCGGGTGTGTTGCTTCTCTAAAGCATCGGTAACTCTTCATTAGCTGCCTGAGCAGCCCTAAGGTTTTTAGCCTGAGTACTATATTTCGGCCTTCATGCCGACACATAGGTTGTCGACATAGACACACCGGATATACCATCCCCGTTCAACTCCTTGTTGAGATTTCTACCTCGGTTTCTAACATCGCCTACTCTGCTAGGCTCATTGTTAACAGGAGTAAATCTATGGGAAATCTTATACGTACGAACGGTGATGTCCAGCTCTTGCCGGGCACAAGCTATCTCGGTGACCTCGATATGATGGCGCTGCACCTCCAACTCGGCCTGCGTCATGGCCAAGTCGGCAGTGGCCACGGACGGCGTCGCCAACTTGTTGATGGAAGCTTGGAGCAGAGTCGGAGTAGGGGGCACGCTTGATGTGTCGGCATTGCCGTTGTGGTCCTGCTGCCGCTCGTAAGCTGGCTTGGCCGGCCACGCCGACTTTGTCGCAACGTTTTTGTCACCAGCCGCACCTTTGCCGGCAGCGCCGTCCGCGCCGGCCATCATCACCTCCACGCAGTTAGCGGGGCGATCGGTACACCGGCCGTGAGCTACACATACAACAGGAGGATTCGCTGCCACCTGTACGACACTAGGATACATGCGCATAGGAACCGTGCCGTCGTAGACGCGATGATCGCCGAAGTTGATGAAGCTGCCGTTCCTGGGGAAGGAGGCGCTGCGAAAGTTGCCGACGTTGGCACTGATGAAATCCAGCGAGCCGAGCCTCTGGACACGGCCAGAAACCACACGCTTGCCGTGTGTGAGGATGGACCACATCCGGATGAACACGCCAGCCGGCGCAGTGATACGTCTCCAACGTATCGATAATTTCTTATGTTCCATGCTACTTTATTGATGATACCTACATGTTTTATGCACATTATATGTCATATTTATGCATTTTTCGGAACTAACCTATTAACAAGATGCCGAAGAGCCAGTTGCTGTTTTCTGCTTTTTGGTTTCGAAATCCTAGTAAAGAAATATTCTCGGAATTGGACGAAACTTTCGCCGGTCTCTATTTTTGCACGAAGCTTCCAGGAAGGAGAGAGACCCTAACGAAGTGGGGCCACGAGGCAGCCGGGGGTGGCCGCGTCGCCCCGCCGCGGCCCTGCCCTCCCTCGTGTGGCCCTCGCGTTGACCTTCCGCCTACTTAAAGCTCCGTCGCGAAACCCCCGTAGAGAGCCACGATACGGAAAACCTTACGACGCCGCCGCCGCGAATCCCATCTCGGGGATTCGGAGATCGCCTCCCACCTGCCGGAGGGGATTCATCTCCGGAGGACTCTTCATCGCCATGATCGCCTCCGGAGTGATGAGTGAGTAGTTCACCCCTGGACCATGGGTCCATAGCAGCTAGATGGTCGTCTTCTCCTTGTTGTGCTTCATTGTTAGATCTTGTGAGCTGCCTAACATGATCAAGATCATCTATATGTAATTCTATATGTTGTGTTTGTCGGGATCCGATGGATAGAGAGTACTATGATTATGGTGATTATCAATCTATTGTTCATGTGTTGTTTATGATCTTGCATGCTCTCCGTTATTAGTAGAGGCTCTGCCAAGTTTTTACTCTTAACTCCAAGAGGGAGTAATTATGCTCGATAGTGGGTTCATGCCTTCATTGATACCGGGACAGTGAGAAAGTTCTAAGGTTGTGATGTGCTGTTGCCACTAGGGATAAAACATTGATGCTATGTCTAAGGATGTAGTTGTTGATTACATTACGCACAATACTTAATGCAATTGTCTGTTGCTTTGCAACTTAATACTGGAGGGGGTTCGGACGATAACCTGAAGGTGGACTTTTTAGGCATAGATGCGGTTGGATGGCGGTCTATGTACTTTGTCGTAATGCCCAATTAAATCTCACTATATTTACCATGTCATGTATATGCATTATTATGCCTTTCTCTATTTGTCAATTGCCATGTAATTTGTTCACCCAACATGCTTTTATCTTATGGGAGAGACACCTCTAGTGAGCTGTGGACCCCGGTCCTATTCTTTCCATAGCATACAATCTACTTGTTTTTGTTTTCTTTGCAAACATCTTCCACTCGATACGTTTAATCCTTTGTTACAGCAAGCCGGTGAGATTGACAACCTCACTGTTTCGTTGGGGCAAAGTACTTTGGTTGTGTTGTGCGGGTTCCTAGTTGGCGCCGGAATCTGGTGTTGCGCCGCATCACATTTCGCGACCATCAACCTTCAACGTGCTTCTTGGCTCCCTGGTTCGATTAAACCTTGGTTTCATCTGAGGGAAACTTGCTTCTATACGCATCATACCTTCCACTTGGGGTTCCCAACGGACGTGTGCATCTACGCGTATCAAGCTAAATTTCGCGCCGTTGCCGGGGAGATCAAGACACGCTGCAAGGGGAGTCTCCACTTCTCAATCTCTTTACTTTGTTATTGTCTTGCTTTATTTTATTTGCTATCTTGTTTGCTATATCAAAAACACAAAAAAATTAGTTACTTGTCTTTACTTTGTTTGCCTAGTTTACTTTTTGCCTATTGCATCATGTTTCCTTTTAATTTTACCACAAAAGACATACCGGTAGGACGTGGGTCCATAGTTGGGAGAACTAATATAGAAGAATTTTTCAATCATGTTAGTATTACTGAAGAGTTTGAAGATAGACACTTGGTAGAACTTGCACCTACCTATGAAATTGCTGCTGCTGCTTTAGTTCGCATGTTGGAAACTAAATTTGTTAATCTCAATCCTATAATCCAACACATGTTTCTTACACTTGGTGATATGGAAAGGGGAAAAGAAAGATTTTGTTTTAGAAACCCTTCTTAGAGAATTTGGTGGTCTAGCAAGAGAGGCTAGAAAGGTTTTTGCTAAATTTAATATGCTAGGTTCTCATACCAATTTTATTGGTCTCCTTGAAAAAATGGACATGGATACAATAATGTACACTAATAACATTAATGATGGAGGGAAATCAAAGCACCAATACCATGTAAACTCCTAGCTATGAATGATGCACTAGAAAATAACTATGCTTGGCTCGTTCCTGAAAATTTGTTCGATGAGAGTAGCAAGCCTAAGACTAATGAAAAGGGAGACGCTAAAACTTATATATCAAATATACTATGCTTGGTTGAGAAAACTCCCAACACCCCTGGTAATGATATTGATGCTTCTACTCTCGATGTTACTTGATTTGCACTTTCTGCGCAAAGGCGTTAAAGAAAAGCGCTTATGGGAGACAACCCATGTTTTTTACCTACAGCAATTTTTTGTTTTATTGAGTCTTGGAAGTTGTTTACTACTGTAGCAACCTCTCCTTATCATGTTTTTGTGCCAAGTAAAGTTTCTATGTCAAAGTTGATGTTATATTTGGGATCGCTGCGCAGAAACAGCATTGCTGTCTGTCACGAATCTGGGCATAATTCTCTGTAGAAAATTCGAAAAATCTGCCAATTTACGAGCGTGATCCTCAGATATGTACGCAACTTTCATTAGTTTTGAGTTTTTCCATTTGAGTAAGTCTGGTGCCATTTATAAATTCGTCTTTACGGACTGTTCTGTTTTTGACAGATTCTGCCTTTTATTTCGCATTGCCTCTTTTGCTATGTTGGATTTATTTCTTTGATCCATTAATGTCCAGTAGCATTATGCAATGTCCAGAAGTGAAAAAAATGATTGTGTCACCTCTGAATGTATGAATTATTAATGATGCACTAACCCTCTAATGAGTTTGCTTGAAGTTTGGTGTGAAGGAAGTTTTCAAGGGTCAAGAGAGGAGAATGATATACTAAGATCAAGAGGAGTGAAAGCTCTAAGCTTGGGGATGCCCCGTGGTTCATCCCTGCATATTTCAAGAAGACTCAGCGTAAGCTTGGGGATGCCCAAGGCATCCTTCTTCATCGACAACATCATCGGTTCCTCCCCGAAACTATATTTTTATTCAGTCACATCTGGTGTTCTTTACTTGGAGCGTCGGTTTGTTTCGTTTTTGTTTTGTTTGAATAAGATGGATCCTAGCATTCACTTTGTGGGAGAGAGACACGCTCCGCTGTTGCATATGGACACATGTGTCCTTAGGCTTTACTCATAATGTTCAAGGCGAAGTTTCTTCTTCGTTAATTTGTTATATGGTTGGAATTGGAAAATGCTACATGTAGTAATTCTAAAAATGTCTTGGATAATGTGATACTTGGCAATTGTTGTGCTCATGTTTAAGCTCTTGCATCATATGCTTTGCACCCATTAATGAAGAAATACATAGAGCTTGCTAAAATTTGATTTGCATATTTGGTTTCTCTAAGGTCTAGATAATATCTAGTATTGAGTTTTGAACAACAAGGAAGACAGTGTAGAGTCTTATAATGTTTACAATATGTCTTTTATGTGAGTCTTGCTGCACTTGTTCATCCTTGAGTTTGCTTCAAATAACCTTGCTAGCCTAAACCTTGTATCGAGAGGGAATACTTCTCATGCATCCAAAATCCTTGAGCCAACCACTATGCCATTTGTGTCCACCATACCTACCTACTACATGGTATTTACCCGCCATTCCAAAGTAAATTGCTTGAGTGCTACCTTTAAAATTCCATCATTCACCTTTGCAATATATAGCTCATGGGACAAAATAGCCTTAAAAACTATCGTAGTATTGAATATGTACTTATGCACTTTATATTTTATTAAGTTGCTTGTTGTGCGATAACCATGTTTCTGGGAACGCCATCAACTATTGTTGAATATCATGTGAGTTGCTATGCATGTCCGTCTTGTCTGAAGGTCTATCATTTTAGTGGTTGGAGCATGCAAAATTGTTAGAGAAGAACATTGGGCCGCTAACTAAAGCCATGAATCATGGTGGAAGTTTCAGTTTTGGACATATATCCTCAATCTCATATGAGAATAATAACTTTGCTACATGCTTATGCATTAAAGAGGAGTCCATTATCTGTTGTCCATGTTGTCCCGGTATGGATGTCTAAGTTGAGAATAATCAAAAGCGAGAAATCCGAAATGCGAGCATTCTCCTTGGACCTTTGTACAGGCGGCATGGAGGTACCCCTTTGTGACACTTGGTTGAAACATGGCATGCGAAGATCCGGTAGTCCAAGTTAAGTAGGACAAGGTGCGGGCACTATTAGTATACTATGCGTGAGGCTTGCAACTTGTAAGATATAATTTTCATAACTCATATGCTTTATTACTACCGTTGACAAAATTGTTTCATGTTTTCAAAATAAAAGCTCTAGCACAAATACAGCAATCGATGCTTTCCTCTTGAAGGACCATTCTTTTACTTTTATTGTTGAGTCAGTTTACCTATCTCCTTCCACCTTAAGAAGCAAACACTTGTGTGAACTGTGCATTGATTCCTACATACATGCATATTGCACTTGTTATATTACTTTATGTTGACAATATCCATGAGATATACATGTTACAAGTTGAAAGCAACCGCTGAAACTTAATCTTCCTATGTGTTGCTTCAATACCTTTACTTTGATTTATTGCTTTACGAGTTAACTCTTATGCAAGACTTATTGATGCTTGTCTTGAAGTACTATTCATGAAAAGTCTTTGCTATATGATTCAGTTGTTTACTCATGTCATTACCATTGTTTTGATCGCTGCATTCATCACATATGTTTACAAATAGTATGATCAAGATTATGATGGCATGTCACTTGAAATTATCTTTGTTATCGTTTTACCTGGACGAGCGAGAACTAAGCTTGGGGATGCTGATACGTCTCCAACGTATCGATAATTTCTTATGTTCCATGCTACTTTATTGATGATACCTACATGTTTTATGCACATTATATGTCATATTTATGCATTTTCGGAACTAACCTATTAACAAGATGCGAAGAGCCAGTTGTTTTCTTTTTTTGGTTTGAAATCCTAGTAAAGAAATATTCGGAATTGGACGAAACTTTCGCCCGGGGTCCTATTTTTGCACGAAGCTTCCGAAGACCGAAGACCTAACGAAGTGGGGCCACGAGGCAGCAGGGGGTGGGCGGCCGCCCTGGCCGCGGCCCTGCCCCGGGGCCCTCGTGTGGCCTCGCGTTGACCTTCCGCCTACTTAAAGCTCCGTGACCCCGAGAGCCACGATACGGAAAACCTTAGAGACGCGCGCCGCGTCCCATCTCGGGGGATTGGAGATCGCCTCCGGCACCTGGGAGAGGGGATTCATCTCCGGAGGACTCTTCATCGCCATGATCGCCTCCGGAGTGATGAGTGAGTAGTTCACCCTGGACCATGGGTCCATAGCAGTAGCTAGATGGTCGTCTTCTCCTTGTTGTGCTTCATTGTTAGATCTTGTGAGCTGCCTAACATGATCAAGATCATCTATATGTAATTCTATATGTTGTGTTTGTCGGGATCCGATGGATAGAGAGTACTATGATTATGGTGATTATCAATCTATTGTTCATGTGTTGTTTATGATCTTGCATGCTCTCCGTTATCTGGCCAAGTTTTTACTCTTAACTCCAAGAGAGGGAGTAATTATGCTCGATAGTGGGTTCATGCCTTCATTGATACATGGGACAGTGACAGAAAGTTCTAAGGTTGTGATGTCTGTTGCCACTAGGGATAAAACATTGATGCTATGTCTAAGGATGTAGTTGTTGATTACATTACGCACAATACTTAATGCAATTGTCTGTTGCTTTGCAACTTAATGGAGGGGGTTCGGACGATAACCTGAAGGTGGACTTTTTAGGCATAGATGCAGTTGGATGGCGGTCTATGTACTTTGTCGTAATGCCCAATTAAATCTCACTATATTTACCATGTCATGTATATGCATTATTATGCCTTTCTCTATTTGTCTCCCGTGTAATTTGTTCACCCAACATGCTTTTATCTTATGGGAGAGACACCTCTAGTGAGTGGACCCCGGTCCTATTCTTTCCATAGCATACAATCTACTTGTTTACTGTTTTCTTTGCAAACATCTTCCACTCGATACGTTTAATCCTTTGTTACAAGCGGTGAGATTGACAACCTCATTTCGTTGGGCAAAGTACTTTGGTTGTGTTGTGCGGGTTCCTAGTTGGCCGGAATCCCTGGTGTTGCGCCGCATCACATTTCGCGACCATCAACCTTCAACGTGCTTCTTGGCTCCTACTGGTTCGATTAAACCTTGGTTTCATGAGAAACTTGCTTCTATACGCATCATACCTTCCACTTGGGGTTCCCAACGGACGTGTGCATCTACGCGTATCACGCAGCTGCTGGCCCCACGGTGGGCGCCAACTGTCGTCGTGGTAACAGATAGATGCCATGGGATGGCTTAAGATGGAGCCGATGTACTCCGATGGATCTAAAAGAGGGGAGGTGAGCTAACGAGCACACACGAACACAACGAACTGCCCATGTTTAGGACCCTCGTGAGGAGGTAAAACCCCTACTCCTGCTTGTCTGATCTGTATATCTCTTGCGGTGGAATACCACTACAATGGCGTTCCTTGAGCTGTATGCGAGAGGAGGAAGAAGAGGAAAGTCGAACCCCTGATGTGGAGGTCCTGCACCACATTATATAGTGGGGGCAGGTTACAAGGGAGAAAACCCTAACATGGGATAAAGCCATGTTTTGTGGATCTAAGTCTACAACTACCTCTACCAGGAAGCCTCCATCTTGTCACAAGTACGCTACTTGACATGACTTGGCATTCTGCCACCATGCCGCTGACCACCGTACACCTTGTCAGTGGCATGGTCAGCCCCGCTGTTGGAATGTAGCGACATGTCTTTGTCATGATGAGATTCTTCTGCCCTGTTGCGTGATTACTAGGATGTGACCTGAGCGTGGAATTTTGGGGCTGACATATGACCGTTGGCCATATGATGGACCCCTATGCCGGTTCCAACAGGTTATGTCGATCTTAATCGTTAGCACCTTTCGTGCCAACCAAGTTAGGCCGAGTTCAGATCTACTCGCCCTAGCGTACCGACATTGATATGTCGGTACGGTATGTCGGCATGCCTAACCCGGTCAATATGACTTTACCTGCAAAACAAGGTTACCCGACTTATCCCTATAAGTCGGCCCCATAGAGTTAATCTGCCCATTTAGGCCACCACCTTAGCCTACCGGGGGTCATCCCCGACAACTGCATTCAGATAGTGTGGCAGGTTGGATCAGTGCATGTTAGCAGATATACGTGCGAAACATATTCCTAGTAGTTCAGTTGAAAGATGTGCATTGCGAGGTGTTGAAAGCTGAAAAGCATAGCCTCTTACATGCCAGCTAAGTATTGCAAAAGCCTAGGAGATGTTGTGTGTATCCGAGTCTTCTGCTAGGTCATGTGAAGGTGCTTCCAATGGTGATGGCTAGAAACAAAACTCTAAGCCTAGTAGAGCCAAGGAGCGATTGATGTTGGATGTGAGGCGATGGACGAGCTTCAATTGCGATCACTCACTTTAATTTTTTCTCTTTTAATTTGTTGTCCGCGAGACATATTCTTCTCTTTCATTGTAATGCATGTATATTTATTTTCTCTATCTTTTGTAAAAGTAATATCTAATCGAATAGTGTTGGAACCATCGTGATGTATATTTTCAAAGTGTATGCATTATATACTTAGTTAGAATATTACTATAAAATTTGATTTTGACAAATAAAAATAGGTAATTTATTTTTTTAGAATCGAGGGAGTAAAGGTAGTACTAACATGTTTGCATAACCCTCTGTCAAAAAAAAAAAAGTTTGCATAACCCCGCGACGCTTGCTGTTTAGAAAAAAGACGGACACTTCATTCTGTCTCTGTGAGATCTGCCGTGCTTCTTCTCCCCTCGCTCCCCGTCCCGACAACCGATCCTTCTCCCCACCGATCCGGCTCCTCGGCGATGGTCGTCTGCAGATGCCGCAAGGTAATTCATCATCTCTCCACCTATCCGGCGATACCCCCCTGCCGTGTCTCGCGTGTTCTTTCTGCTGCGTATGGGCGTGTGGTGGTGGATTTTGGATCTGGGCGGGGCGAGTACGCGGTGGCGGGTTTGTTTGATGGCATGGTCTGGATCCGACAGGACACCGCGAATGCCGCGGATTCGAAATCCTAGTTTGGTCTTCTTGGATTTGTTGCTGGTTTGTAGAGATTTGCCGTTGCTGCCTGAATTTTTGTTGATTGGACGTGCGCTGCTTGCTTTGTATTTTCAGGCGACGAGAGTTTATTGCTTCGTCCACCAGGTTCCCGTCTGCGGCGAGTGCATCTGCTTCCCGGAGCATCAGTTGTGCGTGGTGAGCTTCTCGACTTGATCCTCATCCCAGTTGGCTCAGGCAAAGAGCATACTGCCAGAAAGTAGAGAACAGTAGTTGATATACTATTACTTTGCGATTGCTCAATGTGCTGTATCCTGTTTACTGATTAGTCCATCACAAGTTTGCCTCTTCATGTTAGCTTAATTGTATGTTGACATATTGTTTTTGTTAGTTGTACAACATTATGCTTACTGGACCTTGGTTAGGTGATACAACATTTATGCTTGCTGGATCTCAGTGTCCTTTAATATATAGCTTACTGCAGGCCACCCCAGCTTGTTATTTGCTCCCTAGAATGCATAATCTGGTAAAGACAATCCTGAAATACATGTACAAAACCGATCTTTTGTGACAAGATGTTGTGGATACAGTGGATTCATTAGGATGAATTCAATATACTGGAGAGGTATTTAATTATATGGGATTAGTTGCCTGCAGAGTAGGGACACAGTTAACAGGAGATGAACTAGAATAGTGTTTGCGGTGGTAGCCGCTCTGCTGCCAGTACATCATAGTTCCTCCACTCGAAAGGTTCAGTTGTGGAGGCGGCTTGAGTCCACCCATACCTAAGTACATTGGTGCCACAGGTTCCATTCCATGCTTCCCTTCTAGGAGGGAGTGACTCTAGGAGAAGTCACTGCCGTTTAAGTGACTTGCCTGGCTGTAAGCAGCGATTCTATAAGAGTAGCATGGTGATAAAGTAGACTGGGAGAGACTCAACTGGGATTTTGGTTGTGATTTTTTTTATGGATTGCAGCACAGACGCACCTTCAAAATTGAGGACGTCGTGTGAAGGGGTACGTCGACAGGCAAGGGGGGGTAGCGCTACGTGTGCAAAATCGCGAGGACTCCCTGCTGTACTTCATCGAGCATACAGTTTCCACCTCCATTCTGCTTACTCAGGCAAGGGGGGGGTAGCGCTAGGTGTGCAAAATCGCGAGGACTCCCTGCTGCACTTCATCGGGCATACAGTTTCCACCTCCATTCTGCTTACTTCAAGCTTTTGGGATTCCTTACTGTTGCTTAGTCCTATTGTTGTTCCTGCGCTGTAATAAATTTGGACACCAACTATGTGCACAATATGATCATATCTCTTCTCTGTTTTGTTTATTTTACATGAAGAAAAAGTTAATAACCACACATAACAGTTCTGTTGGCTTCTTGTTGACAAATTAGTATCCTTACAAATTTGTTAAAGTAATCATATTGTATTAATTTTAAAAAACTGTATCCTTACAAATTTGTTAAAGTAATCATATTGTGTTATTTTTTACAAAATTGTTATTCTCATTTTACCTATTTTGTAGGTAAAAAACTATGCTGAATGGGTTGTTAATTCTGATTATGACTGGCCACAACACTGCTCATTTTGTAATTCGGTTCTTGAAGCTGGAAATGAAGAAACTACGCGATTGGGTTGCCTCCGTATGTACTGCTTCTATAGAATGTTTTGAATCGTTCATCTCTTGGAACCAACTTTATTAAATATAATAATCTATATTTTCTTCTTGACATCCTTTAGATGTGATGCACACAAAATGCTTGATATCACATGTCCAAAGTTTTCCAACCCAAACAGCACCAGCAGGATTTGTCTGCCCCTCATGTTCCATACCTGTAAGTTAATCTCTCTCTGGCTCCATATGCTATATCACTCTAAGGCTCCAACAGTTCTTTGACCTAATATTATGACATACATAATTTTCCCGAAAGATATGGCCTCCTTTGAGTATTAAAGATACCGGATCTCGCCTTCACACTAAACTGAAGGAAGTAGTAGCCAAGGTTAGTCCTTCAAATCTGTTCCTGCTTGCAAAGATTAAAAGCACTGATACTCCAACAATCTGCCTCTGTTTGTATTTTCTTTGCTATAAATACTTAATTAGTGCAGTATTACACATTACCTATGTACTACTGCTAATTATATTTACTGGAAGATTGTTTTTGAACATTTTGACAAAGTTGCACTTGTCCTAACATATTGCAGACTGGATTGGAGAAGAATGTATTTGGAAATCATTTTGTGACTGCATCTAAAGCTGATGCCGGCACCCCCCCTGCATTTGCTTCAGATCCCCTTAAGCGTCTATCTGGTTCTAGTGAATCTAATGGTGCAAACACAGTTAACTCTTCGAAAGATGCTACTTTATCATCAGTGGTACTCTCCAATGAGGATAAGCGTCCTGCTGGGATGTACTCCTCTGGGACTCCTAGTCACGTGGAACCAGAAATAGTTGAGATAGATGGACCTAGTCTCATAACAACCCAGCTCCCAGAACAGGAGTCAAATTTCATCAGAAGTCCAAGCCCGCACGGGGTAAGCACATGGCCTTGTTTGTATGGTGGGGCTTGTGTTGTCTTCTCTTCAGCTTTTCTTTACACACAGGTTTAGTAATCCTATTCCTTCATTATGTAGCCTGGTGCCACGACAAGGAAAGGTGCTAACTATGTTGAGAGACAAAGTTCAGAGACGTCCTATTACGCTGATGATGAAGATGCAAACCGCAAAAAGTATACTAAAAGGGGTAAGCTGGAAGCATCAGTTACCAAAGAACTATGTTTCTACATTTATCTTTATGTCAGGTCCACGGTTTCTTGAGTTGCACTGAGCTTTTGTCTTTAGATGATTTGAATTAAAAAGAATCAATAGCCCATTTCTGTCTCCACAATTTAATACCAAACAATAGTCATGTTGCCAGTCACCTTCGAAATGATTACAATCATATTTTATTGCATCTTGATGTGTTAACCTGGTTCTCTATCCACCCTTCTTTCAGAATGCACCTCTATTCCTGGGGTCATGATACATCTAACATAATATATACATGTGAATCCTGGAATGTGTAAGAGTAATTAGTTTGGTTTATAACTAGTCGAATTCGAGGTGGAACATTTGCTTGAATGGATGGTAGTGCTTGGTTGCTTGCTTCTTACGTAGCTTCAGTTAACAGGTACATTCCGTCACAAATTTGTAAGGATGCTACTACCTTTCTGGTCTAGTGCACTGCCAACATTACCAGTCACAGCACCCTCTAAAAAAGAGAATGATGCTCCAGAAGGCCGCTCACGACATCAGAGATCATCACGAATCGATCCCACAAAGATCTTGCTTGCAATGGCAATCATGTAAGGTTTCTGCCATGCAGTTGTTCTTTGCATACTACGTTCTCCTGGAATGAATACTTTATTTCTTTAGCAGTAACGTTCAAAATGAATATTCATTTGATAATGGCTGAAGGTGTACTAGTGAATTATGTCTGCCTAACATTTGCACGATAATTCATTTACATCTAACATGAAATGTACACGTGACATATAATGCCAGCTCGGAACAGACTGGCCTTCCAAGCTTTATTAGCTTTCCCCTTTAAAGCTTCCAATTTAGCGTTTGAGTAATTTGAACATCAATTTGTTTTTTGAGTTCTGATTTTGTTGCACCTTTAGGAGTGGTCATCAATGATATCCATTTCAGTACTCTCGACTTGTATAAATAATAAATAGAAATCTCTCAGGTTCATTCATTCTATTCAGCTTTGATCTGTAACATACTAATTACTAAGCAATTTTGTTTAGAATGAACAAACAATCCCTTAGATGTGAGCTCTGCAAAGCTAATAGTTTTTGTGGAATCTCCTATGTATTTCAACTAGTTTCTGTTCGAAATGAATTTCTTATTACTCTTGATAAGTGAATTTGAATCAATGTGCTAAAAATGTATGTTAATGCAGGGCATGTATAGCAACCATGGGAATTCTCTACTACCGTTTGTCACAGCGCAGTCTTTCTGATAACTTTGCGGATGATGAGGCTCAGTAGTGCTGTTTCTTTCTGGTACTGCCTTGCTGCTGTTCAAGGGTTTTGCCCTCCCTGTATTATTCTCTTTTTCTTATTTCCGGCTTTCTGGGTGGTTGCCTGGTTGGGGCCTTTGGCGGTGGGAAACTGGGGGTAGTTGTTAGTCACATAAGAGTTATAGTAGATTCTTTTTTATATGCTGATTCATACTCATGTTTTGTTACTATGATGTTATAGTGTTATCTGTTATCTTACACCTGATGGGAAATCACACCTTCAGAATTGTTAGAGGTGTTACTTTGGTCGACCCAATTTACAGCTATGTAATTTTTCTAGTTTATATATTATATATTATTCATGTGTTGAGGCATGCAGGCTAGCAATAGGAGTTTTTTTTTATCACGATTGGTGAACACAGACGGCGTGTTGATTCATTCCAGCAACTATAGAAGTGCATGACTGCAGCGTTAAATGATAGGGCAACAAAATTTAATTTTGCAAACTTATATTACCCGGAACTAGTTCTATAATATTAATGCATGTTGCAAATAAATATAATAGAATTTGATGGGTCATGTAAAGTTACATGTAACTTTTACCCATAACTTAAGTTACCTGTAACTTATATTTATCATAACACCATCTTCTAATTTTACTCATCAACTAATTCAATTGAAATGCCTTCTTGGTACTTTAGATGCTATGTGTTCATTTCCTTCTAAAACAAACTCCTATATTTTTCCTGATTTTTTTTGCTCGAGAAGGTTCATAAAAAATCAAATCAATGAACAATGATTTTTTCCTTATGACAATTATTAGTAGCTAATAATTAATGAGGTAATAACGCTAGGAGTGCATGAACTTGTCCCGTCTGTGCAAATTGGTGCATGAACTTGAAAACCCATTCGGTCAAATACATAAACTTGTTATGCGGGTGCAGTTTGGTGCAAATCAGTGGAAAACAGTCAAAATCAGCCTAGTTGGCAGGCCACGTCGACAACTACAACTACAGTCACACGGAGCATGTGTGAGGTTGGATCAGTTCTAAACTTTACATTTAGGAACAGCAGTTGGATTGAAAAAAATAAAACAGTTTGACGGAAAATATAAGACAAACAACATTTGGATGGAATCCCTATGAAATTATGGCATGCATAAACAATTGACGAGAAATATAATATAATATCGTATGATAATTGTCAACATTCACCACCATATTCTTACAAAAGGGATTAAGAGTTGCATTCCAACACAAAATAACAAAGTTGCATTGAACTAGTATATCTCTAGAACCCAGCAGGTGCATTTTGTGTGGACACAATTTCATGAGGATTTTGATTGTGTGCACCATCATCACCAAAAAGAAGGTGATAGGTACTCCCAGGTCTAATATTGTACCTTTCACATGATCTTGTTGTTCCCCTACCCATGCTAGTACCAGCACCAGAAGTGCCCCTTGCTCTTATTGCTCCTCTGCCCCCTTGCCAGTTGGTTCTTGATCAGTAGCAACTTTGATAGGGCAAATATGTCCGATCTTTTGATAAGATGAAGATAAATCGATTTGTTAGTGGAGTTCGTGCTTGATGATCTGACTACATATGCAAAACTTGTGCGTCAATGCAATCGCTAGGACAATCTCTGGGAGTTACTAATCTTGCAGGCGCACAATCAGCCTAACCAGCGAAGGTCTTAATTCCTACCTGAAATCGAGAACAAGTAAGAACTAATAATGCAATCAAAATATTGCGGATGAAGATTGCGGATGAAGATGAAAGATTCATTGAAAGGTGGGATTTTGAATAGTCCTTGTTCTGCGCGTTGGCCTCAAAAGAAGTACACGAAGTTACAACATTTGGCTAACATTAATCTAATCAAAATCCAAGTCTAAAAGTGACGGCTATGGAGGTTTAAGGAGGAAAATGTGGGGGTTTCATGGCATACAACCAAACCCTAGAAGGCCTTTTCTCCTAAAATACGGACTCTAAAAGGTGGCTGACTTAATTCCTGCGAAAATGACATGAGCCTGGCCCAAAAATAAAGGTGACGCAATACCATATTAAGCTTTGTAAGAAATTTAGGAAGTATAATCTTGTATATTTCGTCCAAGTCTTCAATCATCATTATGGTGGCTTCAAAATTCTAAAATCTCCACTTGTGGTGTCCTCTTCAATCCTCGCATGCTTGCTGCCATCTCCATATGATCATGCTCCAATGCTTGTCCCTCTCGTCCATGTTAGGTCCATCATTCCTAAGATTAACAACCACATCTGATTTAGTCAACATCATATTCTCATGTATGTGAGGAATAGCTCTAAGCAATGAAAGTACCTAATAGTAAAGATGTTTGACACAAGCTCGAGTGATATGTCCTTGTATTTGTGCAGCTGTAGCTGTAGGTACAACGATTGTATGTGAGGAATAGTTCCAAGAAACGAAAGTACCCAAGTGTTTGGTGGTAACTCTTCAACCCAATCAAATGCAGATGGACTGTCCGTCTTCATCTTCTCCATATTCTTGCCCCATGTTGGCACATTTATTGATCTTTCTATAGCCCACAAATTATTCTTGAGTGTTTCTCCCTTGTGATTCTTGTGAAAATTGTGGTAAAGATGCCTTCCCCACCTTTGTTGCAAATGACTTCAAGCTCATTTTCTCATCATCTCTGAATTTCATCTAAAAAAAATTATGCCAGAAAAGGAGCAGTAAGTGCTTTCACATTCCACTGTCTGCTGCATCTGTGCACTCCACAAAATTTCTTGATCACCATCTGATGCCCTGAAGAACCAATTACATTTTTTTGCTTATCTAATTTTCCATCACAACGTGCATTTAGAATTGATCCGGTGTTTCTTGTTTTTTACTTTCTTCACTCTGTTTCTGCTAGTGTAAGAAGCAAGAGCATTTCTCAGCTCCTTCACATTAGAGAATTTTATCCCTAGCTTGAACACAAGATTGTTCATGTCAAAATATGGTTCAAATGTTTTGAATCTGTAGCCTATTTTCTATCTTGATTCGCATGGCATGTCTAGCTGAGGATCATCTAGTGCATCGACTTCTTTTACTTCTTTAGCTACCGCTTCTTTCTCACCATCACCAACTTCATCTACATTTTCATTGTAAATGTCATCATCACCCTTGTCAACCTCATAATCACTGTCATGCAAATCTGAGTCAGATTCTTCTCCATAATGATCTTCTCTATCGTCGGTGATATATTCATCTTCTTCCTCTATGATTGCTGCATTATAGCTTGTCCCTTCATCACAAGTGTACTTTCTTTTAGCTGCCCTCTGCCCTTTTCTAGGGCTTATAACTTTTGGAGACTCTATGTGACCATACATTAGTGCATCATCTTCATTCTGCCTGACCAGCAAATTCACATGACAAACACCTTCACTGTCTTGTTTGTAGCAGCTGCATTGATCATATCAACAAAATCTGCATCACTCTTTAGTGGTTTCAGTCCAACACCTGTGCTAATCCCTGGAAGGTACAGTACAATGTAGCACTTGTTCCCACTATATTGATTCCAACCAAATCAAGGAAATCTGCCATCCTCAACATTGATCATGTGTCTCCCACACAATTGTCAAAGAAGTCAATTTTTATCATCAGTATAAGTCATGTTCTCCCCAACCACAAAAGAAACCTCTGTGATGTAACTCCATGGAGAACAAGCCATCTCTAGGACCTACATTTTCATAAATCGGAGTATAAATGCAGTATGAACTAACATATATTAAATTGTAATTGACTAGAAAAGTGACATCAGAATTCAGATAAAAGCAGCATAAACTCAAACAACACAATTAAGTGAACTAAATAGGTGCCATGCTTGTTGGCCATCGGCAGGGATAACTAGATGGAAATTAAATACTTAAGATGAAAGTAGGCGACAAATACAGAGAACAAACCATCTCCAGGACCTACTTCTCTACATACTGTGCATTCCTTCTATATATAGTGTAAGATGTACTTTATGCACAATGTACACAATATGACCTCAAACTTCATGTTCTCTAGATGGTGTGCTTATGTTTACAAGATCAGTCGCTCCATTAAAATGCCATGGCATTTGTATCAATGTGCTTTACCTTGAGGTATTAAGAATATGTATGAGCCGAGAAAATACTTTTACACACCCAGTTGTTGACTTAATCTACCAGCCACACTGAGAGTTGATATCCACACACCAAACAAATCAGACTGGAGGGGAATAAAGAGGAGCGTCGTACTTCACTGAAAAAGTCAAAGTTCAGTTATCTGTCGGCCACAGTTAGTAAACAAACTACAACGCTAGGATAAAAGCAGCCCCGTCTCCAGGATATGGGGGCCCCGGTGCGACTCAAAATTTGGGGCCAATTTTTTTATTCAAACTTAATAACTAATAAATGAAATCATGTGTTCATTTAACTATATAAGTTCAGTGTGTACTATTCCACACAATGTTTAAATATATCAAGTTTTCATTCTAAGAGTGAAATATAGTACTGAAGTAATAAACAAACCTCAAGTTCGACAGAAAAGCATCATTCGTCTCGTATTTCTTAAAATAAAATCTTCAATTATATCTTCATAATTAATCTCCTCCAAGCTATCATTCGTCAAGTTATGCATCTAATGTCTTTCTTTTCTTCTTCTTTTCAGCACCGGATAGACACTTTGTTCTTCTCATGATTTTTCATGTTTAGAAAATCAACAAAATAAGGGGGCATCATGAGTTCATGAGTAGTTGTTGACAACATACTATTAGTACACACTACTGTGTGGCCGCCCTACAAATTAATCAGGGGCTTCTCAATTGAAACAGCAGCAAGTTCATGAAATTTAGATTTGTTTAACAGCAATTGAATCTGTCATACTCTGTCATAGTCCTTACAGGAAATTCAGGCCATGGTAGATTGGTACAAAGGAAACTACTAACGGTAAGGCCAAGTGATGAAGTAAAGGGGCTAGTTGCATACAGACTACAGTACAGTACACTACTAGTCTAATACCTGATCGCTGATTAGGATTGGCTCAATTCGATTGAGGAAATGAGAATCGGGCTGGACACTAGACAGGAAAACGCCCGGTTGCCGGCAAAGAGCCACCGGAAGGAAGGATCGGATCAGCTGGAGGCGGGCGCACGCGGCCACGCGGACGGTGGACGCGCACGCCGGCGCGACACGGAACATGAGCTCTGGAAATGTCGTGGAAACGCACTGTATCTCCATCGCGATATGGAAGGCAAACTGACCGGTCGCGACGGGATTTTTTTGGGCAAAGGAAGGATCGATCGTGCCTTGCTGGGTTTGGCCTGCAGAAAATATGTACTGGGCTGAAGAAAATCGGGGGCCCCTGAAATTTGGGGGCCTGGATCGGTCGATCTCTTCGATCATGGCCATCGACGGGGCTGGATACAAGTTACTGATGATGCAACTCATACAAATTTAGCTCCTTTTTTTTTTGCTTAATCATGATACAAGTGAGTAATCATTCCTCTACCAAGATCATATCACAACACTCAGCCTCTCCGATTCCCGTAAAATCCCACCACTATTGGCTCTACCAAAACAGGACAAATCACACGCATTCTTCTCTAAAACACATAGAGTAGTACCTATCATCATACCCAACAAAAAAAATCAACATCAAATATTTATCCGCACAGAAAATCCAAAAAAAAATCCGAAAAAGAGAGGATTGCGCTGTCGGGGACTCGCGTATATGGGGCCAGGGTCGCCGGGTCATCTCCAATTATCCATCAACGAAGTTTCGATCGTCAGCGGCAGCAACGACGATGGCCGCCACCTCCGCCGCCGTCTAGGCAACCGCCTCGAGCTCTTCGCGAACAGGGCGGCTTATAGGAACAGAACGACGAGATGTTGTTGCCACACAGCCACAATTCAGGGAGCTAAATGCAATAAACCAGCACCACTAGAGCAGTAGAGCCTAGTTTACCTCAAAAAAAAAAAAAAGAGCAGTAGAGCCTAGTTGATGCACCAATTAGCACATACGGGACAAGTTCATGCACTCCGAGCGTTATTACCTAAAAAAGAAACATACCCTGTTATCTTATGGGCCAGCGCTCGTCGGCCCAGCCTAGGGGCGATCCGGCGGTACAAAGTGCGCGCGCGGTACGGAATAGGGTTTGCTTCCTGACGCGCCGCAGGCCGCACCAATGCCCACACTTGACAGACAGCGATAGACCTTGAACAGAGAAGAAAACTCTGGATAACGAAGACAGCAGAGAGGGAGGAGCAGCAGAAGACGGAAGATGGCGGCGAAGCGGGGGCGAGGACGGGGGCGCGAGTGGGACGGGGACGAGCTCGCCGCATCGCCGCAGCCCCTCGCCGTTCCAGTCCTCTGCCTCGTGCGCTCCGCCGGGGACTTGGCAGCCGGCGCCTTCGTGGGCTCCCTCGTCGGATACGGTCTTCTTCACCCCCTCTCTCTCCCCCCCCTGTTTCTCTACCTCTCTTGCTTTCTTTGGCAACGATAAATTGTAGTAGGACTTTCGAACCGCACACCGTCGCTGATAGGAAGTTTTATAGGGTTTCATTTGGTCATGCCGGTGCGGGGGATAACACTGAGGGCGTATTGCTTTGGAGATAGGTGTATTGTAGACCATTAGTTGATCAAGTGACTAAATTACCCGAAAAAATGGCAGAGAACAATCATAGAGAATTCTTTTGCAAGAGTGGAAATTATAGATTTAAGAAAATTTTCAGAGAGAGCAGTAAGAACAATATCACCAACCTATAAAAGGAGATATACAATGTTGCCGTTCAGATTGTAGATGAAGACGGAAGTGTCAGATTTGGAGGCAGTGTCCCCAAATCCCCTGTTAACCACAATGGAAACCTATGATCTCCCTCCAGCTGCGTCCAACAGCCCAGGCTGTGACAGGTGCGCGATGAAATGTAATTTTTTTGGGTAGAATCTGGAAACTGTGGCGCCATTGCTAGGATAAGGCCCTTTGTTGGAACCCCATAAATTGGAAATATGAATAATTATGCAGTAAAATATAAAACTTCATGAAGTTTTAATTCCTCAAGGATATTATTATGTGGTAGTCTGTTTGAGTTGTTAGGGAGTGGTGAGCGTCCATAATATCTCTAGCTTGACAAACTGACAGTGGGATAACTTGTTGAAGAGGTTAACACAAGACAGGTGAAGACATACGACTCCAGAAGTGACAGATCTGCTTTTTCTTTGACGTAGCAGAGGATAAACAACACCTGTTTAAGGTGAATTAGGCTGCGATTGAACCAAATTGTGGAACTAAGTTGGACGTACCCAGTGCTGAGAACTCCCGCACTGTGCGGGTCTGGGGAAGGTGTTAGTGGCAAGCCTTACCCTCACGAAGTGCAATGTGAGGAGACCGCAACTCGAACCTGGGACCTCTCGGTCACAGGCGGTGAGGCTCTACCGCTGCACCAGGCCCGCCCTTCAAATTGTGGAACTAAGTTACTTCAACATATTTTAAGGTGCTCTTGTTATCTACCGAACCCTTCACCATTTAACACACTTTACTATCCCCTATGATTATCCAAGGGAAGATGACTTCTCAAGATAGTTTTGTAAAGCTCTGAAGAAGGTATAGCATGCTCGAAGATCATTGTTATGAAAAGTCCAAGTTCCTTAGGTCTTGAAAGAAGGTTTTGGATCGATCCGGAATTTCCGACGTTGAGAAATAGCACATTGTTTCGCAGATAGTGCTAGTGGCTGAAACATGTATCCTATCAAAATATCATTTAAGAGTAATCATTCGAAGATACAAGATGTTTGTGAACACAAATACATTTCGGAGGTCCAACTAAGTTGCATAACGTACATGTTAAGTCTTTTCTTAAACAGAATTTAAGGTCCTTAATACCGACTGGTAGGCTAGTTTGTGTTATAGTGTATGCTAGTGCTATACGTTCTTCACGTACATGTTTTTTTTTTAAAGGAAGCGGGAGGAGAGAATCCTAAGGCAAGTACTCCCTCCGTCCAAAAAAGGATGTCGAAGATTTGTCTAAATTGGAATGTATCTATACAACAGAGTGTCTAGATACATTTAAATTTAGACAAACTTTCAACATCCTTTTATGGACATAGGTAGTATATTAGTTAATAGTGAGAAATTAAAGCGGCAGTATCTACAACTACAAGGCAACTTCTTAGATGCACTAGATATTTACTGTACTAGCTAATGCAGGTTCAGATTGTATTGTATTCTTTCGCTGCTTATTGAGGAAGATTTTATATATATTCATTCTAGAGAATTGGAAAGAAACTAGCCTGGAATGATAATTAATTAATGAAATCTGCAAAATGGTATCAGAGAAGGGTATTGTGATTGTGCATCTAATTTTGTATTCTTCAAAGGTTCACGACTTCAAAGTAGTTGGTTTTCTGATAATTTTGTTTTGCAGGACAAGGTTTGATCACTAGTAAAGGTATGAAGGGTTCACTCATCAATGCAGGATCTTCTGCGAAGGTTAATTGATCACAATATTTATGCAATATTTTCAATAGAGAAGCTGTCTATCATTCTACAGGATAGCTTGCTCACAGCACTTCGTTTTTAGACTTTTGCAGCATTGTCTGGTGTCCAAAGCTTCATCTTGTGCTTGTTGAGAAGACTGCGAGGGAAAGATGACAGTATGTACATTACTTTCCGTTACTCTTGTAGCATATATAAAGAAGTAAATGTGTAGTCTCAGCTAAAAACTTCTGCTGCAGTGATCAATGCTGGTGTGGCTGGTTGTTGCACGGGACTTGCTTTGAGTTTTCCAGGTAAAATTAGATGAAACAACATTAACTGAGTAGCTTATTTATCATCTAATGCTGCTTGCAGTAGTGCCGCAAAGACACTTAATACCATTAGAGAGTATTTCTTGGTATCTTTTCCAAAAGGAAAAAGGTTCACATGGTACTACATGATGTTATTCCGAAATAAACTAAGTGTGCTATTTCTTTGACGTGGTTTTCTTGATTTCCTCTGGTGTTGAGTAAAATTTGAAAAGCATAGACCATTTTAGCAAGAAACAGGGCACCATCACGCAGTGAATGTCCTATACTCTTGCAATAGACACGAGGGAAAACTTCATTGTTTAAAAAGGCACCTTGCAAGAAATCCGGCAAGCTGATCTCTGGAAACTTGGACCAGTTATCTTGATTAAGATACAAATTTTAGGCAGAAAAAGAAAACGCTGGTTGCTTTGAGGATTCGAACCCACAATGCCCCCTCCCAAGGTCTGCTGTCGTACACCAGGCACATGTGCATTAGTTATGTCACTAAGGTTGATTGTAAATACCAGTACACAAAATTTGGAAGTTTCAAGAAATGTTTACATGCTATCTTGTCAGGGCACAAAACTTGTGTTTGACCATGTAGTTTTTAGTGTTCAGTGTAATAGGTGTAGTCCATGAGACAGGATTCCTTATTGCAGAATCAGAAGTATCATCAACATTAGAAGGATGTTTGTAGTTTTGCTTTTCTTCCTCTCTCCCTCTGTTCCAGTCAATTTTATGGTTCTCTGAAGCTAAGACTGTTTAGCAGCTCTGGGTATATTTGTCAGATCCAAAAAAAAAAAAATCTTCAATCATGGACTGTAAGATTCATCACACTAATATTTATCCTAAATCAGGTGCACCCCAAGCAATGTTCCACAGCTGCGTCACCTTTGCGGCGTTCTCCTGCATAATGGACGGTCTCAATAAGCAACAGGCTGCCATGGCAGCCACACTTGGCGGACATCCATCCTCGACCATCAAGCTTCAGGAGGGGGGTGGCGTTCTGCCCCCCTTCACTCTTCCACCACTTCTGGATGCTTCAGACGCTTTGGCCTTGTGCAGCCAGAGCTTGTTTAAGCCCAAGCAGTAGGCTGATCCAAAGACAAATCAACAAGAGAAAGCTAGTTCCGTAGTTTATCTATCTCTTCTCTGTTTGGCCTCCCGAATCCCTGATTAGTTTTGTTGCTCATTTTTGTGATGGACTTGCTCAAATATGGCTGTGGAGCTATAATGGGTTGCATCTAGTGTTGTTTGCCTTGATAATGAAGAGCTAATATCGATGAGATTGGTTATCATCAAAATTTACTAGCTCCGTCTGATGTTCTTGTCAAGTCTATTGTATAACATGAGAACAATATTAAATAAGAAAGTTTTGTCCTCAGTATGGGCCTATAAAATGAAGCCAGCTGAATTGGATCGCCAATTTACTCTTCTATTTTATCATCAATCGTTGATGTTTTGTCCTCAGTATGGGCCTATAAAATGAGGCCAACTGAACTGGATCCCGCCAATTTGCTCTTGTTCTATTTTATCACATCAATTATTGATGTAAAAAAATCACACAATGAATTATTGAACAAAATAAGATTGTATCATCCACGATGCATTATTGCACATACTAAATTCTTCCATGCAGATAGCACTAAAACTATCATCATCACCTGTGACTGTCAGTCTTGATTGATAACCCTTATCTTTATAAATGTCAACCTCAACTGAGATTGTATTTTCTATTTCATATATCTTGAGGCATACTGTTCAAGTTGACCTGCCGGCTCACACACGAGCGCACGTAGATAGACAGACAGACATCCAGATCAAATAATTGTGGAAGACCAGCATCTGAATGATAATCCTCTCTAGTGGAGGTTGTTTTCTGCCCACTCTGCTGGCAACGCACTGCTTTTCCTCACCACCTCCTCCGCCCACTTGGAAAGGTTCGGCGCCTTCATTGTGCCATGGATAGACCACAAGGTTCATCCACCCATGAACTCTTTAATAATTAAGCCATTTCAAGAAGCAAAAGCTTAACTCGCCCTTTCCTGCTTTTCTGAATATTCTCTTCCAGTTAAAGAACGACACATGAAAATGTTCCATCTGTCCAAATATCCTTCCACAACTCCATGGAAAGGTAGCCGGCTAGCGGCCCATGGGATACTATATCTGGAGTAAAATTTAAAGAGCGACCAACAATAACATAGAGATACTTTGGCTTGTATTCTGTCTATGTCTAGGCTTTAAAAGTTTTTTTTTTAGGTCTGGATAGAGTTCACTATGAGGTGCAAAATATGATACATCATGAAATGTAATTCCTCAACACATCAATCTTTTGTGCGTAAAAGGAAATAAACTGTTAGCAATATGTTATTTTTTTTTCTGGAGGAACATAGTTATTTTTATTGATAACATATGCTCCTTCCGTTGAAAGCTTTATCTAGATATAGATGCATCTAGACACATCCATATCTAGAAAAGTTGAGTCACTTATTTGAAACTGAGGTTTTTCAAGAACACGCACAAGCTGCGCGTGTCTTCATTCATTAAGATAGAAAGGAGTTTTGATTTACAAGAACGAGCACAGATCACAACTCGACCTGAGGTTGTATTTGCTGCAGAAAGATAATCTCTAGAGTCTACTGCACTTTTGACAACGGCACAGGGTAGGCAGCCGCCTGTCCAGGAAAGCAAAACCGTATGCTTCTGCCCACAGGTAGTATGGTCACAACCATTTCCTCCAACCCACACACGACTGTGAGTGATTGAAGCCTCCAAAACCTCCCCCTGGTGACACCTACCGCCAAAGGGGATAAGTCCACAGATATATCATCAAGAAACTCGGTGCCCCACCCCCAACAATGCCGACTCTCACCTATAAATACATGGCTGTATGCACACACAAGCCTCTATCCGATCCAGTTAACTTACAAGAAAGGTAGCCTGCATCTTTCCACCACCTCCAGTCAACATGGCCTCTATGGGGTTCAGCTATGCGCAAATACATGTGCGACAAGAGATGGTACGGAGGAAGATCAGCGAAGAGGCCGCGAAGATGATCACGGACGACTCGAAGGCTGGAAAAGAAGACAATAGCAAGAACAAAAATGTTGCCGGTGAAAAAGAGAAGAAGAAGACCAAGAAGAAAAACTGCGACTCATGGACCGCCGGGAGGGTGCATCCGTGCGCATCTTCCACGGCGGCCGCGGCGGGGCAAGTGACAAAGGGTGGCCGTAGGTGATTGTGAGGTTCCATTTAGGTCATAAGAGGGTTGACTTGAGAAGTTAGTTTGCGTTTTGTCATCAGTAGTAGTACCCTCAAGGCCTCAAATGTATATTGATAGTTATTTTCTCAATTCTGACGTTCTAGCTCCATGGATACTACTAATCCACAAATATAGTCAGCTAAAAAATGTTACTGGGACAAAACCGACCTGATTATCGAGTAAACCCCGCTGCTGACAAGTAATTATTTCCAAGAATATCCTAAAAATGGATTTGTATAAGAGACACGATTTCCGGTCATCTTCTACATGCGCTTCATTTCTCATGATAAGATGCTCTCGCGGTAATACCGGTGCCTCTTCGACCAGTAAGAGCTTGTATGGTTCAAAGGATTCTTATAGGATTTTTGGAGGATTCGATTTCTTAGGAAAAAAAATTCTATATAGCTTGTTTGGTTTGTAGGATTTGAAAAACTTAGAA
This sequence comes from Lolium multiflorum, assembly GCA_030979885.1. Taxonomy (NCBI): domain Eukaryota; kingdom Viridiplantae; phylum Streptophyta; class Magnoliopsida; order Poales; family Poaceae; genus Lolium; species Lolium multiflorum. The sequence continues at coordinate 80,536,334 of CM061747.1, forward strand.
ATTTTAATCCTACCAGACTAATCCTATAGAAATCGTGTAGTATAAACTGCGAGTAGATAACACATCTCAATCATATTCCTATAGTTTTCATATCCTATGAATCGAAGTAACCCTCAAGCTGGCTGACATACTTACTCGGGTTAGAATCCTCCATTTTGGAATACTTTACATCATCTGTATTGTGACTCCATCTTCAAGGTCCAGGGTCAAAGCGAGGAAACCTTCCATTCGTTTCAAGTTTGTAGTCGGAGTATATACTAAATGCTTTCAGTGATTGGAGAACTAAATGCTTCCTGTTCAGCGTAAATAATGCTTGCTAATGTTTGTCATACGAGGAGAAGCAAAAATGATGGATTTTAAGTCGGCTCAGGGAGGATTTCTATAATACATGAGCACAGTGATATGGTGAATTTAATTATGTTTCAATCTCTGTTGTTCTCTACCATCTACATCCATCTCCTAGAATCTACTCTCCCCGAACTTCTTCCAAAAGTCTGTCTCCCAAATTTTTTTTTGAACTTAATAGACTAATTTAGAAGTTTAAACAAGTTTAGAAGACAGACTTCTCAAAGAATCCATTTAGAAGCCGAAAAGAAGCCCCCCTCAGTTTCTTTGATACTTGCCACTAGGGCCTAGAAAAATAAAAATTACACCTATGTACACGGAGTAGATGCAAATGGCAAATGGCTACATTTCAACTTCATGGCATAGCAGGTGCGACGGGGGACTTCAGATAACAGTGTGTCTGAGACTACGAGGACAAAGACAATTCGTGAACCTCATGATATATTAGCAGATCCACCATCAAGCCCAAAGACCAAACTGCCCTCACACAGAAATCAGTGTTAATTTCGAAGAATGTGTCTCTTGGAAATCTAGTGTACGCCTTCGTGGCATCCTTTGTAATTCTTCGAGCTAATCTAATACAAGGAACAAATTTCTTGCAAAAATAAAAAGAATATACAATGTACAAAAAACAGCACATGAACGGCCACCCTGTAGAGCATTTTGGGCCCTTTATTAAGAAGAAAAATCGAGGAACTCAGTCTTTCTGAACACAATAGAGCACCTTGTACAGCTCAAGATAAGTCCCTAAAGAAAAGCACCAACAGAAATTTAACGACATACGGAAGTTTAATCAGCACCACGTTTAACAAGATTCGGTAATTTTGCCTTAAGAGATTGTGCTTTCCGATTGCAGAACCAATACATGCACATCCTCAGAGTGGCCAGGATTTCAAGCACTTCAAATCCGAGTTGAACCGGTAAACTTGACCTGGAGAGACACCGATAGCGGCAGAGTGGCTGCCATAGTGGACACGCGCAAGCGAATTCTGGCTGCTGCCAGACCACAGCAGAGCTTCATGCAGGCTACCTTCCTTCCAGCAAATGTTAACCGTCAACCCGCCTCGTGCCTTCAGACCTTTAACAAAGCCTTGAGGCCACTTGTCACGGGGTAGAGCTGGGAGCAGGTACAGGTCACTCCCTGTGCTCTGCACCAGCATTTCTGATAATGCAGCTGGGAATCTGCAAGAGGAGGAGACCATTAGGACACATTGAATTGATTGCTACAAGTAAGTACGGTGATCACTATTATTTTAAATCCCTTTTAATGGCATGCTTGGATTGACAATGTTTTTACGTGCTTACAGTTCGCTCGACCTACCGGGGAGCACAAAAAACTACGCTCAATTCAAGCATGGCCTAAGTGGTTAACAGTTTGTTTAGGCGCATGTTTGAGAAAAGAAAACAGTTTTCAGCTTAGATCCATCGCGAGTTAATGCCTAATGGCTGACCCTCACCAAGTTGGTAAATTAGGTGGTTGGTCACACAGAGCTGTAGTTTTACGTCTCAAGATTCAATGAAATCATAGTACGGTAACCAGCGGATCGAAACGATTGATTCGGCAGAGATGGTCTGGTTTACCCAAAATTTGCATCGATTTGGAATGGTGGATGTGCTGTGAACAAATTGCTGTATAGACCTCCTTCCTTTGAAACCTCATGTTCCGGATCAACCAAAGTGATTAGCTGCAGAATCATTTTGTATGCATGCTCACTGTTGTGAAGATGGGCCCACAGAGCCATCTTCCATGCAGTAGACCACCCAGGGCCTTCATCACCTAAAACAATAGAATAAGAATTCAACGCCAGGCAGCAAAGAGAGGGAAAGTGATGGGCTCTTAAAACCGTGGCTATATCATGAACTAACCGTAAATGCAACAAATTTGAGATTCATATAGCAGTATGTTATATCACTCTGTTCCACAATATAAGCCTTCTTAGCTTAGCAATCTATTTTAGCTAGCTAGAAAGGCTTATAATGTGGAACGGAGGGAGTAATTGTGGACAATAATACATACATACTACTTCATCAGACTGAAAAGTAAGAATATAACAGCTCGTCATACAAGCAAACTGTATAAGAAAACTTCAACTTAGTTATACCATCAGATTATTTGAAATAAAATGTCTATGCAGCAACCCTTGGAAGCAGTTCACACAGGAAGCAGTTCACACAAATTCTGGCTAGGAGGTAATTTCAACATTTAAAGTGTACACAACAAAGCAAAAATCTATTATCATCATCCTGAAACATGGTTACTGCTTATTTCAATTTTACATGAGAACAACAGCAGTTGATCCAATCCAGATATGCATTGTTTAGTCTTCTACTATGAAGTGGATCAGCACTCAAGCTGATGCTGGATTACTGACACCTTTCCCAATGCCCATTCCTCTTATCTTCAACAGTTAACCCTCAAATCTCAGAAAAAGGCTGAGGTGGCTTATGCAATATGAGTACATATTGTGAGGAGGGAGTCTCGAGAGGTCATCATCTAGCTATTAGCTTTGCAAGCTGATATTTTCATTTTGATGGTTTCATTTGAAAGGTACCCAGACTAAAGTCTGAAAGCTTCAAAAAAAAGGAAAAAACTAATACTGCACTTTTCATATAGCAAAAAGGTAGTACCTCTTTTATAGAGACTATTGGCAACAGCTTTGCAGAGGTCAGGTGTTTGCTCCAGTGTCATGGTATGTCCAGGATAAAGACCAAACAGATGGGATACATGTCTGTGCTGAACCTCAGGATCCTTAAAATCTTGCGCCTATGCAAAAAAGATAAGTATTATGAAATTGAACATACGAATGTAATCACCTGAGAGATAAACAAATAGAAAAATAAACTGACCCACTCCATGATAGTACCATCTCTGGAAATTTGTACTGGTGGGAGCCTTGGTAGTGCCTTTTTTATTCTTTGAACCACATCAGTGCTGGATTTTCCTAAAATCTGATAAGAAACATATGAATCCATCATGGCTTCAAGCATATACACATACACGTACACATACATGCTCAAACGGGCTTCATTATAAGTCCATTATACTTTTGCAAAGCTATATACGTCATCCATATCATAAAGCATCTGCATACTCATGAAAACCGTCTTCTTTAAGAACAAAATGAAAAGACTTACATCAGCAGATAGGAGAACAGCTGAGAAAACTTCTCTAATAACTGACATGTCCATAGTTGTTGAGTAGCTGACACACGCTTGCTTGCCATTCGGAGCAATAAAATAATGCTCAGGGGAAGTAGAAGGATTGGTTTCCAGATACCCTCTTTGCCCCTCAATCAACCAGGACAGCAGAAAGGAGGCAGATCCTTCCAGAAGGGGATAAGCTGTTTTCTCCAAAAATTGCTGCAAAGAAAGAACAGAATCACACCTGCTGCTTCTCCAATCTCTAGGTGAGATAACAGTTTGCGAAAAAACTGTCAATGTGGAATTCACCATATATATTCATGACATTCTCTAAATCAATATCCATCAATCACAACACAGAGCATATTTTTAAGAGGATATTTCAATGCTATCGACCAGTCATAGCTGCTAAACACCATTACCTTTTGGTACAAGTTAACTAGACACAATCCAAGTTCGTTAGTGCTTCCTCTGATTTGGTTTAAGATTTCCTTTTTTACAAACTCTTTACAAATAAGAGGACTAGCATAACCGCAACAGAAAGGGAGATTAAGCTCCAACCTAAGCCAGTGATAACTATAAGTTCTTATATCTACCTATGAGGTATGATCGAAATCTGTGGGTGATGCAAGAAAGTAATGCACATAAGTACTCGACGGCATTGTGTCCATGTCATCACTCACTTTGTCCATTGTAAAACTGTAGTGCTCCCACAGGTGTGTAGCCAGCCATGGCCCACCCATTGGCCATAGAGCCCAACTAGGATCACCAGCATCCGGCGATGTTTTCGCCCACAAGTCTGTGACTTGATGACTAACCCAACCATTAGCTCCGTAATTCACCTGTGAAGCAAATTTATCATTATTACCTTAAAAGGTTCCCTCACATAGGAGGTTCCAAAATATACAACAAGCCAATTTGGAACATCTAAACTGAATATACATGATCTAGTAATAAGTTAAAACACCAACTACATTCTTCAAGAATCTAATACACACAAACCATTTAATAGAGCTGTGTGGATGATTCATTAAGAAGATGTACAATTTTAACAGTTTCTTAAGGTGTAGTTCTTTCACTTTCATACTTAAGTACTAGGTTTAAATGCCTTAAAGTCCGCCACATTCCTGTGACAAAATCAAGTATCCAAAGTGTTGCTTAGATCTTATTTGGATGTGCAGCCAAGCACACATAGCAATCGCCTGAAAATTTCGTTTCCTAGGGCATGTTACCAATGTCACTTAAATTCATTTCGTTAGTTGTGCTTCTGGACGGCTCAGTGGGGGTTTCAGGTTGCCTCTGCTTCGCGAGGATATCCCTGAAGTGCGAAGCCAGTCCATAATACTGTTGGCTTGCCATCCTTTGTATTGATCATCAAGTATGTTTGTTTGTGAGACTCTATACTAAAATACTTGCTTATAATACCATGCTACACAATTCATGGGTGGCTATAAATGTCACTTTCTTGCTTGTCATGAAGCATGCTTCAATCAAGATGGGATTTCGGCAAGGTATGACCGTTGCCAGCTCTGGTGCTCCTTCCCCTCTTCCTCCCTCTCTATCTAGTCTCTAATGCTACCGACCGTAGCTCACTAGCTCTTAGCCTCTATAGTTTCATCTCGTGTAGCTGTTCAGGAGCGGTCATGGTTCACATTCTTATGACACTTTGAAGTGAGGTTGCAATGGCTAAAAAGGCATTAAGCCGAAAAATTGTATCTTTGCCTCTAGTGCATTTGTAAGTGTTGCTTCATCAAGTTGAACAACGAGGCAATATACTACGCTGTTCCTAGTTTCCTACTTTGCAACTGCACATATTTATTTGCCAATTAAAAGAAATAGTACTGTAAAACATTGTCACAGTAGGTGGTTTTCGAAAATGCCGAATTTATGTAACCGTATCTGTCCATTACCAATACACGTATCCACGGTGCCACATAGGTTCCCAAAACCCAGCCTGCCACTCCTCCCACGCCCAAAGCAGCCCATTCCGATCTTGCAGAACGGCGAGCGACATTAATACTTCAACGTGTGGATACCTTCGAGGCATTGCAACTGTGACGCATGGATGAACCATTCGAGAGAACTGCAAGGAGAAGGTAGTACAACTGCGCTACACTGCCACGCTATATCGACTCCATTTCCGCTTCACGGGTTAAGGGTGCCTAGTGGTAATTTTTGATCTATTACTGCAGCAGTTCCTGGTTTACACGGTAGAATTTTCAATTTAAGTTAGTATATCCTACCCATATACCTACAGTTTACCCAACATGGATGGTGATGTAGTTTTCAGACTATGTATGTGTGCATCATGTGACGTACAGGCCTGGTTTGAACTCTCTGGGGTGTTGTATCACCTCGATGTGTTGTTTGGAGTCAACAAAACTCTGTAATAGGTAAAGACTAAGAGATAGATTAGCATAACTTCCGTACACACATACATGGCGTCACCATTTCTTCTTGTTGGGCTGCAACGGTGCTCTAGGATACTAGGATCCAACGCCCGAGGAAATAGTAGTATTCAAGGAAAACAAAAAGGAATACTCACAGAAATACAGGGTAGAGAACACACAGTTTTCAGAGACATTCTTTCATGAAAGTGGACTTACTTTTGATGTCTTAGCCCCATTGACTGAAAGGGAACCAATAAAGTCAAATAGTGGTTCTTGGCATTCACTAAGGTTACAAGTAAGTGATGGCCAGTAATTCATTTGTAGATTTATATTTGGATGGGGAGCTGCACTGCAAAGTGAAAAGAAAGATATATTGTGATCAAACTTGGATGACCAGAAAAGAGTAAAATAAATAATATCATCAATATGCTCGCACATAACTTACATTATTACACTACTATATTGCAGTAAATTCAACAGCAACTTGCTACAAACAGGGAACCAGCATTACCCGCAACAAAAATTACTTCAATACAAGATGGATAATACTATTAGTAGATCATTATTCCGAATGCACCAGATATTCTAAAACAATGATTCAATTATCGTTCCCAAAACATTTAGTTACATTTATTTTTACAAAGATTCCCAAAACCTAAATTTGAGAAAATAATGTAGGAACTAAAGTTTCTGTGGATTTCTTCATATGCATTCAGTTTTGGGTGACAGTGTTAGGAGCACAGCGCCTGTTATAAAATTATATAAATATAATGGGAAAGCACTGGGCGATATGATTATAAGGTAATTGACTGCCTAAATTGTTAAGGGAATGACTGTGCATGTTTGATCACTGCTGTCAACTAACAACACCAACTCTTCACAGTGTCTTCACACTGGAAAGCATGCTTGATTTAGCATGTGATAGCATCATAGTGTATATACATGAGAATCGTAATAATTAATCTAGAGAAGGAACAAATACAGCTCTAAACCTCAAAACTAAATCAAAACACCAGTTCCTATCTAACTTACAAAAATGTGCAAACAAAAACTTCTACCTGAGTTCATATCAAGACAAAGGGTCACTTCTCACATTTGCGACCTATATTTTCAACATTTTGATGCAGAAGAGCTACAGATTGTTATGATACCTTTCAATTGTTTACAATTTGTTGCTTGTCATGCAAAAATGGTCATGTAGCACCCAACTGTGTGCAAGGAGAATCCATTTTCGCAGAGTTGGCCATTGTGAGTTGATATCCCATTTTATTAATACTATATGATGTATTCTCTTAATACACAAACTCTAAAAAACGTGACCCAGGTGAGCAGTTCAAGCTGTTTACAGTTTAAAAGTCTAAAGCATAGTATCCAAAAATATATAAAACTGGAGCAAGGAACAAAGCAAGACAAGATATGTTGTAAGAACGTACTCCCATGGTGGCTCAGTGTCGTTGCTCCATATTCCTTGCAGATTGGCAATCTGAGTTCCAGGTCTCGAACAAGAAATGAGTAGATAGCGACCAAACTGGAACAGAAGTTCTACCAGAGAAGGATCTTCATCATGTATAAAACTTACAATTCTGTCCACCGTAGGCTTCTCTGAGTTACTAAGCTCGTTTAACCTTGAGCAGGCAGCCATCTGTATAGCACAATCAGATACCGCGGTATCCTGAGAGATATTGTCTGGTGAGTGAGCTGAAGTGCTACCTCCAAGCATATCATTAGAGCCTCGTGAAAGTTGCAAGGATACACGCTGGAAAAGACTCTGGTAATCATCCATGTGATAAGCTTTCAGCTGTGAATATGACATGCTCCTAGCCATATTTAATGTTGTGAATGCTGATGTTGTTGGATCCAGTGTTGATTCAGAAGGCTGGACAAATGGTCCTTCAAATGAGGTTGCAGCTGCAAGAAGCAAAACTACTGAGTCGGCACCATCAAGTTTCAGCATCTTATCATTCAATACTTGCACTGTGCCATTGGCACCACTCATCTGCAGGTAGAGAATAGCACAAAATCTAATTCCCTTGGGATGATCAAATGCGTTCTCATCTCCCGCAGGCCTCTCTCCTGGGCAGCTACCCTCCATGATTATTTCATTTGCATCTGTTACACGAATCCGGTGATCTAGTGGTGTAGCTAAAGATACTGTGCATGAGAGTGCTCCTGATTTGTCTGCAGAGATTTTAGTCGCAATTACTTGATGTGGATGCGAGGAGAAGTGTTCCCTTGAGTATGTTACTTCCCCAACATTATATGTGACATTTGCTGTTGCAGATTCCAGATCTAGGTATCTTTCATAATTTGTATACCTGATATCCTCACCAAAGGCAATGTTAATATCACCGAGAGGCTGGTAGACCTACAGTTATAACATAAGCAATGTTTGAATAATGATATAGCAACACAGCTCTTCAATCAACATAAAAAACAAAATATGTACCTGTGTCTGCTCACCAGACAGGTCATAAGCAACAGCTGTAGCTTCAGCATACTGTCCCTTGTCAACAAGGCTCCTAACATTAGAAAGAACAGCAGGAGCTTTGGGGTTTGTATAGTTACCAGGTCCACCCGTCCATAATGTGTCGTCTGCACCAACAGTTTTAAGATGAAGCAATGAAGTTTACAAATATATACATCATTAAAAAGAAAGCCAATATGAGTCTGCACATGTGAAAGGTGTACATAATTAGGCAAACAAGACAAAAAAAAGACATTCGCTCACAGGAAAACTGTAACAGAAGCAAGAAAAAAAAAACTTCCATTCCCACATCATCTTTTCAGAAAAGTTGTACAAAATCATCGCACTATACTTTTGGAGAACACATGCAAGATCAAGAAATATGGTCCCTACCATGGTCATGGAAAAGTGTAAGATGAATGCTGGCATGAAGCATCTACATAACAATGTACACATTCAGGCAGTGTTCTCAGAACTTCAAATCCATACAACTTCCAGTAAAAGTGCCAACTTTGATGATGGATTCAATAATAAAATACCAGGTATGGATTCACTTTTTATTTTCTATGCATATCAGAGCCTCCCCGATCCACCCATTAGGCCATTACGTAATGTGAAAAGGATTAGTATTTATCAAGAAGCCTTACATTGAACACAGCACGGAAGACAAATATGTGGCCAACTGTTGTCTACATCTACCGGTTGATCCAATGCTTGGACACTCTTAACATCGATGTCACCACATCTAACCACATCTAACAACACCCAAAAACAAGCATGCTCCAGCACCCATCTCCTTCGATAAACTGCCTCTCTCCGCTCGTTTGCTATTTGTCCATCGGTCTCTCCATTAAACTCCAACACAGAGGCTCGTCAGTGGGCAAGGGTGGGGGTGAGGACCTTGCTGAATTGCTTCCCGCGGTGAGGGTTAGTTTCTAGAGGCGTGGCATTGCAAACATGGGTGTAAAGTTACTCTTAGGACTTGTACGTAACTTTCTCTACCAATGCATCGAGATACAAAAGCTTTTGTGTTTTCTGGAGAGAGAAAATCCAACTCCAACACAACTTTCTACCTCCAGTGTGCTCACCGACCGCATGAGCATGAACATCTGCGGCAGAAGGTAATACGAGTACTCGAGTAGGAAAAGTTGTGCAGGTTGCCACATATGTCATTTCAAATTCCAGCTTTCAGCATGTGTTTCCAAAAAGTTCTAATTATATGTTTAGTGCATTTTGTTTATTGTAGTAACACCGTCAGAACAAAAACCGACTTGTATGTATCACTACTAGAAGCCAACGCACATGTCGAATGCTTGTCCAGTCGTAGATTCACTACACCATCAGTTCAGGTAACATCACAATGTTGTGGGCATAATTTGACCAAAATTTTCCAGCAACAAAGTAGTATGATTATCCTGTCTGATAACTCCATCGATGTTAACTGTTAGATACTTCCTCTGTTCCAATGAATAAGGCTTATATTTTTTTGAAAAGTCAAATCAAGTAAAGTTTGACCAAACTTTTGGAAAAATGTATCGACAAATATGATATTCTATAGATATCATATGAATATATTTCTTGATATTGATTTTGTATTTTGCATGTTAATGATTTTTTGTAAAAACTTGGTCAAACTCTACATTGTTTGACTTTTCAAAAATAATATAAGCCTTATTCATTGGAACGGAGGTAGTAAAATGCATCTAATTACCATTGGGCTCTACCCTACAAGGCTACAACGCAAAACAAAACAATAACTTCACATACTGGTCAGTAGAGTAGCTATGTACTATTGTATTGTCCAACATGAATCCATCTTAGCATCTACTACAAAAAAAACGCTTTGAAGTTTACAGATCTCAAAGTAACTTAAAAAGGGTAGATTCATTCACTGGTTATGTAAAGCTAACCAAGAGTAAGTGCCAAGTTAGAAGCTACTCCAGCAATGTTGCCTTTGCGGCCTTGGGATTGCTGCTTGTAAGCACCCGATCAAAGAAAATGAATGCTTCAAAACTCTTTTGCGTTTTCTTGAAAAAAAATGCTTCAAAAGGCATGCACTGGTAAATAGAAGCAAGGATGCTTAATTTCTGCGTGATTTTGATACTTGGGATTCCAAACCCAACCAGGTCCTCTGTACTAAAACATAATCAATAAAAAGAAAGACGGTACATCCATCATCATAAGTGGGTTACGGTACAGGTCCAGAAGTTGATTGATCACTACTCAGATTATTATATAGGCGTGCATGCAAAATAGTTTATGAGAGATATTGCAGCAGTTTTCGACAGAAACAAAACTGGCGAGCTCCTGTAAAATAGACTATACTACTGAAAACTGTTTGTAGCTCCCGAGCTCACTGGAGCTCCTTTAAAAAAAAATCGAAAACGGGACACCTCCAAAAAGTCTGAAAATATTTATACAAGTACATATACTCATCTAGTATGTAAGAATCAAGTTTTCGCGAAATATATGTTTAACCATAAGAAGGGCCAAGTAGAGCACCATGTTCAACAGTGAGTATGCATGTGGAACAGAGTATGATGGAATTCAAAATATCGTGTGGATGTAAACATATGGTGAGAATAATTGTGCAATTAGTTGTGAGTGATTATAAGGTGCAGTGTTCCAACTTATTTTCTCATCCATTAGATTAGTTCATTTTTGGATGGCCTAGACTGATTGGATCAAACCAAACTCGTGCTTTTTGTATTGTTTACTAATGAGATTACCAGGTCAAATATTGGGATGTGATATTCAGAGGTTTGGTCATCTAATTTCAGCGAGCTGTTGACTCCATAATTTTCAATATTCCAAAAGAATAACTAGAAAAAATAATTTCTGGTAAAATCTTGATATTAACATTGATGAGTAATAAATTTTCAATATTGAGTTATAAAAGCGTATCTTCGCTTCAAACGTTTTGCAAAGGATTATTGGAGGATTTTTAATCCTCGGGCCCTGCTTGGGGGATATGAACTAACTAAGTATGGTAGTAGAATGAGGTGTGGGTGTGGGTGTGTTACAAGGATCAGTCCCTCCCTGAGCTCCCTCCGTGGAGTAAATGGTCATGAATGATTGTAGTCCGGTTGCAACCTGAACACTATGCCATAAGCAATACACACCCATTTTCAAAATAGAAAACGTAAAATGTTGACTAAAGTTGGGGACTACAGCAGATTAAGCCTTGAGAACATTCGAAAAAAAAAAAAAGCCTTGAGAAGATCGAAGGAGGTCGGATAATTACGGTTGAGTTGGAGTCTCTCGGAGGCAACGCCGCCCCAGACCATGGCGCCAAGACGGCCGTTACCGATCGGCGCCGCGTCAGTGAAGTACCTTGCCGGGGACGCGAATACCACCTTCAGAGGCCGCGCATCCTCCACCGGCCACCCCGCCGCCGCAGAGGCCGCTTCCGCTTCCTGCGGTGGACGCACCCAGATCCAGTCGCCGCCTGCGTCGTTGCCGTCATCTCCATCCATGGGGAAACAGCTCGTCCAGGAGGAGTGACGGGCGTAGGCGCGTAGCTACACTACAAGGAGGAAGCGGTATCAGGACTGACAGACAGGACACGTGAAGCGGGGAGCGCGGATTTAGGATGTGTTTGTCCGGTAAGAGCTAAGCTAGGTAGATCTACTAAGGGTGTGTTCGGTTTGAGTCATGGGGTGGAATGGGATGGGTCGGACCTGCACCTGGACCTAATTCTCGTGTTCGGTAGAAACTGGAACCGGAATCCACTCGTTCCCCAGAATGGCATATTCCCCTTAGATTCGGAATTTGCTCATTCCACCAAATCGAAGGAATTACCTGGTTCTGCTTCTCTCTCCACAAACTCTGTTGTCCTCTCGTCCCTCTCTCTCGCAGAAACCTGCCCTCTGTCTCGAGACCGGTGGGCCCGCTGCGGCGGCGGCGGCGAGCGGCGGCGGCGGCGGCCGGAAGGCAGCAGTGCGGCGGCGGGCGAGCGGCTGGGCCATGGCAGCGGACGACCCGAGCAGCGGCAGCGGGACGGCGGCGGAAGCAGGCGGGCGGCTGGGCAGCAGCGGAACGACGCCGAGCAGATTTGGAGGTTGATTTGCATGCATATTCTCATTCTGCATCTCCAACCGAACGCAAGGATGTAATCAACCCATTCCACTTTTTACGCCTACCGAACATAGGAATGAAACCAACCCATTCTTTAAGAACGAGATCATGACATTCCATTCCATTTGATTCTCAAACCGAACACACCCTAAGAGCATCTCCAGTCCCGTGTCCCCCAAATCGCGCCGGATCGAGCGTTTGGATGACGTGTTTTGTTCGTGCCGCGTTTGAGGGACGTCGTTCCCCAGCCGCGTCCCCCAAACGCCGTCCCCAAATAAATATTGGTGCACGAAAATAAAGATTTTCATTCAATTTTGATTATATATTACAAAGTTTGAATGAAAACGGCTAGCTTTCATCTAAACCTAGCCTCTGCTGGTGCGTTCCGCCCGGCGTCGCCTACCTCCGCGCAGCTCTTGCTGCGCGCCGCCTCTCCGCGTAGGGCGGTGCGGCGCCGCCCCCGGCCGTCACGTCGCCCTCTGCCGCGGGGAGAGCTCGACGGCGCGACGAATCTGCGCCTCTTCGCGGGCACCGCGTCGTCTGGAGCTTCTTCTCCGACTCGAACGACTCGACGAGCGCACGTTGCGATCGGCCGTTTCGTCCGGGTGTGGCCGTCGTCGTCGGACCACTCGAACTCATCGTCGTCGTCATCCTCCTCCACCTCGGTCTCCTCCTCTCGCCTCGGCCTCCTCCTCCTCACATCCGTTGGCGCCTCCATCATCGCCGCCGCCAACGCGTCGGCCTCCGCCGCCAACGCGTCGGCCTCCGCCGCCAACGCGTCGGCCTCCGCCGCCAACTCGTCCGCTCGCCTCGCCCAGGCCGCCTCCGTTGCCGCCAGCGCCGCCTCCGCTCGACGCTCTCCCCGCGCTGGCGCTTGATCGAGTCCCGCCGCCGGCGCTCGATCGCTTCCCGCCGTTCATGGTACAGCGTGTCCCGCTCCACCTGCTGGCGGCGGAGGTCATCAGCCCACTGCTGCTCCATCACCTCCGCCGGCGCCGTCGCATCTCTTCGGCTTCGAGGCGGCGACCGCATTGTTGGTGCCCGCCGTCGTCTGCTCGTGCCACGCGCTTCGCGGCCTCCTCGGCTGCGGAGGCGGGGCGTAGAACGCCGCTAGATCCGCCGCCTCACGCGCGGCGGCCTCCTCTCGAGTACCTCGCCGCGCGACGAGAGCCGGGCCAGCGGCGTCCCCGCCCGCCTCCGCTCATCCCGGGCGGCGCGGTCGATGTCGACTGCGGATCCGGGATGGAAGTGGAGGAGGCGGCGGAGGAGGCCGCGCCGGGGCGGTTCGCCATTGCCACTGGTGGTGGAGGCAGCGGTGGAGCGACGATGGTGTGGCGTTGCCGGTGGTGGTACCTACGCGGAGGTTTTGGGCGGCTGGGAAGCGCGGGCGAGAAGAGGCGGGAAGATCGCGAACGGGCGGTGGCGTGCGAACGCCGGCGACGCGTGGAGTCTACGCATCGACGGACGTCTCGCTGCCCTCCGTCGCCATTAAGGCAAAGATGTCGTCGCGCGATTAACTTCCGACGAGGTAGGCGACGGTTAGGTCCAAACTTGAATGAGTCTGACGGGTCGGCCCCGCCACTCCCGCCTGTGTCTTGCCGGCGTCCCCCGTGGGGACGGGCTCGGCGCGGACAGTATCGGGCGCGCCGGACAAAAATGGGCTTTGGAGGACGGGCGCATGTCCGGCGCGCTTTAAATTGCTTTGGGGGGGACGCTGGAGATGCTCTAGTAGTAGTAGTCTTGAGAAAACAGTAGCGACAAATAGATTATTGCCATTGGTTTCATCTATCTATGCATGCACTCTCCCGCCTGTCCCTAAAATAATAAGCGCAAACGTTTAACTTTGACCAAGACTTTGTTTAACGGTACATAGTTTATGTCATACAAATTTGGCATACTAGTTAGATTCATATTCGAAATAAGCTTCAAATGGCATAATTTCCTTGCACATAATTCACATTTTATTGCTCAAATGATTGATGATTGTTTCGATAGAGCAGCATTTGTATCGTACTATCTCTCCCAGGATTGATGGCAAATCCACTCTACAGAACTGCATAGTCGCAGACTCGCAGTGTTGAGAATGAGTATCCACTCACAAATTAGAGATAAGAATAATTAGATGAATGTAGGAGCTAAAATTACTTCATTGTCAGGCATGTGTAGTGCAGGTTTTTGTACGCTTAAACATTGCAGCTTATGTTCACATGTCGCTGGTTTAGTACTACTAGTTGAATGCCCGTACGTCGTTGCTACTGAACAACAAAATGTACCATCCTGGACAAATTTTCATTAAAATTGTTGCATGTGATTTCCATTCAAATAGTAAAACATACATATTTTCTCTCCCACCAATTTCCTCTTTGTCGTGCATCTTGTCTCCTTAACAATGTACTCCCTCTCTTCCATAATTCTCGTCAAACAAACACAATGTCAAGAATGTGAGTCTTTCTTCCCGCCCCTTTTTCCCATCAATTTTCATTCGCTTCACCCGCTCTTGCTCTAAGATTAGCCAGTAACACTTACATTTTGACGTGGCTTCACTTTAACACCATAACAACTTTAATGAAAATTAGTTTACACAAAACGCAAAATCTAATTCCTGCCTGAGCACTCTGGCGTCTTACAGGGTGCGCACGTCTCGGGCGCGTCGGATCAATATCTAGCGGTTCACGGCCTGTGACACTGGGCCACGCCTGGAGTTCGGCTGCTCGCTGCTCGGTGTCCACGTGCGCCGCTTCGCACCCACACGACAACTCATCCAAATTCCCCATCCTTCTTCTCGTTCTTCGGCGAACACATCTCTCACCCGCATCGATTTTATTCGCTAGGGATCCGGCTGGACCAACTCGACGGCAGATCGGCAGGCAGTGGTGGCGTCACCACAGGCTGCTCGACTCCTGGCCTCACGGCTCCGCCCCCGCTCGCGGACACCGCCGCCGACCGCACCAGGCTTGAGCAGGTCCGGCGAAGCGCGTCGCCGTGCCTCGCCGCACCTTGATCAGATCCGCCGCCGAGCCTTGAGAGTAAGGCAGAAGAAGCACGCGATTGCGTACTAGGCCACGAGCCAGCGACCTGCATATTTCGACGGGCGACGCCGAGCGAAGCATATCGATGCGAAGGAGGAGGCAGGGTTGATAGCAGAGGCAGAGGCGGCGTTGGCACGCGATGGTGCATCAAGAAACAGCACGGGCATGCGACGGGGACAACAACCAGTATGTAATTTTCCCCCTTTTGGCGATGTATATTATGTCCAATGCTGCTACTTCTAATTCTTATTTTTTAAGTTTTCAGTAAAATGTAGAACTAGCATCATAGAGTATTCAATTCCAGTTTAGATTTTTTATTTTGTAGTACACTCCACAACTTCAGTTTCATTATATGATGAGCAAAGTGACAGGAGCCCAGGAGTCCATGTGTATGTAATTTTAAGTTTTTGGTAGAGTAACTCTATTATTCCTCGATCCTGAAACTTGAATCTTCATAGACCATGTATTTTTGCAGACCATGTATTTTTGCTGCGTCGTTTGAAGATCACCCTGGCTAACCTTATCTTGGATCAGCCTTTGTTCGTGAGCTCGATTTTTGGAGATTTGGTCTTTACTGAATTCATAGCAAACCCAGAAAATGCATAGCGGATGGGCTGTTCGATAGGATGTGTTTCCATATAGCTTTAGATGTATTTCTGAATTTTTTCGAGGTCAAGTTTCATACAGTAACATTTTAGCTTACAGTAGCTTTTCCTAGTGCATGTACTTAGATAGCCAACATGGGCATTCTATGTTATAATTCTGCATTTCGGAATGTAACTTCAAAAGTTAAAATGCATCTTTCTTCTAGAGAGTTTTTTTTTAATCTAGTCATAGTAGGTCATCGACGATGTTCTAATAATTGCTCGAGGCATGTTCGATAGTGGCAGAGACACAGCCCGCTAGCCTGGGCAGCTTCCTA
The DNA here is from genome assembly GCA_030979885.1 of Lolium multiflorum. Classification (NCBI taxonomy): domain Eukaryota; kingdom Viridiplantae; phylum Streptophyta; class Magnoliopsida; order Poales; family Poaceae; genus Lolium; species Lolium multiflorum. Next base: position 80,552,702 of record CM061747.1, read on the forward strand.
GGCTCCGCCGGCAAATCCTCCATCGATTTTAGAACTGCATCAGTGTTCCAGCTTCAGTTTTATTGGCATTCACTCACAGCAGTCGTAGCTCTCCGTCGGTGCCCAGGATCCGCGGATAAGCTGGGCTCTACCATTGGTTCGGTTTAAATCCCATTTGGTCGCAGTGATGCTTGTCTAGTAGTAACTCTATACCTGAAATTTTTGATCATATTTTGCAGTGGGGGTACTGTGTTATTATAGGATGTTAATTTTGGACAATAAATACATCCCACTAACATGATTGTAGTGTTTTCCTACACATAGGATGCATTTCTATGGATCAAATGGACCAGTAAAAACATGAGTATGTATGTAGGGAATATTCTATGCACATGATGTATGTGTTCTACACCTGAATTTTGTGATCATATTTTGCAGTCGGGGTACTGTATTCTCATAGGATGTTAATTTTGGACCATAAATACATCCCGCGAACATGGTTGTAGTGTTTTCCTACACATAGGATGCATTTGTGTACCCAAAATTTTCCATATGGTAACACAATAAGTTTTTATGGATGTAACTAACCCATAAAATCATTAGTATTGGATGTAATATACTACATATATGATGTAGTTTTTTACACATGGAATTTTTGATCGTATTTTACAGTGAGGGGTTACTGAATAATTATAAGATGTAAAATTTGATAAAAAATACATCCTGTTCAGTTGGTTGCACTGGTTTTTTTACACATTGGATGTATTTTTATACTCCAAATTTTCCATGAGGTTGTCCAGTAGATTTTTTTCATGTGCTTTATGGATGTAGCAAATCCATAAAATCATTGGTGTGGGATGCACTTTTTGTAAATAATTAGTATGTGCAGGTTCTGCTATATGCATTTAAAATATTTTCTCATGTCTCTGGGGCGATCTGCTGCCTATAATTTTTAACAGTGCATGGAAAAATATTTTTAACAGTTCGACGTGATAAAGGAATAATAAGAAAGGAAAAAAAAGAGAGAAAGAGGTGGGACGTGGGGTTGGATGCATGTTTGCTGGGTAATCACGTCGGGACAAAAAAGCTGAAAGAGACATGCCGTGCCGTAAACGGAAAGTGCTAGAGCCTAATCAGTCGGACAACCCGAAATAGGAGGGGCACTCTGTAAGACAAACCAGTCACCGCGCACTATGTAGCCATGCCCTACACAAAAACAATCAATGACCTACTGTCTGCAGAAGAGGCTGCTGGTACAGAAAAACAAAAGGTTCTGACATAATGATAAAGATCTATAGAAGTTTCTGAATAATGAAATATAATGATAGTCAGAAAATATATTAGCATTTGAATATATGCACCTGGCATTAGGCGTGCAAGTTTATGTAGAACAAGCTTCAGGTCCTCAAAACTAAATCATATAATGTACATTAAGGCCCATCTTTTCAAACTTAACCTTTCTACCGGCCACCTCTTCTGCCTAAAGATGCTCAACTATGACATGTAGGAAATAAGTATGTAAGAAAGCTGCGAGAAAGCAAGACTACTGTAAAATATGAACTTGAGGTTCTAGTCAGATTAAGGTATGCCATAATTGCATTCTTCTTGCACGTGTTCAACACAACGAGAATTGTCGAAGTATCCCCTTAAATGTTTCATCCAAGAGCCTTTTTATATTCTGTGGCCAAGGATGATGCGGAGGAAAATACAAGCTATGGAGATGAGACATCAAAAATACCGTTAATGATATAGGGCAGAATGACAAGAGATACTACCATGCTTCGTCAGGTGAGTGACAAGAATGCTAATTGACACTGCATCTATAACACGCCTCTTCTGTCTGCAGCACTTACATAATGCATCACATTTAGCCTAAGAAGGTCATTGCAGTAGAACACATAGGGACACCATGTTTGGAATTAGCTTTGAAGGCATGTACATGTTGTGTGCTACTCTTTGTTAATGGATAAGTAGGGAACCAAGTCTGATTTGAATTTTGGAGAAGCATACCTCCTTCTTTTAAATGATTGGAGTGAACATTACAAATAAATAGTTGCGCTGCATTTTATAGGACAAACCTGAAAGTCAGGGAAAATGACGGCACACTAAAAATTATGAACAGTTGTAGAATCTTCTGAATTATGAAAGATAGCAAGAGATAATAAATAGATCAGGAAATGAAATAAATAGCTTTGCTACAGATCATTATCAGAGGGAAAGATGCAGCCTCTAGACCCAAGGATAATACATGAGAGATCATTTTAACATTTCAGACATCCATTAATTCCTACTTATGCATTGCTACAGTACATCTCACTTCACCATCCCCCATCCCTCATAGAGCCTTGACTAATTTCTTTCAGACGAACCAGATGTTTCTCACAATAATAAGGTGACATATGAAGCACCTCTCATTTTATTTTCAGCTTATTATTGCAAGGTAATGGAGTCCATGGTAAGAGAGATAAAAAATAAGTGTAGCACGTGAACACAGTCACAACTTCATGGTAGCGTGTTACCCATCCTTATTGTTCAATGTAAAATTGAGCACCTTGTTCATTCAACCATCATGTGTGCACGTGAAACCATATTTAATCTAGAAACTTCTTGCACAAAAACTAATATGAGCCCTCAGGACAACAATTATTGAATACCAGTTTGTATGAAATTCAGATTTGTATGTTTCCACTGATTTGTACTCAACCCAATTCAGGTCCACCTGAAACATGACCCGGTGAACCCCATCCTACCAGCATAAAAGAAGAAAAACATGCCCTACCAGAAAATGTACAACCGCCGCCAAGAGCAAACAAATTCATGGATCCAAATCGTAAATTATAGTGAATTTGTTTCGTATATGCAGGATTCACCCCGAATGAATAGGGAATCATCACACAGTCGATTAAAGTGAGGCCATTCAACATAGTTCTTCCCTACAGATTTTGCTGTCATTTTTGCTTGGCATATTCTCCCGTTTATTCACCACACAGGTGTACTGTTTGAAACTAAGCTATAACACAGGTACCTTCAAAAACAAGCTATAACCCAAATTATGTCATTTAAAGTATATTTCTGCCTGATACACTATTATATATATATGAAATTCCCGTTCAAGACCACAGTTCATTTTTTGGGAAAGAAGGAAATATTCATATAACAATTAGCTTATGGAGCATGACTATTCTTACTTGTATCTGCATAACTGAAATCTGAAACCATCAGTTTCTCCACAACAAGCCCAATACTTGTATCTGCCTAACTGGAAAAAAAATGTGCTGGTGTATTTTAGAATAAACCGATGACTCAAATTTACATATGATGTAATAGCAGAATATAGCTTATTGTTTAAGCTTGGTCTTTTACATGCTATCAAAATAGTCAAGGCAATTCTAGTGTTTTGAATGGTCTTTTACATACTTTAAGCATAAAGCTATCGATATCAAGGAATCTCTACTATATAAATGATGTAAATCAAACTTGAGTGTTGGTTTAGTACATTCGTTCTTGGCTTACAAAGCTACACTACAGGGAATCCAAAAGCTACAGGTAGGTTGCTTTAATGCAGAAAGCATGAGAAAGGTTATTCTGTTAGCTCTTAGCACTGCATAGAAATATGTATGCCCAAACGAAGTGTATCAAATCATCAATACTGAAGTGTGGATACAAAAAGAACTTCCGCTAGATACTTAAAAAACTATATACTAACTCGGATTTCAATTTGAAAAAAAGTAGCATACCGGTATGAACAAATTTCAGTGCGCATAGCATCAGATCGAGACAATAGATGGTGCTCTTTGGTTAATTCATTATTGACCTTGATGACTTTGTGGAGGTTTGCATCCATCAAGTTAAAAAGAACATAAATATCCCTGAAGCACCTCCTCAATGGAGGTAACATTATTTGCCTGATCTCAACTATGTCAGGATATCTCAATAGCCGGTGTAATTTGATCTCACAGAGAATCCGGGCAGCATCAGATAAGTGCTCAAAGGTATTGCAGGTCTTCTTTACTGCAACCTTCTGACCAGTATGTTGGTCAATATGTGAACAAACAACATTGTAACTCCCTCTGACAATGGCTTCATGAATTATTTTTCTATTAGCATCACCAAATTCACTGAAGAATTCCATCTTTGATTAACCTGAGAAAAGTGCAACAAATCGATTTAATACACCACAATGGGCAACCTTTTCTGAACATACATAAAACACACCCAAAAAGTGAAATCCTAAATACATTCACCAAGAAAACAGGATACAGGGATGAGGTGCATACAAATAGGGGCTTGAATTCTTCCGGCCGAGATGTCCGCTGAAATTCAGATTCATCAACAAATACCAATTAGTCCAGGAAGCCTGCACAGACAGATCTTTGATGAGAGCAGGCATGGTTCAAGGGCAGAGTGTCACCAGGTCATCCTGGACGCTGGAGCAGACCATGTCAAAGGAATCATGTACGCTGTGTGCTCATAGAAGCATATGCCAAAAAATGGTATCATGTCCATTAATTCACATGCTAATGTACTCCGTTAATTCCTTCTGCAGAGACCTATCAGTTTTCCAATTTATTTTTTCCATAGAGGACAGTACTTTTGGTAGACATAGCGGCAGCTAAGAAAGCCAAATCTTGGACAGATAATTTACCTGCATTCTTTCTAGCAAGAACGCACTTTGAAACGAAATAAGCAAAGTTGCTGCTGGGGGATTACGACGGTGGGCCGCACACCTAACAGGCCCCCTTGTCCACTCGTGGGATTCATCACCGGAAGATGGGGGTGCAGGGAGGCGCTAATACAGAGGTTGTGGATGGTACAGCCGCCGACGAGCATTGTACAGGTTGGGGCTATAGGATTTTGAAGATGAATGGAGAGGCGGCAGGGGCCTATAAATCGAGAGGAGTGAGGTAGCGAGAAGTGAAGTGAATGGGGAGAGGCGGCAGGGGCCTATAAATCGAGAGGGCTATAGGTTGGGACATGATTTTTACGCAATATTTAAATTTAGATTTAAGCCGCATGTCACCAGGTGACATGCGAAAGGTGCATGTCACCTGATCTCTATCCGTGAAGGACACAGGTCACTCGCAACACTGTACATGGTGTACTGTAGGGACGCGAAACAGTATTGTTCACTGTTCGTAGTGTTTTTCATTTTCTGATTTTTTTGAATTTTATGCTCATTTGAATCTTTTGGTCAAATCCTAGGTTTGACAAAGATTTAAAAAAGTTTAAAATATATGAAAAGGTAAGCATGGATCCTTCTTAGTCACTCTAAAATGAAGCTTTTGGGATGTTCTTGAAATTTCCATGCTTGACTTCATAAGACAGAGTTTAGGGTTAGGGGTAGATATATACATGATTTGTTTGGTTTGAATATGTCTAGACCTTGTTTATCAACTTTAATTCTTACTATATGACATAAGAAAACTATTTGCTTTGGTTTTTCATTTTTCTGATTTTTTTGAATTTTGATGCCCATTTGAATCTTGTCAAATCCTAGGTTTGACCAAGATAATTTAAACAAGTTTAAAACATGGAAATGAAAAGGGAAGCATGTATCCTTCTTAGTCACTCTAAAATGAAGTTTTTGGGAGGTTTTTGAAATTTCCATGTCTGAAACCCAAAACCACTTCTCTTCATGCTTGACTTCATAAGACATAGTTTAGGGGTTAGGGGTAGATACATGGTTTGTCTAGTTTGAAACTTTGAATATGTCTAGACCTTGTTTATCAACTTGAATATGCTTACTATATGACATAAGAAGACTATGTACTTTGGTTTTTCATTTTTCTGATTTTTTTAATTTTCTGCGCATTTGAATCTTGGTCAAATCCTAAATTTGACCAAGATTTAGACAAGTTTAACACGTGAAAACGAATAAGTAAGCTGGATCCTTCTTAGTCACTCTAAAATGAAGCTTTTGGGAGGTTCTTGAAATTTCCATGTTTGAAACCCAAAACCACTTCTCTTCATGATTGACTTCATAAGATCGACAGATTAGTTTAGGGTTAGGGGTAGATATATATATCTGTTACCACCCGATTTTGGCCAAATCAGGAGATGGGCCGTAAGTGAAGATGGGCTTGAAGGACGTACACATGAAGGATCTTTGAAGCGGCCTTGCACTGAAAGTTTGGGCTAAGTTGCCCGTGTATTGTAAATTAGTAGATCGCATTGTAATTTAGATTAAAGAGATAGAGTCTGGCCCGTGCACGGTTAGGTGCACGCCTCAATTAGAAAGTCCCTTGGACTATAAATATGTATCTAGGGTTATCGGAAAAGGGGGACAATCATCGTTCAACCAACACAAAATACGGCGCATCGCCACCCCTTCTCTTCGAGGGTTTCTACGGGTAAGCATCATGCTGCTAGATCGCATCTTGCGATCTAGGCAGCTTCATGTTGATCATGCGTTGCTGTCTGAAGCCTTTTGATGGCGAGCAACGTAGTTATCATAGATGTGTTAGGGTTAGCATTGTTCTTCACGTAATATGCTACCGTAGTGCAACTCTTGCATATCTAGCTGCCCTTACGTCTAGTCTTGCTTGATCATGCTTAGTAGATCCGATCCGTTATAGTTGCTCCTTGCATCTGCAAGGATTAGTTTAATATCTGCATAGTTAGGCCTTATGCTGGGGTCGGACGATCGGTAGTGCGTTAGGCGTTGTTTACCGTCCTGCGAGGGATGTTCCGGGAATCAACGTATGTTGGTTTAGGCCTCTCGTAGGGGTGGTTTGCATCACCTCTCGTAGCTGCTAGGCCCGATCGCACGTAGGATGTTCCGATTATGCGGTGAAAACCCTAAGCGTCGTGGATCGCTTTAGCTTTGTCTGATCAAGCGGGATCCCCATGCCATTGCTAATCCATCAAGGACCATGGGGCGATCGGCTCTTTGAGCCGATCCACAGGGAGAGCCGATAAGGCTCGTATTTAATGTGCACGTGTCTACCATGCAGGAACAATCGAAGCACTAACACCTTCCTGACCAGGTCTAGGTCAGGTGGCACGCCTAGCGCCAAGACGCGCGCCGAAGATTTGCGGGACGACGCGAGGTGCGAGGGATCCACTACGCGGCCCGGAGCTTCCCGGCTCTTCGTGTTGCTTAACCAAAGCCCGTCGGGGGTTTTGGAGGGTAACACATTCTGGCACGCCGGTGGGACCTCTTACGCAACATCCACGTCAACATCTACGTCAACATCGGCATCCGAGATGGCAGAGGAACAGATCACGTACGAGGAACTCCCTACGGATCACAAGAAAAGTACGACGAGATGAAAGCCATCGAAGCCGAACTCATCGGCTCCTTTGAGAAGACCGTTCGCACGGTATCGATTCAAAGGATTCACGCCACAAGGCGTCCTTGAAGGGGTGGATCTGTCCCTCCCTTCACAGAACGTACCAAGCCCTGCGACGGAGATCAACTATGTGGTGGCCCATTCACCGCATCGGCACTCTGAGTGGTGAACACTTTGGAGCGCGTTGCGCTCCGTGTGGTGCAAGAGATCATGGAGCGTCGTTACTCCCCTTCAGGACCTGTTCTAGGGACGCACCAGGGAGAGATGCAACTCCACACCAGGCCGCCTCTACCGTACACAATGGCGGCTCCACGCAACAAGGCTCGCCGGCATACGTCGTCTACAAAGTTGGGGGTGACCCGGGCGACTATCAGTTCTTGCATGACCCGCCCAAGGAAATCCCACACGGATACGTGTGCGCATATGTGCCGGATTGCAACAGCGGACGCAGGCGATCCGGGCTCCACCGGGAGGATTGCCGGAGCAGGAGCAATTGTTCGGCGGGAAGAACAAGCAGCGGGGAGTCTAGGAGCGAAGCGAGAAACAAGCGTGGCTAGCCAAGTACGCCAGCACCAGTCCATGAAAGCTCAGTGCTACTACCTCCACCGCGATCAGATCAGCGCAGTCCTGAGAGATCAATTCGGCATCTTGCCGAAGAAGAAGATAATCGGCTATTCCAAGCCGTACCCAATGAGTTCGACCTGATCCCACTACCGCCTAAGTACCGGCTTCCGGACTTCAACAAATTCAGTGGGTCGAAGGGTCGAGCTCCATCGAGCACGTGAGCCGATACGGCCCAGCTGGGCATGGCTTCGGCATCGGATCAGTTACGGGTGAGGTGCTTCTCGCAATCCCTCACCGGTCCAGCTTTTGGGTGGTACACCTCTTTGCACCAAATTCAGTGCAATCATGGAAGCAGCTGGAGGAACTGTTCCACACCCAATACCATTCGGAGACTACGAAGCTGGTATTGCCGAACTAGCACAGGTTCGGCAAAAGCGAGGAGAGACAGTGGCTGAGTACATTCAGCGTTTCAGAGCGTCAAGAACCGATGCTATTCGGTTCATATAAGCGAGAAAGAGGCGTCGAGCTGGCCGTGGCAGGCCTGGCAGCGTCGTTCAAGGATCTGACATTCCAAGTTGAGTACAACTCACTGACGCACCTGGTCAATAGACTGACCTTATATGAGCAGCGCCATCCAGAACTGTACCAAGACAAGTTCAAGCGCGCGATCAGCCTGGTCAATGCCGATGAAGATGAAGATTCCGCGGAAGATCAGGAAGTTGCGGTAGCCGAGTGGACTCGTACTGTGTCGCCAATGGGTGAATCCACCAGGGCCTCCAAGAGGGTTGGACTTTGACGTGACCAAAACCGAACAGATCTTCGATCATTACTGAAAACAGTTGAAGCTACCCGAAGGCCACAAGATCCCTACGGCACAAGAGATGAACAAGAGGCCATACTGCAAGTGGCATCATACGTTCACGCTGAAAGGACAGGGATGTCGCCTAGAGGGGGGTGAATAGGCGGTTTAAAACTTTTACGAGATGGGCTTAACAAATGCGGAATAAAACTAGTGTTTACTTTGTCAAGCCCAAAGCCTATATACTATGGTTCACCTATGTGCACCAACAACTTAAGCTAAGCAATACAAGCAAGTATGTGATAGCAAGATATATATAACTTCAAGCACGATGGCTATCACAAGGTAAAGTGCATAAGTAAAGAGCTCGGGTATAGAGATAACCGAGGCACGCGGGAGACGATGATTTATCCCGGAGTTCACACTCTTGCGAGTGCTAATCTCCGGTGGAGAGGTGCGGTGGCTTAGTGCTCCCGAACGCCACAAGAGGCTCACCTTGAGGTGTGGTTGCTCGATGCACACCAACGCCACAAAGGCCTCACCCCAAGATGCGGTACTCACACCACACACCGAACGCCACGAAGGCGCCTCACCTAAATCTCCGGTGACCCTCGCCACAAAGGCCTAGGTCACGGTTCCACTAAGGGATTTCCTTCGAGGCGGAAACCGGGCCTTACACAAAGATTGGGACACACATCCACAACTTAATTGGAGGCTCCCAACAAACCGCCACAAAGGCCTAGAATCCGTCTAGGGTTCCAAGAACCCAAGAGTAACAACTTTCTTGATTTCACCTCCACGAATCACCGTGGAGAACTCAAACCGATGCACCAAATGCAATGGCAAGAACACCACAAAGATGCTCACGTCCTTCTCTCTCAAATTCCAACAAAGCTACAAAAGCTATTAGGGGAATAAGAGAGGAAGAACAAATAAGAGGAGGAACACCAAATTTCTCCAAGATCTAGATCTAGTGGATTCCCCTCACAAAGAGAGGGATTTGATTGGTGAAGATGTAGATCTAGATCTCCTCTCTCTTTTCCCTCAAGAATATGCAAGAATCATGGGAGGAATCAAGAACTAGGGCAAGCTTTGAAGGACAACAATGGAGGGAGAGAGAGAGTGAACCAACCAGCCCAAGGAGGAAGAAGGGGTCTTATATACCCCCTCCCAACGAAATATGACCGTTTGGGACCTCCCGGGCCGGAAAATCCGCCCCCGGGCCGGATAATCCGCCCCGAAAATCGCCCCTGGCTCGGGCCGGATATTTGGCCGGATATTGTCCATGTTTTGTCCTTCGGGCCGGATTATCCGCCCCCCTGCAGAAACACCAAAACTAAAACGGGCATAACTTTAGCATCCGGACTCCGATTTTGATGATCTTGGGCTTGTTTTAAAGCTAGGAACAAGCTCTACAAGATCATGCAGGAAACCATCATAGTCCAGCAAAGGAGGATAGAAACAAATGATGAAAGGTTTGACCTATCTCAAAAAGACATACCGGTAAAACCTCCAATCTTGAAAATGCAACAAGTTGCCCATGCAAAAACCATTCTCAATGAACTAGAGCTTGTCATGAGAATAAGCACAAGCTCTAAAACATCACATGGATAAGATCCAAATAAAACCAAGAAAGATGATGAACCAAACTCGAAACGCAACAAGTGATCTATGCGAAATCCATTTTCGATGAACTAGAGCTTGTCATGAGAATAAGCACAAGCTCTAAAACATCACATGGATAAGGTCCAAATAACAACCAAGAAAGATGATGCAAGGATGCAAAGGTTTGATCTCTCTCCGAACGATACGATCGAGTTACTCACTCGAGAGCCCTCTTGATAGTACGGCAACTAAACTATAAACCGGTCTCCAACTACACTATGAGACCGGTGAGAAAGAAACCCTATCAAGAGCAAACCTTATACTTGCGCATTCCACTTGAGCTCGATGACGACGATCTTGACCTCAACAAGATGGAACGCCTTTCTTGCTTGTGTTTGCTTGACGAAGTCTTGTGGATTGCTCCCCCATAATCCACCATGGGAGAGCTTCTTCTTCGGCGCATCTTCACATAACCATGACCACCATGTGGATTGCTCCCCCATAATCCACCATGGGAGAGCTTCTTCTTCGGCGCATCTTCACATATCCATGATCACCATATGGATGGCAAGACTCAAGCAAAGGACCTCTTCGAGATGGCTCATCTTGAACTTGCACTTCATTTCTTCATTCTTCATCATGTTGATGTCTTGAAGTAACTCTAGGGCTCACTTCATCTTCATCTTCAAGACATACTTGACACTTGATATCCTTCATCAAATTCTTCTTATTGCAACCTTGAAGCCAACATATGGTTCAAGAATTGCCTATGGACAACTCCTACAAATATAACTCAATGCAAACATTAGTCCATAGGGATTGTCATTAATTACCAAAACCACACATGGGGGCTCCATGCACTTTCAATCTCCCCCATTTTGGTTATTGATGACAATCTCTTTGAGAGGGTTTATATAAGGAATTTAAGTAACAAATAAGTTGAATATATAGAGCAAACTCCCCCATAATATATGCATGTGTGAATGATCTTGACTTTCATTGCATATATTGGCATTCAAAGCCTAGTGGAGTTTCCTCTAAATATTCAACTATGCAAAGCAACAAGATGCAATGCAATAAAGGCACATGCTTAAGCACAAAGCAAAGACATAACCAAATTCCCTTAAACCCTCCAAACTTCTCCCCCATTGGCACCAATTGCCGAAATGGGTGAAAAATTTAGAAGGCCAATATAGTGAGAGTTCCTCCATAACGTGTGCATTTCTCATAATTTGAGTGGAATCAAATGCACATATCCAATGACGAATATTCGGAAGGAATCACACTATAGATAGGATCAGAGATTGCAAAAAGATAACAAAGTCAAGAAGCTTCAACAAATGAAGCAAGCAACCAAATGAACCACAAAGAGGATACCAAAAGAAAGATAGATATTATGATAAGATCAAGAAGATTGCTCTAAATAATATGAGGAAGCTCCCCAAGGTTTGTGCACAAAACTAGACAATTTGCATTGGAGTATAAAGTGCACAAACATGGAATCATCACTCCCATAATATCATTCAAAAACAAAAGATACCAAGTGAATCAAACTCTAATGATCACCACAAGATAGTGCTCTAAATCAAATGAGGAAGCTCCCCAAGGTACATGCATAAAATAAAATGTTTGATGAGGACATCCCTACCTCACTACTACCTCCGTCAATACCAACTGAAGATGAACCTGCTGTGAAGCTCAAGTCCAACGAAGTTAGGATTGGACCAATAACACGAGCTCGTGCGAAGCTACTTAAACAACAGGTGAACTTGTTTCTAAACGATACTTTGATTGATGAGAACTTTATACTGCCTAAGTCCTATTACTTATGTATCATCAGGTATCAAGAGGAGACGAGCATCGCACGAGGAGAGGAGCACTGGTCATGAAGACGGACGTCAAGATGGCGGAAGCTGGACATGAAGATATCTCATGGACGCGCGAGGAGCGGGAGGCATGCGAGAGGAGAAGAAGAAGTCCGGCCGGTCCAGACCGGTCAGAAGCCCCAGAACGGCCAGCCCGGTCCCCCCGATCGACCGCTAATCGGACGACGACGGACAAGCCCCTCGTACCGCGGAAACCGCGATTTCTCGGTCCCAGCCCGTTGTGGACCACACGGACGGTCCGTCCACAGCCGGTTGACGGCCGCCAACCGGACGGCCGGTCCACAGCCCGTCGACCGGATCCCGACCGAGACACGTCGAGTCATCTCGACAGTCTATTGCAGGTCGGTTTTCCTTGTATTTTTCGACCAGAACTCGTCCCGGACGCCTATATAAGTGCCTTGGACGACCCCTAGCTGCTTGGAGACCACGTTTAAGATAAACCCTAGTTCTTAGTTGTTTGCTCTGCAAAACTATTGAATTCCCTACACCATATTGCTTGGATATTATGTAGATCCTGTTTAAGTCTTGTGTGATCTGCTGTTCCATTGGGAATTAGACGGTTGCAACTTACCGCTTCGTGGTCGGCGGCTACGTGCGCAAGTGTGTGGAGTTGCGAATATCTTGCAGGGTTGAGAGCTGTTGCATCTGGCGACAGGGACCAATCGAGAGATCTCGTTGCGTCATACAAGTTATCATCCACTTCATCGTCGTGTATCTCCGCTGCTATCACCCGTGATCATCATCACCACCGTTGCTTACTGAGAAGATCGGGCCACCCCTTATCATCTTGGTATCAGATTTCCAGTTTTCCTCGGTAAGCCATCCACAATCCACCCCATAGTTGAGTTGTGAGTGTTTTCCTATCCAGAAAAAGCCAAAAAAAAAATTAGGGTTAGGGTTTGCCATAGCCATAGCTTGCACTAATTTCGAGTTTTAGTTGCTTTTCGTAGTTGTTTTTGCGTCGCTTTATCTTTCTTCTAGTAGAATTGTTAGGGTTTGTGTTTTCTCTATTATCTAGTTTATCTTCTAGTGTCAGTTTTGTTACTCCGAGTCCACATAGCGTGCTTGTTCCCAACCATAGACACAGCCTTTCGATATACGTGACTAGGAACTTCCCCAGAAGAGACTAGTTTTACCGCTCGACAGGCTGCTCATTAGGGTTTGGTGCTTTGCATATCTTGTTTGGCCGTGTTATTAAGGAGTTGAGTCAAAAAATCAAAAAAAAAAAAGAAGAGAAAATTGAAAAGAAGCAAAAAGAGCTACATAGCTGCGTGTGTTACAAAAAGAAAAGTGTGTGCTAGTTGACATCAAGTGAAAGGCCTAAGTTTTCTTTACTGCATCCGTAGTTGAGCAATCTTGTGCCTGTCTCGTTGAGCTTTGCTAGCGTCTCTCTTGTGCATTGCAACCTTTCCTCCATATAGTTGCATTGCCCCATTATATCGCCTTGTGTGAGTATCTTTGGTTGTCTACGGTCAGCGCTAGAGCTTGTTATTGGTGCAAATAGGTAGCCTACCTACAGCCCCACATATACCCTGCTTTGTCGTGTGATTGTTCTTATACCCTTGATATTCGCTTCGCTACATCCGTGCACTAGTTGTTCCTACAAGTGGTAAGCAACACTAATTTACTTTGGAACGGTAAGATTTCCTTTTCTTATCAGTTTTGAGTGAGTTGTGAGAGTACCACCATATATTTTTGATTTAGTGCACTAACCTACTAATCATGTCTGCTAGTGCTAATAAGATTGTTAACCAGGAAAACAAGAATTCGGCAGATATCATCACATGGAGGGAGTATGAAGCTCTTCGTAATGAGATGCGACGTGAATTCCGCACTAACGATGATGAGCTTAAGGGTACAGTTGACGAGATCAAACAAACGCTGGATGCTACTAATGTCACTGTCACTGGGTTGTCTGATCAAATGACGGATATACATCGCAATGGATATACGATGTTGAAGAATACCTCACTTGGGAGCTCAAGATTGAGAAATTATGGAGCCTACATCCACACTACTCTGAAGATAGGAAGATCAAGCTTCTGAATTTGATGGTTATGCATTGCGTTGGTGGGATTCTTTGGTTCGTAACCGCGACGAAGATGGTGCACAGCCTATCCGTACATGGCATGCAATGAAGGAGGTTATGACTTCTCGATTTGTGCCTACCAATTACATGCGGAACATATTTGATAAGCTAACACTATTGAGGCAAGGTGTGAAGACTGTTGATGAGTACTACATGGAGATGGAGATGCTTATGCAGCGTGGTCGTGTCCGTGAGTCTCTAGAGATGACAATGCAGCGTTTTCTCAATGGATTGAAGTATGATGTTAAAGGCATTGTTCGTCATTACACCTACACCAATATGAATCAATTGTTACATCATGCAAGAGAAGCTGAATCACAGTTGGCTGAAGAAGCAAAGGTTAAGGGACGTGCTACGGGAGCTGGGCGTTTTACACCCCGCCGCCCTCTACAGCGCCGGCGCCTTCGACGCGCTCTCTCCTTACTCTACTCCGCCTAGCAACCGGTCTCCAATGTATCTAATGCAAAGAAGTCCGAATCTGCTGCAAGTACGAGTGGTTCTGGTGTGTCTACAACGCGCAACCGCGATATGCTTTGCCATACATGTGGTGGCAAGGGTCACTTCAAGAGAGATTGTCCTAACCGCAAAGTCATGTTTATCAATGAGGACAATGAGTATGAGACTGGAGATGATGTTGATCCAAATGCTCCAGACAATGATGACTATGACACCGATGGTGAAGATGCATATCCTTCTGATGCTCGCACCATTGTTGTGTCGCAGCGTGCTCTTAATGTGTTGCCTAGTGCATCTACTCAGCGCTGCAATTTGTTCCAAACCAAAGCTTTAGTTGGTCCTGACAAGGCTTGCAAGGTCATTATTGATGGCGGGAGTTGTCGCAATTTAGCAAGCAAGGAGTTATGTACCAAGCTGAAGTTGAAGTATCACCCGCATCCATATTATATTCAGTGGTTGAGCGACAATGGTGAGATGAAGGTAAACCACATGGTGCGTGTTGAGTTTGCGATTGGACCGTATAAGGATTGCATTGACTTTGATGTGGTTCCTATGACGGTTTGTCACCTCTTATTGGGTCGGCCTTGGCTCTATGACCGTTCTGTGCAACACAATGGCCGTGCCAATACATATCACTTGGAGTACAAGGGCAAGAAAATTAACTTACAGCCTATGTCACCACAACAAATTGTCAATGAGTCTCGTCAGAAGATCGAAGTGAATTTGGAGGATGCTCCTCTAGATAGGCGAGAG
The DNA here is from genome assembly GCA_030979885.1 of Lolium multiflorum. NCBI lineage: Eukaryota > Viridiplantae > Streptophyta > Magnoliopsida > Poales > Poaceae > Lolium > Lolium multiflorum. Next base: position 80,568,125 of record CM061747.1, read on the forward strand.
AATTGTAATGTCGTGAGTGATATAACGAAAAGTGAGAGAGTGAATTCCTTAGTCTCATTAGCCACCAAAGAAGACATGAGAGAATTTAGTGAGGATCCTACGGCCATGCCTCTTGTGCTTTTGTACAGGGGTACGGTTTTGGTTTCTAATGACATGACCCCTCTTCCTCTTGGTGTTTCTAATGTTTTGCAGGAATTGGCGACGTGTTTCCGGAGGAGGTACCCGGAGGACTACCACCATTGCGAGGTATTGAGCATCAAATTGACTTGATTCCCGGAGCATCGCTGCCCAATAGGGCGCCATATCGCACTAATCCCGAAGAGACGAAGGAGATACAGAAGCAAGTACAAGCGCTACTCGACAAAGGTTATATTCGCATAAGCCTTAGTCCTTGTGCTGTTCCTGTTATTCTAGTTCCTAAAAAAGATGGTACTTGGCGTATGTGCGTAGATTGTAGAGCTATAAACAACATTACTATTCGATATCGTCATCCTATTCCCCGCTTAGAGGATATGCTAGATGAATTGAGTGGTGCTGTTGTGTTCTCTAAAATTGATTTGCGTAGTGGCTATCATCAAATTAGGATGAAAGAAGGGGATGAGTGGAAAACAGCCTTTAAAACAAAATTTGGTTTATATGAGTGGTTAGTAATGCCTTTTGGTTTGACTAATGCACCTAGCACTTTCATGAGACGATGAACCATGTTTTGCGTGAATTTATTGGCAAATTTGTGGTTGTGTATTTTGATGACATATTAATCTACAGCCGCAATGAATCTGATCATACTATACATATTCGACATGTTTTGCAAGTGTTGCGTGATAATCAACTCTATGGTAATCTTGAAAAGTGCACATTTTGCAAAGATAAGGTCATATTTCTGGGTTATGTTGTCTCTAAGCATGGAGTAGAAGTAGATGTGTCTAAAATTGAAGCTATTCAAAATTGGCCTACTCCCATGAATGTGAGTCAAGTAAGAAGTTTCCATGGTCTAGCTGGGTTTTATCGCAGATTTGTGCCCAACTTTAGTACTATTGCTGCACCTTTGAATGATTTGACTAAAAAGGGTGTTGTTTTTGAGTGGGGCGCAGCCCAAGATCATGCTTTTGATGAACTTAAGAGATTGTTAACTTCTGCACCGTTGCTTGCACTTCCTGATTTCAATAAGCAATTTGAGATTGAATGTGATGCTAGTGGTATTGGAATTGGTGGTGTGTTGATGCAAGAGGGTCGCCCAATTGCATATTTTTCTGAGAAACTTTCTGGTGCTAAGTTGAACTATCCTATATATGATAAAGAATTGTATGCTTTAATTAGAGTTCTTGAGGTTTGGCAACATTATTTGTGGCCAAAAGAATTTATCATACATTCTGATCATGAAGCTTTAAAATACTGAAAGCTCAATCTACTTTGCATAAGCGTCTAGCTAAGTGGGTTGAGTTCATTGAGTCTTTCCATACATTATTAAGCATAAGAAGGGAAAAGATAATATTGTTGCTGATGCTCTATCTAGGAAGAATATGCTATTAACTCAACTTGATGTTAAAATTCCTGGTTTAGAGATACTATGTGATTTGTATGCCACCGATCATGATTTTGCTGAACCATATCGCTTATGTGCTCTTGGTAAAGCATGGGACAAATATCACATACATGATGGGTTCTTGTTTAGGGCTAACAAACTATGTGTTCCAGAATCGTCTGTGCGTTTGCTCTTATTGCAGGAATCACATGCTGGAGGTTTGATGGGTCACTTTGGGCGTGAGAAGACGCTACTCATGCTAGCTGACCACTTTTATTGGCCAAAGATGAGGCGGGACGTGGATAGATATGTGCGAAGATGCATTACTTGCAACAAGTCTAAGTCCAAGCTGAAGCCTCACGGTTTGTATACTCCTTTACCGGCACCTACTACACCATGGGAGGATATTAGTATGGATTTTGTGTTGGGTTTGCCGCGTACTAAGAGAGGCCATGATTCTATATTTGTGGTAGTGGATAGATTTTCTAAGATGTCCCACTTTATTGCCTGCCACAAGAGCGACGATGCGTCGCATATTGCTAACCTGTTTTTCAGGGAGATTGTACGTCTACATGGAGTCCCGAAGACTATTGTTTCTGATCGTGACGTGAAGTTTATGAGCTACTTCTGGAAAGACGCTTTGGAGAAAGCTGGGGACGAAGCTCTGTTCAGCACTACTTGTCATCCCCAAACTGATGGTCAAACTGAAGTGGTGAATAGAACATTGTCACAACTGTTGAGATCCATGATCAAGAAGAACCTGAAGGAGTGGGAAGATTGTTTGCGCATGTGGAGTTTGCTTACAACAGGGCGGTACATTCTACCACGGAGCTATGTCCTTTGAGGTGGTGTATGGTTTCAAACCCATTACTCCACTTGACTTGTTGCCTTTGCCCATACATGAGAGAGTTAATATGGAGGCATCAAAGAGGGCAGATTATGTGAAGAAGATTCATGAGAAGACTAAAGAGTTGATTGAGAAGAAAGGCAAGAGCAATGCTGCAAGGATGAATAAGAAGCGCAAAGAGATGTTGTTCAAGCCTGGTGATTTGGTCTGGGTACATTTTCGCAAGGATAGGTTCCCAAAGCTGAGGAAGTCTAAGTTGAAGCCTCGTGGTGATGGTCCTTACAAGGTGCTTGCCAAGATCAATGATAATGCATACTCGATAGATCTTCCGGAGGATGAGTTTGGTGTCAGTAATTCTTTCAATGTTGCTGATTTGACACCATATGACGGAGAAGACCTTGGAGCGTCGGGGTCGACGCCTTTTGAAGGGGGGAGATGATGAGGACATCCCTACCTCACTACTATCCGTCAATACCAGCTGAAGATGAACTGCTGTGAAGCTCAAGTCCAACGAAGTTAGGATTGGACCAATAACACGAGCTCGTGCGAAGCTACTTAAACAACAGGTGAACTTGTTTCTAAACGATACTTTGATTGATGAGAACTTTATACTGCCTAAGTCCTATTACTTATGTATTGTAACATCCCAAGTTTTAACAATAATAAAATCAAGGAGAGATCAAGTACTCAAAATTTGCAACAAACAAAAACTTTTTATATGCATAGTGTGTCACATACAAGTGCATGCATATGAGTGATTATCTTTGGTGCATTTGCCATGATGAGTGTTGATATGATCATCATTTGCTAATAAACCCTAACATATGATCATAATAAACCACTTTGAGTAAATAAAAGAAAAATGCTAAGTGTGAGCCAAACCCTCACATACACACAGGGCAAAAATGCAAACCATCACCAAAGGCCACCATGGCCTGATCTTTTGTTTCTAAAATGATTATATAACTCAAACAAACCTAAAGGCATCAAAGAAACCAAAATTAAATCAAATTTAAACTCAAAACCATCTCACATATGATGATGGTCAATTGTGCACTTTATAACATGATCCCCTCTTTACCCCTCTGGTTAAATCATTTCTTACACTAAACTTGTTCAACCAAGGCCATGTCATCCAAGACCATGTCAAGGTGATGAACTTTCATGTTGACCACCATGGCTAGAGTTGACTAGGTTGACCAGAATAAGGGTGACAAGTGAGGACTTTATATTAATGTGAAGATCATACCCAATTTGGATTTTTGCAAACCAACTTCATTTTGAACACCACCACCACCATTCTACTGCAAATATTATATAAATCAAACCCTACAAAATTCATTCAAAAATTCCAAAGTGAAGTTCTTGCGGCCATTTGGTCGAGCACCTTGTGTGCATGAATCTGCCAACTATGAGCATTGCAAAATCCTTTGGACAATGGCCTCCACCATCAAGCATAGCTCATCACCAGTACTACATTGACCCCTCTCTAACCTGCCAAGCACCCCAGACAAACTTTGGTACACCATGGCATCATCAATAGATGAAAACCATGCCATGCCGTGGCATGGCATGAGCTCACCATGCCATTCTCTCATCTGGCCAATCTGAGCATGCACCACCATGTCCACAGTGTGCCACTCACTCCCCTGAACCCCCTCGACACCTTGCTCGACCAAGCCGTGCACCAGACACGCCAGGTCACACGCCCAGACGCGCCCAGGCATGCACACGCACGCCGAGCGTGCATGGCGTGCGCCCCGACAGCGCCCGGCCACGTCGACGCCCGCGCCGCTCCGTGGACGCCAGCATTGGATCGCCGTCCCCAGCTCCATGACGACCCAGCACCACCAGGACACCCCACGGGCCGCGGGAACGCTGTAGCCGACGAGCTCGTCGACGACGTCCGCCACGGCCTGTGAGCCTCCGTCACGCGCATGTCCTCTCCCCTGCCTCGTTTTCACCGCAATCAAGCGCGGCGTCACCGCCATGACGTCGCCAAGCAAGGAGCGTCATCACCAGTCTCGAGCTGCCCTGTAGCCGCATCGCCATGGTTGCCCCTTCACAGCACGCCGCGGCCACCACCGGCCGCTATAAATAGCGCCCCTCAGCTCTCCCTTCCTTCACACAAAACCTTCCCCTCTCCCTGAACACTCCTCTCCATCCAATTTCACCCCTGCTCGCCGGAGTAGCCCCAATTGCGAGCTCGCGCCGCCGCCGTACACGGACCCGCGAGGAGGAGGCCACCCTGGAGACGAGACCGCTTCCGGGCGCTTCCTCATCCACCACAACGTCGCCGCGCACCTCGCCACTCGCCGGAGCTCCGACGTGCTCTCAGGCCCCTGCGCCGCCCGTAAGCTCCCCTCTCGCCGGAGACGACGCCGTCGTTCGTCCGATCAGCCTCGATCCAACGGCCTCTGTCACTCGTACCGTTTCGCGTGTTAAAACACGATGACAGGTGGACCCCACCTTGTCAGTTGGCCCGTGGCGTTAGATGCGTTACTGGGCCGGCCCACTTCTCTCTTTCCCTGCTTAGCCCGTTAGCGTTTCCCGCCAGCCCGTTTAATTCAAACATTAAATTTCGAATTTGGTTAATTACTCTCAGATGCTGTTTTCAAATTTAAATAGAATAAAATCTACCCAACCAAATTTGACAAATTTTATATATTTGGAAACCTTGTGAAAATATCTACAAAACTACACTGGCCCCAAACCTAGATTATTTGTCGAATTAATCTGAGAAAATAAACAAGGCAGGGCCTTTTTCCACTTCAATTAATTATTAAAAATTGAATAAAAATGCTTTTAAGATGAAACCAACTCTCAAAAATCACATTTCAACATAGCTATCAGAATAGGTAAAAATATTGTATCATTGCTTGCATGATCATGTCCTTGTTTAAAAATTGGCCCTATGGCTATTTAAAGTACTTTGTAAATGGGCATATTTCTTATTAATGTGTATGAGAGCATCTCTCATATTTAAATCTTGTCTACACTAAGTTACTATGAGAAAGACACCATGGTCATGTTAATTTTATATTAAATTAGTTGATGATATTAAATCACTAACCATGAGTTATTAAAAAGCATGAGGTGATGAACCTCATTTAAATCTTTTCCCAAATAATAATTATGAAGAGGTTGACTTTGGTCAACCTAGGTCATATGATATTAATTGAGGAAATTAAATCTTAATAAGACTTAATGAGAGGAAATTATTTTCTCTCAAGAAATAAAAAGAAACCTAAATTAATATATATAATGAGAGGAAATTATTTTTCTTAAGAATAATAATTAAATCAACTCACATAATAAGCATGTGTTATGATAGCTTAGTAAGAGTGATTCATATGTGTGCTTAGCTTAGTATTTGAGTTGTGTAGTGATTGTGTGTATCATACTCGTATTTAGACGCTAGTACCGAGGAGTACGCCGAGGAGGAGGAGGTGTACACTCAAGGAGAGGAGGACCACTTTGATCAGTACAACAATCAAGGCAAGCTAATACACTTGCAAAGTGCAAAGCTCTCAAGGGCAAAGCACCTCACCATTTGTTTTATCTTTATTAAGCCTATCCCAGTTTATTTACAAGTTTTACTTTCAAGTTTTACTACTTTACCTTGTCAAAGTACTTTTTGATTCATGATTCACTTAATCTAGAGAAGGACAATATCATCTAAGTTAGTCTATGTCAATCAAGCTAAGATAGCACCCCTCATGATTAGTGGCTAGTGCTAAATGCCTAAAATTGACTACTCTGGATGGGAACATGGTGATATGAGATGATGATGGTGAAATTATGAAAGAAATTGTGAAGGGAATAAGACCAAGAGAAGATAGTGATTTTTGATTAAAAACTAATGTTGGTTTGGATGCGATACCTTTCCAATATTGAGTACCCCCACAATACCTGATTATGGGTAAGGCTTAACTAGAAGTTTATGTATCTTAGTATGGGTTCCCTCTAAACACACATCATAGGGGTTATGCCTAGGCTGCCTCCGTTGTTGATAAATGATGTGAAGTAAGGTGAACTGTCCGGCCAAGCCCTGTGCAGTTCCCAGGTTGGCTGATTGGTCTTGGGAGGCCAAGCTCATGGGGAGAGGTGCTCATACTAGGGTTAGTAAATGAAAGGTTATGGTTGATGATCCGCGTACTGTGATACGATGATTCGGGGAAATCCCGACGGATGGAATCAAATGTTGTGGCACAAGTGTGCAACCTCTGCAGAGTGTAAACCTATTCGAATAGCCGTGTCCACGGTTACGGACGGTTGGAAAGGCCATCTAGTTTTCAGTATTAGAATTTGGATATGGATGGTGAATGATGAATCATGGTGAATCACAACTGAGTTGTGGGAATGACACTAATGTTCCCACTTGAGTTAGTTAAATTTATGAATGATCAATATGCAATGAGTATGAGCTAAAACCGGCTTTATGCAAATGAAACTAGAGCTTAGTACCCTCTTTAAGTTAGTTAGTGATTACTTTGGTATTAGTTTTTAGTACTTTAAAGTACTCACGGCTGTGTCTGGCTATTCAAATGGCCAGAATATGAAGAGAGCGAGATGAGGATGACGGTGCAGGACGTCCACGCAACTAGAGTGCGACGTCAAGCGTTGGCCGTGGATTAGATAGTCCACTCTTATTACGCTTCCGCTCTTTGTGATGTTCGTTGATCAATAGATCAACTATTTGTGTAATATTGGATCACGTGATCCCCTTTTGTAAGACAATGATGGTTTGTAATGAATGATGACTTATGATATCAACTGTTATGTCTCGCAACAACAATATTCCTAGGATTGCGATGAATGACATAATAGGCATCCGGACTTAAAAATCCGGGTGTTGACAAGTTGGTATCAGAGCCATTGTTTGACCTTAGGAGACCCTAGTTTAGAATGGACGTTCTGAAAAAATCTAGTTTATAAAACCAAGAGAATGAATATCTGTGAAAAACTTACTTATGTTCTCTTCTACAGATCTTTTCGAAAATGATGAGCCATGCCCCTTCTTCTAAATTCATCTAAAAATATTGTCACACTTAGTCACCTCTCTAACTTACTCATCCATTTCACTTTCAGATGGAGCCCTACGTCCAGACGGAGACGTACGACTTGGAGAACGGAGGAAGTCTGGTGTTCGAGCGCGACTTGTACCTGGTGTCCGAGAGGCTCGAACGCCCACCTCCCAAGTTCCATGGAGTCCGGATCCACGACACCCCCCCGGGGAACAGCAATGGATGATCACCGCTGACTTGAAGGGAAGTTCGGAGCCTCCCATCTCGGAGAGGATCCCTTTCTCCTTCAAGGGCATGGCCGGACGGGCTTGCTCACGCTCTTCGGGAGGGACTTGCTCGGGTGTGCGGACAGCACATCGCCGCAGAAGCGGGGAAGCCGCTACTGCTTGGGCACGACACCATGGGAGAACCCATGGCACCCTCTTCGCACCCGGTGCTCATGATCCATGTGCGCATTTGGACCTCATGCTCCATGAGACCCGGAAGGCTGGAGCTGACGCGTGTTCACAACCACCGTGCCCAGATGACTTTGGCTCACCATGCCGAAGCTATCCGGATGCTCGCCAAGGACCGCAAGTCACTCCGCTGCAGCGCGCCAAGAAGGACGCCACCCGCCGCCAGCGAAGATCCGCCTCTGGAGGTGTTGTCCGGACTCGAGCAGGACCAGATCCAGGAGATGGAGGATGAGGGAGATGACATTCAGGGAGGCGATGACTTCCTGAGTACGACAACGACTTTGAAGATGATGAGTTCACGATGAGGAGGACTACGCGTTTCGGAGGGAGGAGGGGATCCCCATCGATGTTGATGAGAACGAGGAGTAGTAGTTTCACTAGCTTCACTTACGTAGGTGTGAGTTATATCCCGCACCATGTATCGTAGTTTGTGGAAGAAGGGTTCTTAAAACCCTTAGTGTGTTAAGCTGTAATGTGTAATGTTGTGTGAATAAATAAAATGTGTGTTATGTGCATCATAAAAATATTTCAAGTTTTAAGTTTAAACTTAACTCAAAATAAGCCATAGAAATTCCCTCTCATCTCATTATCTATCTACCTGTTCAGATGGCCCCGCAACCGCAACCAAGATGCAATGCTGCAACTACTGCAAACTCTGTTGGCTGACCGAGAAGATGAAAGGGCTGAAAGACAAGCCAACATAGCAGCACTGCAGCAGATCGCCAATCAGGGTCACGGAAACCATGATCATCCTGGATCTAAACTTAAGAATTTCCAAAACACCAACCCAATCTTCATAAGACGGAAGAACCCCTAGATGCAGATGATTGGCTGCAAACCGTGGAAAACAATTTGGAGGTAGCCGGAGTAGAGGAAAATGAGAAGGTGTTGTTTACGCACTATCTAGGGACCAGCGAGCTTGGTGGACAAGCGCCCGTGCATTAAATGGGACAAATGATGACTTGGGCTGATTTCAAGCTCAAGTTCAGCAAGTATCATGTGCCACCAGGTTTGATCAAGAAAATGAGGGATGAGTTTGGGGAAACAAGGAAGAATGTCGGTGGTAGAATACCGCGACAGGTTCCTCACCCGTCAGGTACGCCCCGATGAGACCGACACCACGAGAAAAGAAAGAGAGATTCCTCAGCGGTGCATGATGAGATGCGACGGTCTTAGTCAACATCCCCTTCGCCGACCTAGAAGCCCTCGTAGACTCGCCATCCAGGATGGAAGGCAAACTGCACAGGCAAATGAAAACCGCAAACGCCGCATGATGAATCAAAGTGGGCCCAGCAACACCCCCGTTTTCCCCAGCTCAAACGGTGGTTTCAACCCCCGCAACACCAAGCCCCAAAACCAGATGTCGCGCCCGGTTTTCAGAACCGGAGCGGAGGAAACCCAAGGCAGGGGGCCCCCACCACAACAATAACTATGTACACCACAACAGCAACTTCAACCGCGCACCGCCGCGAGCCCCCAACCACAGGAACAACAACAACACTAACACTGCACCCAAGAAGCAATGCTATCCCTGTCGCAACCAAGGACAAGTCCACAATCACTGCTATGAATGTGGAGTTGTGGGACACATCTCCAGGGAGTGCCCCCAAAGGCTGGCCAAGCTCGCAGGCAACCCCCTGCAGCTCAGACCCGTGTCTCCACCGGCAGAAGTTCGCCCCAACAACCCGCACAACCGCGGAGGTCGCCTCTACCACATGAACGCCGAAGAAGCCCAGGAAGCACCAGATGTGGTGCTGGGTATGTTCTCTGTTAACTCAATACCAGCAAGAGTATTGTTTGATTCAGGAGCATCGCATTCATTTGTTACTGAAGATTTTGTGAGCACTAGTAAGATTCAACCCATCAGCTTGAAACATGTCATGATAGTTCAAATACCTGGATCAACCACTAAAGCTAGAAAATTTTGCAAAGAAGTACCCATAAGAATTCAAGAAATAATGTTTTTTAAATTTGATTGTTGGGAACAAAAGGATTGGAGGTAGTCTGGGTATGGATTGGATGGCGAAACATCATGGATTGATAGACTGCGCCAAGAAGGCCATCACCATGACTAGTAGCACCGGAATAACCATAGAACATGTTTCTGAAAAACTACCCGAAATTTCACCTGCAACCAAAGTGAAGCCAAGCCAACTCTGGATCAGATGGTCGTGTCGATTGCGATGTGTTCCGGATGATCTACGGTATGCCCCGGATCGGGATATCGAGTTTATCATCGAGTTAATTCCTGGAACGGACCATAGCCCAAAGAGCTTATAGCATGAACCCAAAGAGTTAGTAGAAGCTGAAGAAGCAACTGGATGATATGTTGTTCAAGGGTCTGATTCGACCGTCGCCTTGGAGATCACCAGTGTTGTTTGTGGATAAGAAAGATGGTGCCAACCGATTATGTACGGATTACCGTAAACTTAATGATGTCACCATCAAAAATAAATACCCCTTGCCAAAGATAGAAGACCTGTTTGACCAGTTGACCGGTGCCACAGTGTTCTCTAAGATTGATCTTAGGACTGGTTACCATCAGCTGAAAATCCGTGCATCGGATATCCCCAAGACGCCTTTACCACAGATATGGGTTGTATGAATACAATGTCATGTCATTTGGATTAACCAATGCCCCTTATTTCATGAATCTCATGAATAAAATTTTCATGAACTTCCTGGATAAGTTTGTCGTTGTCTTCATCGACGACATCCTTATCTACTCCAAAACCGAAGAGGAACACGAGCAACATTTGGAGGTTATCCTAGAAACCCTTAGGCAGCACAAGTTGTATGCCAAGTTCAGAAGTGCGAGTTTTGGTTGAAAGAAGTTGGATTCCTGGGACACATCTTGTCTGCGGGAGGAATTGCTGTAGACCCCGCCAAAATCAAAACCGTTGAAGAATGGAAAACCCCAACACACAGACCGAGGTCCGTGCATTTCTTGGATTAGCCGGATATTACCGCAGATTTGTTGAAGGATTCTCAAGCATTGCCCGGCCAATGACACACTGTTAAAGAAAGACAAGAAGTTTGAATGGACTGATAAATGTGAAGCCAGCTTCCGGCAACTTAAAACCAAACCACAGCCCCCATCCTAATCATGCCGGACATCACCAAGCCCTTTGACGTATATTGTGACGCATCTAAGATTGGTCTTGGATGTGTGTTGATGCAAGAAGGAAAGGTGATATCTTACCTGTCCCGGCAGCTGAAACAACATGAGCAAAACTACCCAACCCATGACCTCGAACTTGCAGCCGTAGTGTTAGCATTGAAAGTTTGGCGTCATTACCTCATGGGTAATCGATGCGAGATTTATTCAGATCACAAGAGCCTAAAGTATATCTTCACCCAGAAAGAGCTAAATATGAGGCAAAGGAGATGGTTGGAACGATAAAGGACTATGATATGGAAATCCACTACCACCGGCAAGGCCAACGTGGTAGAGATGCCTTGAGTAGACAGTGTCATGAACTCCATGATCGCAGCAGAACAACCTAGCTGCATGAAGAGTTTGAACGGTTTAGGTTGGAGCTAGTTAGTGAAGGGTACCTAGCGCATAGAGCTGCAACCTACTTTGATTGGTCAAATCAAAGGCCCAGAAGGAAATGCAAGCATTGCCGGAATCAAGAGTCAAATGGCAGCGGGAAAGGCACCGGGATTCACGGAAAATGAAGAAGGAGTACTTTGGTACGACGGTCGCCTATGTGTGCCGTCGGACTCAGATTGAAGCAAGTCATGCTGAAGCCCATGACACCTTATACTCTATCCACCCCGGAGGTACCAAGATGTACCAAGATTTGAAGGAACAATTTTGGTGGCATGGGATGAAGCGAGAAATCGGGAGCTACATAGCTAAGTGTGATATCTCAGAGTCAAGGCAGAACATCAACGACCCGCCGGACTGTTGCAACCATTACAGATTCCGGAATGGAAGTGGGACTCGTCGGAATGGACTTTATCACGGACTGCCCAAATCTAGCAGGAAATGATTCTATTTGGGTAGTGGTAGACAGATTAACCAAAGTAGCCCATTTTATCCCGGTCAAAACCACTTATCAAGGCCCAAAGTTAGGAGCCGTATATCTCCGAATAGTAGCCACACGGAACCCCAAGTCAATAGTGTCGGATAGAGGATCGCAGTTCACCTCAAGATTAAAGTACATGAAGGACTTGGAACCCAGCTGAATTTCAGCCTTGCTTACCACCCCAGCCCGACGGACGACTGAGAGAGTCAACCAGATACTTGAGGACATGTTGAGAGCTTGTGTACCGGAATATGGATCCAAGTGGGAAGGCTGTTTGCCTTACGCAGAATTCTCGTACAACAATAGTTATCAAGCCAGGATGGCCCCCTTTGAAGCCCTGTATGGAAGGAAGTGCCGTACCCCTCTGAATTGGTCGGAAGTCGGAGAAAGCCAAGTCTTTGGACCAGATGTTCTTCGAGAAGCCGAAGAGAAGGTGCACAAGATTCGCGAGTACCTCAAGGCTGCGCAATCAAGACAGAAGAGCTATGCCGACAAGAGACGCGAGAGATGACATTTGAAATTGGAGATTTTGTTTATCTCAAGGTGTCACCCCTCAAAGGAATGCAGAGATTCCGTGAAAGGAAAGCTCGCCCGATATGTCGGACCCTTCAAGGTTCTGAGCCGCCGCGGAGAAGTATCTTATCAACTGGAACTAGGAAGAAATGGCGGCTGTGCACAATGTGTTCCACATCTCATTGCTCGGAAGTGCCTTGAGTACCTGAGACCGAAGTGTTCAAGAATATTGATCACAGATCAGTGGACATCAACTCAGATTTGACGTATCGAGAAGTTCCCATTCGCATCTGGAAGAAGCACAACCACCCGCACCAGGAGTATTAAGTTCTGAAGATTCGGTGGAGCCATCACAGACGAAGCCACTGGGAGCGAGAGGAAGATATGAAGAAGGAATACCATCTCTTTAGCACCTAGCTTTCTTTAAGATCTCGGGACGAGATCTTTTGTAAGGGGAAGGGTTTGTAACATCCCAAGTTTTAACAATAATAAAATCAAGGAGAGATCAAGTACTCAAAATTTGCAACAAACAAAAACTTTTTATATGCATAGTGTGTCACATACAAGTGCATGCATATGAGTGATTATCTTTGGTGCATTTGCCATGATGAGTGTTGATATGATCATCATTTGCTAATAAACCCTAACATATGATCATAATAAACCACTTTGAGTAAATAAAAGAAAAATGCTAAGTGTGAGCCAAACCCTCACATACACATAGGGCAAAAATGCAAACCATCACCAAAGGCCACCATGGCCTGATCTTTTGTTTCTAAAATGATTATATAACTCAAACAAACCTAAAGGCATCAAAGAAACCAAAATTAAATCAAATTTAAACTCAAAACCATCTCACATATGATGATGGTCAATTGTGCACTTTATAACATGATCCCCTCTTTACCCCTCTGGTTAAATCATTTCTTACACTAAACTTGTTCAACCAAGGCCATGTCATCCAAGACCATGTCAAGGTGATGAACTTTCATGTTGACCACCATGGCTAGAGTTGACTAGGTTGACCAGAATAAGGGTGACAAGTGAGGACTTTATATTAATGTGAAGATCATACCCAATTTGGATTTTTGCAAACCAACTTCATTTTGAACACCACCACCACCATTCTACTGCAAATATTATATAAATCAAACCCTACAAAATTCATTCAAAAATTCCAAAGTGAAGTTCTTGCGGCCATTTGGTCGAGCACCTTGTGTGCATGAATCTGCCAACTATGAGCATTGCAAAATCCTCTGGACAATGGCCTCCACCATCAAGCATAGCTCATCACCAGTACTACATTGACCCCTCTCTAACCTGCCAAGCACCCCAGACAAACTTTGGTACACCATGGCATCATCAATAGATGAAAACCATGCCATGCCGTGGCATGGCATGAGCTGCCATCTCATTCTCTCATCTGGCAACTCATGCACCACCATGTGTGCCACTCACTCCCCGAACCCCCTCGACACCTTGCTCGACCAAGCCGTGCACAGAGCCACGGATCCACACATAGGAGGCATGCACATATGCAGCAGAGGCGTGGCGCGTGGCGCCCGCGCCGCTCCGTGGACGCCAGCATTGGAGCCCTGCGTCCCGGCTCCATGACAACGCCGCACACACGAGGACACCTCCACGGGCCCGCGGGAACGCTGTAGCCGACGAGCTCGTCGACGACGTCCGCCACGGCTGTGAGCCTCCGTCACGCGCATGTCCTCTCCCCTGCCTCGTTTTCACCGCAATCAAGCGCGGCGTCACCGCCATGACGTCGCCAAGCAAGGAGCGTCATCACCAGTCTCCGAGCTGCCCTGTAGCCGCATCGCCATGGTTGCCCCTTCACAGCACGCCGCGGCCACCACCGGCCGCTATAAATAGCGCCCCTCAGCTCTCCCTTCCTTCACACAAAACCTTCCCCTCTCTGCCCTGAACACTCCTCTCCATCCAATTTCACCCCTGCTCGCCGGAGTAGCCCCAATTGCGAGCTCGACGCCGCCGCCAGTACACGGAGCCGGAGGAGGAGGCCACCCCTGGAGACGAGACTGCTTCCAGGCGCTTCCTCATCCACCACAACGTCGCCGCGCACCACTCCGCCACTCGCCGGAGCTCCGACGTGCTCTCCGACCCCCTACCTGCGCCGCCCGTAAGCTCCCCTCTCGCCGGAGACGACGACGTCTGTCGTTCGTCCGATCAGCCTCTGATCCAACGGCCTCTGTCACTCGTACCGTTTCGCGTGTTAAAACACGATGACAGGTGGACCCCACCTTGTCAGTTGGCCCGTGGCGTTAGATGCGTTGGGCCGGCCCACTTCTCTCTTTCCTTAGCCCGTTAGCGTTTCCCCAGCCCGTTTAATTCAAACATTAAATTTCGAATTTGGTTAATTACTCTCAGATGCTGTTTTCAAATTTAAATAGAATAAAATCTACCCAACCAAATTTGACAAATTTTATATATTTGGAAACCTTGTGAAAATATCTACAAAACTACACTGGCCCCAAACCTAGATTATTTGTCGAATTAATCTGAGAAAATAAACAAGGCAGGGCCTTTTTCCACTCCAATTAATTATTAAAAATTGAATAAAAATGCTTTTAAGATGAAACCAACTCTCAAAAATCACATTTCAACATAGCTATCAGAATAGGTAAAAATATTGTATCATTGCTTGCATGATCATGTCCTTGTTTAAAAATTGGCCCTATGGCTATTTAAAGTACTTTGTAAATGGGCATATTTCTTATTAATGTGTATGAGAGCATCTCTCATATTTAAATCTTGTCTACACTAAGTTACTATGAGAAAGACACCATGGTCATGTTAATTTTATATTAAATTAGTTGATGATATTAAATCACTAACCATGAGTTATTAAAAAGCATGAGGTGATGAACCTCATTTAAATCTTTTCCCAAATAATAATTATGAAGAGGTTGACTTTGGTCAACCTAGGTCATATGATATTAATTGAGGAAATTAAATCTTAATAAGACTTAATGAGAGGAAATTATTTTCTCTCAAGAAATAAAAAGAAACCTAAATTAATATATATAATGAGAGGAAATTATTTTTCTTAAGAATAATAATTAAATCAACTCACATAATAAGCATGTGTTATGATAGCTTAGTAAGAGTGATTCATATGTGTGCTTAGCTTAGTATTTGAGTTGTGTAGTGATTGTGTGTATCATACTCGTATTTAGACGCTAGTGAGGAGTACGCCGAGGAGGAGGAGGTGTACACTCAAGGAGAGGAGGACCACTTTGATCAGTACAACAATCAAGGCAAGCTAATACACTTGCAAAGTGCAAAGCTCTCAAGGGCAAAGCACCTCACCATTTGTTTTATCTTTATTAAGCCTATCCCAGTTTATTTACAAGTTTTACTTTCAAGTTTTACTACTTTACCTTGTCAAAGTACTTTTTGATTCATGATTCACTTAATCTAGAGAAGGACAATATCATCTAAGTTAGTCTATGTCAATCAAGCTAAGATAGCACCCCTCATGATTAGTGGCTAGTGCTAAATGCCTAAAATTGACTACTCTAGATGGGAACATGGTGATATGAGATGATGATGGTGAAATTATTGAAAGTGAATAAGACCAAGAGAAGATAGTGATTTTTGATTAAAAACTAATGTTGGTTTGGATGCGATACCTTTCCAATATTGAGTACCCCCACAACCCTGATTATGGGTAAGGCTTAACTAGAAGTTTATGTATCTTAGTATGGGTTCCCTCTAAACACACATCATAGGGGTTATGCCTAGGCTGCCTCCGTTGTTGATAAATGATGTGAAGTAAGGTGAACTGTCCGGCCAAGCCCTGTGCAGTTCCCGGGTTGTGGTTGGTCTTCTTGGGAGGCCAAGCTCATGGGGAGAGGTGCTCATACTAGGGTTAGTAAATGAAAGGTTATGGTTGATGATCCGCGTACTGTGATACGATGATTCGGGGAAATCCCGACGGATGGAATCAAATGTTGTGGCACAAGTGTGCAACCTCTGCAGAGTGTAAACCTATTCGAATAGCCGTGTCCACGGTTACGGACGGTTGGAAAGGCCATCTAGTTTCCATTAGAATTTGGATATGGATGGTGAGTGATGAATCATGGTGAATCACAACTGAGTTGTGGGAATGACACTAATGTTCCCACTTGAGTTAGTTAAATTTATGAATGATCAATATGCAATGAGTATGAGCTAAAACTGGCTTTATGCAAATGAAACTAGAGCTTAGTACCCCCTCTTTAAGTTAGTTAGTGATTACTTTGGTATTAGTTTGCGAGTACTTTAAAGTACTCACGGCTGTGTCCCTGGCTATTCAAATGGCCAGAATATGAAGAAGAGCAAAGTATGAGGATGACGGTCAGCAGGACGTCTACAGCAACTAGGAGTCGCCTGACGTCAAGCGTTGGCCTGTGGATTAGATAGTCCACTCTTATTACGCTTCCGCTACTGTGATGTTCGTTGATCAATAGATCAACTATTTGTGTAATATTGCATCACGTGATCCCCTTTTGTAAGACAATGATGGTTTGTAATGAATGATGACTTATGATATCAACTGTTATGTCTCGCAACAACAATATTCCTGGGATTGCGATGAATGACATAATAGGCATCCGGACTTAAAAATCCGGGTGTTGACATGTATCATCAGGTATCAAGAGGAGACGAGCATCGCACGAGGAGAGGAGCAGCTGGTCATGAAGACGGACGTCAAGATGGCCGTGAAGCTGGACATGAAGATATCTCATGGACGCGCGAGGGAGGAGCGGGAGGCATGCGCGGGAGAAGAAGAAGTCCAGGCCGGTCCAGGCCCGGTCAGGGCCCAGACCGGCCAGCCGGTCCCTGGCCCCGTGGCCGGCCGCTAACCGGACGGACCGGAAGCCCCTCGTACGGACGAAACCGGAAACCCGCAGTTTCGGTCCCCAGCCGGTTGACCGGACCTGAGCCGGACGGTCCGGTCCACAGCCCGGTTGACCCGCCAACGGGCCGGCGGTCCACGCCGTCGGCCGGATCCCAGACGGACGCGTCCGAGTCTGTCTCGACCAGATCTATTCGGGTCGGTTTTCCTTGTATTTTTCGACCAGAACTCGTCCCGGACGCCTATATAAGTGCCTTGGACGACCCCCTAGCTGCTGGAGACCACGTTTAAGATAAACCCTAGTTCTTAGTTGTTTGCTCTGCAAAACTATTGAATTCTCTACACCATATTGCTTGGATATTGTGTAGATCCTGTTTAAGTCTTGTGTGATCTGCTGTTCCATTGGGAATTAGACGGTTGCAACTTACCGCTTCGTGGTCGGCGGCTACGTGCGCAAGTGTGTGGAGTTGCGAATATCTTGCAGGGTTGAGAGCTGTTGCATCGCGACAGGGACCAATCGAGAGATCTCGTTGCGTCATACAAGTTATCATCCACTTCATCGTCGTGTATCTCCGCTGCTATCACCCGTGATCATCATCACCACCTTTGCTTACTGAGAAGATCGGGCCACCCCTTATCAATGTTGCATTTGAATAAAATATGCATAACATGGAATCCTCACTCCCTCATTTAAAACACAAACATTTGTAATAGATCATAGATAGAAAATAAGCTAAACACTTGCAACAAACAAATAGTTGAGCAACAAGTAAGAGGCACCATAATAAAAAGGCTCAACCAAGATGATATGTGAAAGGCATGATAAAGCATATTATAAGACTATTACAAGGATGAGCAAAAAGCATCATCATAGTCTTCAATGAATTATATTTATTAGCATGACCAATCAACACGCAATAAATAAATAAGATATCAAAAGGAGATGTATCATCTCTTATGTGTATAAGTTTCTCTAAGTGGGCAATATCACAAAGATATTTATCCACAAAGAAACATGCACACACAAAATAGATACGCAAGAAAAATAGTATGATATCCAAGACGAAGTCATGCAATATACCAATAAGAATTTTTGCTTAATAGCATGGCCAAAGGCTCAATTTTATCTTATTGTACATTCATGAACTTCAACCACAAACAAATAAAATACATCACAAATATCAACAAGGGATAGAAGATAGTTGGGATGCATTTGAGAAAGGCAACAAGTATCACAAACGAGGATACCAAAAGAAGTAACTAAATTTGCACTTTCATCTATATTGCACATGTGAGAGCCTTGAGGAATTGATATGCAATAAAATTGCTAGATAGGCATAGTTGGGATGGATGAATCATGAGCATGATTTAAAATACTTCCCAACAAATGCACTCATCTCAAATTACTCACATTCACAATAAAGCGGTTTCATTAAGACTTTAGCAAGAAGCACAACATTTGCAAATCAAGAGATTCATGCCAAGATGCAACCATAAGGTTGGATACAACAAAAGTATGCATGAGAAGATACTTGTTACCAAGATAGCATTGGTGTGGATGTAGTAGATATGTGTTCGTTGATCATCCTATCTTGCCTCACGTTACCATTGAGTCACCACTTCTTTCCAAGAGTGAGACAAGCATTCAATGCATATCCATTGTACCTAACACAAAGGTAAGTACAAAATGGTCCCCAAACTAATTGGGTCCGAAGTAGTTAGACACACTACAACATATAGGACAAACTCCACAATTCTATGTGCATATAGATATGAAATTGAATTTCATGCACATCTTAGTCAAATTAGGATTTGATGGAGTTTACCCTATATATTGGATCAAAGAAAGTGACACATGCCATAAGATATACATATATTAAATATGCATGCACAATACTTTCAAGAACCAAAGGAAGATACAATTTGGACAAAACACCAAATAAACCAAGAGACAATGGTTGTCCAAATTATATCAAAGAATCAAATCAACACAAGATTGACTCCAAAGACTTATCTCATTATAAGAAGCTAATTAAACCTAAGCACAAAGGAATGAGATAACCAACTCCCAAGAGAGCAAGGTTCCAACAAATAAACCAAACCCTCGACATTTTTTATGATGGCACAAAGTACCAAAAAGAAAATTTTATGTCTCCCAAAACCCAATTTTTGATAAAGATCAAGAGATGTTAAGCATTCTAATAATATAGAAGAGCTCCCCAAGTTTGGTGCATTATCAAGGATTTTTTATATGAATACAAAATGCACAAAACTAGGATCATCACGCTACCTATATCTTCTAACAATGCTAAGAAAGTTTGAATAGACAACTTAGATCCATAAGATGCAAGGAAGACACATGGGAGTCAAAGCACAACAAATTCATGGCAATAAATAAGGCAAAATAAATACAAGAGCCAATGTAGATATGATCAATAAATATTTACCTCATAATTGATTACCAATTGTCCTAGGACAAGAGGTATTAGGAAATATTTCCCGGTGGTAGTTTGTAAGTATACATAAGATCATATTTACAACGAACAAAGCATATGGTAAAAAATAAGAGTTAACCATCATGCAAAGATAGTTTCTTGATAGCTTCATTTAGTCATACCAACATGCAAGGCAATTAATAGTATTCATACCAACATGCAAAGCAATTAATAGTATTCATACCAACATGCAAAGCAATTAATAGTATTCATACCAACATGCAAAGCAATTAATAGTATGACTTGAAGCACATGGTTTTCCAAAAAGGTATTGAGGGACACGTTGTGAAAAACCATGCCAAGAAGAACTTTCACAAATAAGATCCACAAAGATATTAGCAATGAAGCCATTTAAGCAAATTGGAGCTTGTTTGAGCAAACATGCCACATAGGAGAGAGATAATTTACGGTATCAATTCTATGTGACACAACCTCAAATGTTCACATTTTCTAGGCTTGTAATATGCACAAAGCTTATTACTCCCCCAAAATGTGATAAGAAATTTATTTTCACAAGAGGCAAATAAGATCCAACTAGAGATATTAATGGACATTGGAATTTGAATTTCTCATGAAGATGACATACCACATAGAGACTAGATAATCTTGCAATATCAATTCTAAGTGATATTCCTCATGTACACACATTGTTAGGATCATGAAATTCCCAAAGGAATATCACTCCCCCAAAATGGGATAGTCCATTAATCGTTCATAAGAGCCATATAAGATACAACAAGATGCAAAGTGGCTCCAACACAAACACAAATACATGGTGTGCAACCCAACATACATAGACTTGATTTCTCAAGAAAAGCAAGTAGGAAGCACAACATATACAAACACATGCTAGGAACAAAACTAACACATGCAAAGGGGCGAGTAACTTTCAATATAAATGAGTTGAGAACATGTTACCGCAAGGAGGAACATTGGATATATGATAGTAGCAAGATAAACAAAAGACTTGGCTTGAGATAATATAAATGATGAAGATCCCTTAATTCTTCATGATGTAGCCAAGTCTCCAATGCCCTCCAACAAGCACCTATTGATCAAATTTTGGATTGTTGGTCCCCAACTAAGTTGGGTCCTAAGAGGTTAGTCACAATAGGCTTGGCAACCCAAATGGTTCTTTTCTTGACACCACTTTGAGCACCAACAAATTTGGCAAACACATTGCCACCCTCATCCTTACGAAGAGAATAAACATCATCAATGGTGATAGAGTTGGATGAGGTACCAATAGTGCAAAAGGAGGAGATGTGGCCCTTCTCACGGCATATGTAGCAAGTTCTTTTCTTCTCCTTCTTCTCACTAGATTTCTCCACAATGGGAGCATTGGCTTGACTCTTCTTGGGAAGTGGCAATTCTTCAACTTGAGGTTGAATATGAGTTTGAGCTTGAGGCCGCTTCCCTCTTTGCTTCTTCTTCAAAGGGCAAGATCTAACATGGTGCCCTTCAATTTTGCACTTGAAGCAAACAATCTTGGCCGGGTCTTTGACTTGTACTTGGCCCTTTTTATTCTTGTTGTTCTTGGACTTGTCCTTGTTGTTGGATTTGAATCCAAGTCCACTCTTGTCATTGGGGGATTGTTGCACACTCAACATCGTGTCAAGTTTGCATTTCCCTTCATGACTCTTTACCAAGTCATTCTTCAAAGAAGTGACTTGGGCCTTGAGCTCTTTGATTTCCTCTACATGGTTAGTAACAACACAAGTACTAGAGGAAGTAGAATCTTCATGGTTAGAGCAACAAGGCAAGGAAGATAATTCATCACAAGATTTAGCAATATTATGAGTGGATGAATTACTAGGACTAGCACATGGCAATATAGCATTTTGAGTACTAGTGCTAGTACAAACATGAGGCTCACAAGGTGTTGCCTTTGATATGATAGCCTCATGAGCTAACTTTAGCCTATCATGGGAGGCTAGAAGATCCTCATGGGAGCTAGAAAGCTTTCCATGATTTTCTTCCAATTTCCCATAATTGCTAGTTAGCAATTCAAGTTGAGCCCTTAGCTCAACATTCTCCTTCAAGATAGATGCTTCACAAGAAGTAGAGTTAGTAGCACAAGCATTATCACAAGACATATCAAGAAGAGAGGGTAACATAGCATGCTCTTTTAAATATGAATCTTGTAATTGCTCATGTGACTTGGTGAGGATAGAGTGTTCGCTCTCCAAGGCCTTGTGGGCCTTGTCTAGATCATCTAGATCCTTAACAAGTTTATCATGACCAACACCAACTTTGGATTTTTCATTTTTAAGCAATTTTAATTGAGCTTTTGCATGGTCTCTTTCTTTAGTGAGTTTAGCAAATATTTCATTTTGAGACACCTCAAGGGTTTCAAGTTGCTCCTCAAGAGAGGCTACGGTATCTTGTTCTTCTTCAAGATCATTCTTTAAGGATGCTACATCATTGGCATACTCTCGTTCAAGAGCACCCTTTTTATCAATGGTGTTCTCATGCATCCAAATAAGTTTTTGGCTCTCAATGGCGGTAGTCAAGATTTCAAAGAAGTGAGTGCTAGCAATTTTATCTTTGCAAATAACCTTGAATACGCTCTTACCCTTATCGCGTAGAGAGACAACCCAATCCTCTTCTTCATATTCATCCTCATCCTTATCACCACGAGACATATTAGGTTCCATGGTAGGAGGTACCGTGGAACCCTTGGCCATAAGGCATATATGAGGACCGTGAGATAAAGAGGAGGAGTTACTTGAGGCTCCTTTCAAGATCTTGTCTTGACCAATAGAATCTTTGGTTTCCTCTACATTGTTAGACACACAACAACTAGAGGAAATAGAAGCATTTTTATCATGGCCACAAGACAAATCAAGCATATCATCATGAGATTTATTCAAGCAACTTACACATGATATGCAAGGACTATCAACACAAGCATGGAAATCATTTCTAGTGCTAGATGTGTTTAAGTCCGAAGATGAAGCATTGCAATGAGATAGAGATGAAGAATCATCAATAGTAAGCTCAATATCAACATTGCAATTTTCATCACCACTCACCATATCATTACCTTGTGTCTTACCACACTTTGGTGAAGTGGATGAAGATGAGAACTCATCACGGCCGGAAGTGGAAGCAAAACAATCAACCTCAATGATATTGGACACATCATATTTATCTTGAAGCTTTGTCCATAATTCATGAGCGCTCCCAAAAGGCATGATTGAAGAAGTAACTACATTGCTCACAACAATGGAAAACACATGAGAAGCAAGAGCATCGAGACAAGAGTTTTTCTTCTCCTCATAAGATAAGTTTTGGGGATCCTTAGGAGAAGAAAAACCCATGTCAAGAAATAGCTCCATGTTCGGGGAAATACCCCGCAAAATATTAAGCACATAAATTTTCCATAGATCATAATTTGTGCCATCAAATATAAACAAGTTATTGTGATCTAATCCCCTAACCGACATCTTTACTCTCAAGGCGGTGAAGCCTAAGAATGAGAGACCTTGCTCTGATACCAATTGAAAGGACACGGATGTCGCCTAGAGGGGGGTGAATAGGCGGTTTAAAACTTTTACGAGATGGGCTTAACAAATGCGGAATAAAACTAGTGTTTACTTTGTCAAGCCCAAAGCCTATATACTATGGTTCACCTATGTGCACCAACAACTTAAGCTAAGCAATACAAGCAAGTATGTGATAGCAAGATATATATAACTTCAAGCACGATGGCTATCACAAGGTAAAGTGCATAAGTAAAGAGCTCGGGTATAGAGATAACCGAGGCACGCGGGAGACGATGATTTATCCCGGAGTTCACACTCTTGCGAGTGCTAATCTCCGGTGGAGAGGTGCGGTGGCTTAGTGCTCCCGAACGCCACAAGAGGCTCACCTTGAGGTGTGGTTGCTCGATGCACACCAACGCCACAAAGGCCTCACCCCAAGATGCGGTACTCACACCACACACCGAACGCCACGAAGGCGCCTCACCTAAATCTCCGGTGACCCTCGCCACAAAGGCCTAGGTCACGGTTCCACTAAGGGATTTCCTTCGAGGCGGAAACCGGGCCTTACACAAAGATTGGGGCACACATCCACAACTTAATTGGAGGCTCCCAACAAACCGCCACAAAGGCCTAGAATCCGTCTAGGGTTCCAAGAACCCAAGAGTAACAACTTTCTTGATTTCACCTCCACGAATCACCGTGGAGAACTCAAACCGATGCACCAAATGCAATGGCAAGAACACCACAAAGATGCTCACGTCCTTCTCTCTCAAATTCCAACAAAGCTACAAAAGCTATTAGGGGAATAAGAGAGGAAGAACAAATAAGAGGAGGAACACCAAATTTCTCCAAGATCTAGATCTAGTGGATTCCCCTCACAAAGAGAGGGATTTGATTGGTGAAGATGTAGATCTAGATCTCCTCTCTCTTTTCCCTCAAGAATATGCAAGAATCATGGGAGGAATCAAGAACTAGGGCAAGCTTTGAAGGACAACAATGGAGGGAGAGAGAGAGAGTGAACCAACCAGCCCAAGGAGGAAGAAGGGGGTCTTATATACCCCTCCCAACGAAATATGACCGTTTGGGACCTCCCAGGCCGGATAATCCGCCCCCGCCCCTGGCTCGGGCCGGATATTTGGCCGGATATTGTCCATGTTTTGTCCTTCGGGCCGGATTATCCGCCCCCAAACTGCAGAAACACCAAAACTAAAACGGGCATAACTTTAGCATCCGGACTCCGATTTTGATGATCTTGGGCTTGTTTTAAAGCTAGGAACAAGCTCTACAAGATCATGCAGGAAACCATCATAGTCCAGCAAAGGAGGATAGAAACAAATGATGAAAGATTTGACCTATCTCAAAAAGACATACCGGTAAAACCTCCAATCTTGAAAATGCAACAAGTTGCCCATGCATGCAAAAACCATTCTCAATGAACTAGAGCTTGTCATGAGAATAAGCACAAGCTCTAAAACATCACATGGATAAGATCCAAATAAAACCAAGAAAGATGATGAACCAAACTCGAAAACGCAACAAGTGATCTATGCGAAATCCATTTTCGATGAACTAGAGCTTGTCATGAGAATAAGCACAAGCTCTAAAACATCACATGGATAAGGTCCAAATAACAACCAAGAAAGATGATGCAAGGATGCAAAGGTTTGAGCTCTCTCCGAACGATCGATCGAGTTACTCACTCGAGAGCCCTCTTGATAGTACGGCAACTAAACTATAAACCGGTCTCCAACTACACTATGAGACCGGTGAGAAAGAAACCCTATCAAGAGCAAACCTTATACTTGCGCATTCCACTTGAGCTCGATGACGACGATCTTGACCTCAACAAGATGGAACGCCTTTCTTGCTTGTGTTTGCTTGACGAAGTCTTGTGGATTGCTCCCCCATAATCCACCATGGGAGAGCTTCTTCTTCGGCGCATCTTCACATAACCATGACCACCATGTGGATTGCTCCCCCATAATCCACCATGGGAGAGCTTCTTCTTCGGCGCATCTTCACATATCCATGATCACCATATGGATGGCAAGACTCAAGCAAAGGACCTCTTCGAGATGGCTCATCTTGAACTTGCACTTCATTTCTTCATTCTTCATCATGTTGATGTCTTGAAGTAACTCTAGGGCTCACTTCATCTTCATCTTCAAGACATACTTGACACTTGATATCCTTCATCAAATTCTTCTTATTGCAACCTTGAAGCCAACATATGGTTCAAGAATTGCCTATGGACAACTCCTACAAATATAACTCAATGCAAACATTAGTCCATAGGGATTGTCATTAATTACCAAAACCACACATGGGGGCTCCATGCACTTTCACACGCACACCACCAACGACTGCAAAGTACTGCGCGCACAAATTCAGATGGCGATAGAATCAGGCCGATTAACTTTCGGACAGTTTGCCATGAAGGTAGATGCGTCCGTTTCCGGACGTCAACATGGTGGACCTAAGCCACTCCATAAGAGAACAGGGTTCTCTTTCGATGTCAATATGGCAGGGTTCGTGATTCGCCATGGCGCGGACAAAGCAGAGCAGCCACTCTCGTGGCAAGGATAAAGAGGAGGCCGTTCCACGCGACCGGCCCCAAGACGACGATAGACGGTACCTGACCGAGGAGGAGGTGAGAAACATACGGTATGCACGCCCATTATCCGTGCATCTCCTCAACAAATATGAACAGCAGTACGACCGACATCGCCGCTACGACGACGACGATGAAGGATATCGTCATCGATGCAAAGAGGTATCGTCGTAACGACGAAACAACGACGGGTACGAACGTCGCGCTAGAGGGAGGTCTAGGGAACAAGACAACGTGGACAAGCACTGGGACTGTCCCTTCTTCAAACATTGTTGGGACTCAGAATGAGCCGATTGCCAACAATCGAGAACTGCCCGAATGCAAACAGCAAAGAAGAAGGAGGGCAAGTGAAGTTTCGGTGTTCGAGCGTCTAGGACCTCTCCCACCTCGAATAAACGAGCTGAGTCATCTCAAGAAGAAGACTTCGAGGAGTCGATGAAGAAGATAGGTATCACCGACCAAGGTGGTGCCCGATGGACTCAGCCATTCTCAAAAGCGTAGAGTGCAGCGGTTGCGAAACCCGGAAGAAGCCAAGGCACCCACACGTTGAGAAGAGCGCGGCCTGATCTGGCCGCGAAAATCCAGCAAACAGGAGACGAAGGCGCGCCGTCAAAGAAAGTATGGCGCCCCAAACAGGCGAAAGCCGATGCACCGGCCGATGCCGATGCGACGCATCGGCCGACACAAACATGGTATTCGTGGTCTTGACAGAGTAGCACGTCCAAGACATTGGACATACAAGGCCGATCCCTGAGATCGGCCCTCAAAAAAAAGCAGGGATCTTATCTCCAGCATGCCACGTAGCTACAGCGGAAATTCAAGGAGTTGCAAATCATCGCCAAAGCATTGTAACGAGAAGGGAGGCCGATTCCCGCAATCGGCCAAAATTATCCTCAACATTCTTTTGTCTGTGTTCAGCATTGATCCAACAGATGCCTGAAGAGCCGATACCATCAATTACTTGACAGAATCGGCTCGGGGGCACATAGATGGATGAGATGCGAGGATACGGAGCTGGGAACGAATGTCAAATGTCCAGCAGAGCAGTATGGGGGCCGAGATATAAACAAATCGGCCGTAAAAAATGGAAAATCCAAAAATTTTGAGCGCAGCCGATGCAGAGACATCGACTTAAGGATTAGAAGCCGATGCACGGCCATCGACGCAAGGGATATAAGCGGAAGCCTAACAAGAGCAGGCCCCTCATTGAGATTGCTTGGCGACCCTCTCTTCAAGGACTTCCAACTCCTTCTGCAAGACTTCAAGCTCGGCAGCATCGACAGAAGCATCAGTTTGGGCGTCCAAGACGGCCCTTTTTCTCATTTAAGGTGTTGATATTTGCCGGCAAGTTTGAGGATCGCAACCCTGGCCAAACAGCAAGAAGAAGCATGGATGTGCAGATCAGGCTAGGATCGTGAGAACAACCGACGTCATCCAGCTGGATTGAACTGCATTCTCACCGAGGTTGCCTCATCGGACGAAGAAGCTCGGGGCAGTTCGAGTTGAAGGTTCTCGGCTTTTGAAAGAGCCGATTTGGTCGAGCTGATGCTGCACCATAGTGGAGAAGGATAGTGGCCCAATGCCGCTGGTGCATTTTCATTCTCGCCTTGACCGAGGCTCCGGGGGCAGCTAGCCCCGAAAATTCCTCATTCTGAGAGCCAGTGGTGTTGAAATTGGCTATCCCTGCATCATGGCCATGTTGAATGAAGGACTCTTGCAGAGGAAAAAGGAGCCATCATCATTGATCAGGCTCTAGACTAGTTCGTTGCAAAGAAACAAAACATCGCAAGGGAAGCCGAGGACAAGTGGCACCTGTTTTACAGGAGTATCGCTTCAGCATCAAGGTTGTCGCAGCGGACTAAGGAGTTTTCCGGAAGCATTAATCCAGGAGTTTGCTCGTCGGGACAAACATTACGATCGGATGATTTTAAAATCCAAAGATCTAGGGGTCTCAAGGCTGTGTGCTGGGCCTGTCCGGTTGGAAGTTTGGATAAAAACTTCATGGGTTGCAAGTTAACATCTGAGAAGGCAATCAGATCGATCTGTTTGGCAATCTATTGGAAAAGCTGATGCTTTGCCATCGGCTCATTGAGCATCTGCCGAATCGACAATCGGCAGACTCAGGACGAAGGGCAACCGGCTAAATCATTACCAAGGGAATCAGTAAAATCCAATTGGGGAATTCTTCATTGATAAACAAGGATTTCTTACATGAAGAGCTGGTTGCTCTCAAAAGGAATGGCTAGGGGGAACATTGCCCTATCTACTACGCCTAGCTCTATCCTATCTAAGGGCCGCTGCTGTCCTCATCGTCGCCGTTGCCGCTATCGGCGCTGCTCCCGGCCGGCTCGTCGTCACTGCTATAGTGACCACCGGCGGAACCTTCATTGTCTTCATCTTCTTCGCTAGCGTCGCCATAGTCGCTGTCGAAGTCGCAGATGTTGCCTGCCCAAGGGCAGAGACGCTTGGCCGGCGGTTCGTCGGAGGAGGTGGTGTCCTCCTCCTCTTCCTTCACCTCCTCGGGAGGAGTAGCCGTCCCAGGAGAAGCCGTCGTCGTCGCTTTCCTCCTCCGATTGCCCAACGGCAAGGAAGCGGTCGCTCTCCCCGTCCGTTAAGGACTGGTCGTCTTCGGACAGACGAAGGAGTCGTGGGTCGACTCGTCCCCGTCGGCTATGGCGCGGCGGATGTTGGCCGCGTGGGCCTCCTGGGGTCCCATTCAGGCGTTGGCTCGCGGGAGGTGGAGGATTGGGAGGAAGGACCCGATGAGGGAGAAGACGAAGAGGAAGACATGGCGGCGAAGGAGGGTTTTTGGTTTGCCGATGGCTACTGTGGAGCAGGGGGATGAAGAAAGAAACCACAGGATGTGGCCAGATAAAAGGGAAATAATGATTTAATGCCTAAGCAGTTCCCAAGGACGTGGTGCAGAATCGTCAAGTTGTGCAGAGAAGGCGAAGAGGCAAGACGTCATCATGAAGAAAACTGCGACGGTTCTGCCATGACATGACCCTTCAAAGGAGACAGATGGTTTTGCAATTATCATTATCAAAACCAGGGGGCATGTGTTACCACCCGATTTTGGCCAAATCGGAGATGGGCCGTAAGTGAAGATGGGCTTGAAGGACGTACACATGAAGGATCTTTGAAGCGGCCTTGCACTGAAAGTTTGGGCTAAGTTGCCCGTGTATCTGTAAATTAGTAGATCGCATTGTAATTTAGATTAAAGAGATAGAGTCTGGCCCGTGCACGGTTAGGTGCACGCCTCAATTAGAAAGTCCCTTGGACTATAAATATGTATCTAGGGTTATCAGAAAAGGGGGACAATCATCGTTCAACCAACACAAAATACGGCGCATCGCCACCCCTTCTCTTCGAGGGTTTCTACCGGTAAGCATCATGCTGCCTAGATCGCATAGGCAGCATAAGCTTCATGTTGATCATGCGTTGCTCGTACTGAAGCCTTTTTGATGGCGAGCAACGTAGTTATCATAGATGTGTTAGGGTTAGCATTGTTCTTCACGTAATATGCTACCGTAGTGCAACTCTTGCATATCTAGCTGCCCTTACGTCTATCTAGACGTAAGGGCAGCATCTTGCTTGATCATGCTTAGTAGATCCGATCCGTTATAGTTGCTCCTTGCATCCGCAAGGATTAGTTTAATATCTGCATAGTTAGGCCTTATGTGGGTCGGACGATCCGGTAGTGCGTTAGGCGTTGTTTACCGTCCCTGCGAGGGATGTTCCGGGAATCAACGTATGTTGGTTTTTAGGCCTCTCGTAGGGGTGGTTTGCATCACCTCTCGTAGCTGCTAGGCCCGATCGCACGTAGGATGTTCCGATTATGCGGTGAAAACCCTAAACTGTCGTGGATCGCTTTAGCTTTGTCCTGATCAAGCAGGATCCCCATGCCATTGCTAATCCATCAAGGACCATGGGGCGATCGGCTCTTTGAGCCGATCCACAGGGAAACCTGAGAGCCGATAAGGCTCGTATTTAATGTGCACGTGTCTACCATGCAGGAACAATCGAAGCACTAACACCTTCCTGACCAGGTCTAGGTCAGGTGGCACGCCCTAGCAACCGCCAGGACGCGCGCCAGAAGATTTGCGGGACGACGCGAGGTGCCAGGGATCCACTAAGCGGCCCTGGGAGCTTCCCGGCTCTTCGTGTTGCTTAACCAAAGCCCGTCGGGGGGTTTTGGAGGGTAACATATACATGATTTTTCTGGTTTGAATATGTCTAGACCTTGTTTATCAACTTGAATGCTTACTATATGACATAAGAAAACTATTTGCTTTTGTTTTCATTTTTCTGATTTTTTTTTGAATTTTGATGCCCATTTGAATCTTGTCAAATCCTAGGTCGTTTGACCAAGATAATTTAAACAAGTTTAAAACATGAATATGAAAAGGGAAGCATGTATACTTCTTAGTCACTCTAAAATGAAGTTTTTGGGAGGTTCTTGAAAATTCCATGTTTGAAACCCAAAACCACTTCTCTTCATGCCTGACTTCATAAGATAGAGTTTAGGTGTCAGGGGTGTAGATACATTTGGTTTGTCTAGTTTGAATATGTCTAGACCTTGTTTAACAACTTTAATGCTAACTATATGACATAAGAA
Organism: Lolium multiflorum; assembly: GCA_030979885.1. NCBI lineage: Eukaryota > Viridiplantae > Streptophyta > Magnoliopsida > Poales > Poaceae > Lolium > Lolium multiflorum. Next base: position 80,598,602 of record CM061747.1, read on the forward strand.
GACTATGTGCTTTGGTTTTTCATTTTTCTGATTTTTTTGAATATTGTGCCCACCCATTTGTATCTTCATGAAATCCTAGGTTTGACCAAGATAATTTAAACAAGTTTAAAACATGAAAATGAAAAGGGAAGCCTGGATCCTTCTTAGTCACTCTAAAATGAAGCTTTTGGGAGGTTCTTGAAATTTCCATGTTTGAAACCCAAAACCACTCTCTTCATGCTTGACTTCATAAGACAGAGTTTAGGGTTTAGGGGTAGATATATACATGATTTGTCTGGTTTGAATATGTCTAGACCTTGTTTATCAACTTTAATGCTTACTATATGACATAAGAAAACCATTGCTTGGTTTTTTTTCTGATTTTTTTTGAATTTTGATGCCCATTTGAATCTTGTCAAATCCTAGGGTTTGCTCATGACAAACCCTGCACAAAAGTCAACATCATCACCCGAAAAAGGAGACACCATAATGCTCTCCCTTCTTCTCTCCTTCCGAGTAATCCTCTTCCTCCGAGTTTCACTCGACGGGCAAACACACATGTGTTGCATAGTAATAATAAAAAGGTAGAAAAATTGACCTACGAACCTATAATTAAATAGGTTAGTAATAATAAAAAGGTAGAAAAATCAACCTACGAATCTATAATTAAATAGGTTAAACTAGGGTTTTGCCCAGTACTACAGATCAAGGTTCAAACCTTGTTTATCAACTTGAATATGCTTACTATATGACATAAGAAGACTATGTACTTTGGTTTTCATTTTTCTGATTTTTTAAATTTTCTACGCATTTGAATCATATCTTGGTCAAATCCTAGGTTTGACCAAGATTTAGACAAGTTTAACACGTAAAACGAATAAGTAAGCCTGGATCCTTCTTAGTCACTCTAAAATGAAGCTTTTGGGATGTTCTTGAAATTTCCATGTTTGAAACCCAAAACGACTTCCTTCATGCTAGACTTCATAAGATCGACAGGGGGTAGATACATGATTTGTCTGGTTTGGATATATCTAGACCTTGTTTATCAACTTGAATGCTTACGATATGACATAAGAAGACAATGTGATTTGGTTTTTCATTTTTCTGATTTTTTGAATATTGTGCCCACCCATTTGTATCTTCATGAAATCCTAGGTTTGACCAAGCTAATTTAAACAAGTTTAAAACATGAAAATGAAAAGGGAAACATGTAACCTTCTCAGTCACTCTAAAATGAAGTTTTTGGGAGGTTTTTGAAATTTCCATGTTTGAAACCCAAAACCACTTCTCTTCATGCTTGACTTCATAAGACAAAGTTTAGGGTTAGGGGTATAGATACATGATTTGTATGGTTTGAATATGTCCAAACCTTGTTTATCAACTTGAATATGCTTACTATATGACATAAGAAGACTATGTACTTTGGTTTTTCATTTTTCTGATTTTTTTAATTTTCTGCGCATTTGAATCATATCTTGGTCAAATCCTAGGTTTGACCAAGATTTAGACAAGTTTAACACGTGAAAACGAATAAGTAAGCCTGGATCCTTCTTAGTCACTCTAAAATGAAGCTTTTGGGAGGTTCTTGAAATTTCCATGTTTGAAACCCAAAACCACTTCTCTTCATTATTGACTGAGTTTAATTAGGGTTTTAGGGGTAGATATATACATGATTTTTCTGGTTTGAACACTTCGGCTTCGGTTCAGGCAGATATTTGCAATTTACGAAACTGAGCATTCGGTGTACCGATCGATCGGTTCGGTATTCGGTTTTGGACAGAACGCACCAAACAACTGGGGGCCTTTGTCCGTGGCGAGCAAGACCCGCTGGCCGAGGACAGGCACCATGCAGTGAACTACCTCGGCCAGGAGCTCCGCGGCGGGGCGAGGTACCTAAGCCCGACCGCCCTGTGGGATGGTGGTGGCAGACCGGCAGCACGTGGACGCGCATCTCGGGGGACTGGACACTGCGTCCGGCTTGAGCGAGTGCTTGCCACCATGTAAAACAAATTTGGGCTAATTTTAAGAAGGTCGAGAAAATCATAAATTTACAAACGGACCGTTTGATCCTACTTAAACCAGTTTTTGTAAGCAAGTGATTTTTTTGATCTCCTCTAAATCAACTCATATTTTATACACATAATCTCTTACACAAGAGTGGAGAGAATATGAAGGTTTTACATTTTTTTTATTTTTTTTGAACTTGGGGGGGGGGCACCTTGTGGAACTCGTGGATAGTGAAAGCCACTCTAAACATATTTTAGTTAGTGGCAGACAAGGCAGACAAAATGCAACATATATCAAATAAGAGGTAACATGTAATAAAAGCAACATTTGTCACATAGGAGGTAACATGTGAAAAACGCAACCAGCAGTACTGACAGGAGCAACGTCTCCATGCAGTTACAATGCCCAACAATATCATAAAAGTAACATCTACGGATACTAGGCACTATGCCACAAAAGCACTGGTAAGGTTTCTGCAAGAAACAAAACTTTGGATGTCAGTTAAAAGGTCTGATAGCAAATTGTTTTTGAGTGCAGACCGACGAAGCATTGGTGAAAGCGATTGAGGAAGAGATTAAAGCCAGCAATATGGAGAAGGGATTCGTAAGTGGTGCAGGATTGTAATGATAATACACTGATAATACGCTCCTAAGACATGCTAGTTTTTGCAGATAAGCTGTCCTATCATCCAAGATGGAGAATGGGTGGTGTTTGTTGTCAATGTGGAGGTAAATGCCCAGGTCATGATATTGCATTCAAGGGACTCGAAATTGGCTGAGCAGTTTAAGAGCTGGACTGAAATATTCGTGAAGCATCTAGAACAAGCCTTTATGAATTGCTCCCGCCCTTCCCCAATTGCTGACGCAAATAAATGCAGTCCTGCAGGTCTTAGTTTCCATGCCATGTCCACAGACAGCGCTTTTGGATGTATGGCTTGCATTGAGTGTTTCGATGGAAGAACAACTCCCATATTCATGAAGGGTGAAGTGGATCCCCTTTTCCTCTCTTCCCTGCTGCAGCGGATCTAGTAGAACATCCTCAGGCTTCATCTTACGAATATTTTCCAAGGATTGTAAGTAGATGCAGATGAACCTACGCGACCCATTAATTTCCCTATTCTGAAGTGATTGTAGTGAGTGACTAGCTTAGGCTTGTCTTTGAAGATCAAGTAGAGAAAGCTAGTTAAAATAGTATTTTGGCTGGACAAAATCTTCTATGCTTGGCTGCTTTTTTTTTCCTCAGCATCTTGCCCAGACTCTGATCCTGAGCTAGCTCCGCCACTGGGCATCGAGCCGGACCCGAACCCGGCGGATGACATCCGGATATTCACTCAATCGGACCAGTTCGGACACGATGCGGGTGGAGATTCCCTAAATCGGGCCAAATCAATAAAGTGTTAGTAGAGATGCGGTTTTATTGGCCAAGAGTCATGTTGTTCTAGAAACAGACTGTCAGGTGGTGGTCTCAATGTGGAATACGGAAGCTACAAACAAGTCAGTTGGTGCCCATGTTTTCGAGAAAATAAAGGAGATAGTAGGGTATTTCCAAAGTTTCAAACTTCTCTTTGCTAGGAGGGAGGCGAATTCAGTTGCTCGATTTATGTGCTAGAGAAGCCCTTAGCTGTCAGAAATTGTTTCACCCACGCGTACATTGCTGCCTCGATTCATTTTCCAGTCTAGTTACCACAATTTAGCTTTGCTTCGATGGCACACGAGGCCAGCGGCTGAGTCTATTGCTTCTCTTCTGAGGACAAGTACAATGAGAGCATGCTTACTGCATAAAATTTAATAGCACCAAAACCTGGAAAAATAACAGGTTGTTGGATTTATATGTGTACAATGAGAAATCGGAGTTGCCGGTAGTTTGTACCAAGCATAATGTAACAAAACAAGACGGATTGCTAATGATTTATGTGTGCAGCACATATGGATTGAGCACCCAGGTCGGAAAACTATTCTTTTTTTCTCTTCAAAATTATCTTGGAGAAGCTATGGTACATACAGTTTTTGTTACAATTTTGCTGAAAATCTCTCCCCTGTTACAATCGATGCAGCATGCCACTTACTAATATCAGAAGCTGAACAACAGGATACTCACATCACAGATGCACTCGGACAACATTACTCTATTAGTCGCATGGAAAAAAGTAATATAAGGTCTCAGATGTATTAGGAAACAGAGAACCTAATATTTAGATTTTTTTTGCAATTGCTGTACCATAAAACGACATGAATTGCTTATACTATATCATTTACAAAATGGGAAATTAATGAGGATGTTTGCTTCTGATACAGAAACAAAAGCCATGTGAGTTTCTGTATCAGAAGCAAACATCCTCATTAATTTCCCATTTTGTAAATGATATAGTATAAGCAATTCATGTCGTTTTATGGTACAGCAATTGCAAAAAAAATCTAAATATTAGATTCTCTGTTTCCTAATACATCTGAGACCTTATATTACTTTTTTCCATGCGACTAATAGAGTAATGTTGTCCGAGTGCATCTGTGATGTGAGTATCCTGTTGTTCAGCTTCTGATATTAGTAAGTGGCATGCTGCATCGATTGTAACAGGGGAGAGATTTTCAGCAAAATTGTAACAAAAACTGTATGTACCATAGCTTCTCCAAGATAATTTTGAAGAGAAAAAAAGAATAGTTTTCCGACCTGGGTGCTCAATCCATATGTGCTGCACACATAAATCATTAGCAATCCGTCTTGTTTTGTTACATTATGCTTGGTACAAACTACCGGCAACTCCGATTTCTCATTGTACACATATAAATCCAACAACCTGTTATTTTTCCAGGTTTTGGTGCTATTAAATTTTATGCAGTAAGCATGCTCTCATTGTACTTGTCCTCAGAAGAGAAGCAATAGACTCAGCCGCTGGCCTCGTGTGCCATCGAAGCAAAGCTAAATTGTGGTAACTAGACTGGAAAATGAATCGAGGCAGCAATGTACGCGTGGGTGAAACAATTTCTGACAGCTAAGGGCTTCTCTAGCACATAAATCGAGCAACTGAATTCGCCTCCCTCCTAGCAAAGAGAAGTTTGAAACTTTGGAAATACCCTACTATCTCCTTTATTTTCTCGAAAACATGGGCACCAACTGACTTGTTTGTAGCTTCCGTATTCCACATTGAGACCACCACCTGACAGTCTGTTTCTAGAACAACATGACTCTTGGCCAATAAAACCGCATCTCTACTAACACTTTATTGATTTGGCCCGATTTAGGGAATCTCCACCCGCATCGTGTCCGAACTGGTCCGATTGAGTGAATATCCGGATGTCATCCGCCGGGTTCGGGTCCGGCTCGATGCCCAGTGGCGGAGCTAGCTCAGGATCAGAGTCTGGGCAAGATGCTGAGGAAAAAAAAAGCAGCCAAGCATAGAAGATTTTGTCCAGCCAAAATACTATTTTAACTAGCTTTCTCTACTTGATCTTCAAAGACAAGCCTAAGCTAGTCACTCACTACAATCACTTCAGAATAGGGAAATTAATGGGTCGCGTAGGTTCATCTGCATCTACTTACAATCCTTGGAAAATATTCGTAAGATGAAGCCTGAGGATGTTCTACTAGATCCGCTGCAGCAGGGAAGAGAGGAAAAGGGGAAAAACCTGGAGCTTGAGCTTCAATGTTTCCGATTGCAGCCCCAATCTGGGCTTTTTTTTTTCGCCGACCCTTGTGCTCCGGCTGCTGGCAAATCCTATTCGATTGTGAGCTCCTAGGGCTAGATATAGGGGACGCGCATGCTCTGGCCATCGCACGCGTTCTGGCCAGTGCTGCAATGAGATTTGACGGGGTACGGCAGCGGCGGCGCTTTGCTCGAGAAGAAAGAAGGAGGGCAGACCAAGCCTCATTACTGCCATGAGAGTCTGCCAGGCGACTTCACTTCACCCTGTTGGCGAAGGGAGGGGAGAGACGAGACGAGACCAAGGGTGAGGAGAGAATATGGGAGTTGTTCTTCCATCGAAAAGTGATTGTAAGTAGATATTGCTTGTCAGGCTAAATCCGACATGAACTTACATCATCCCTATAAATACTCTTTTGCTGGCAGCTATTTGCAACTCAAAAATGATGAGTATAAGATGGCAAGAGCAGACAAAACAACAACTATCCACAAAAAAACCAGGTCACAATGGCCAACTTGATTGCCCTCTTTAAAAAACAAGCATAAAGGATGCAAAATTTGTAATTACGAGGACTAATGATCATATGCAAAACTAAACCGAGTAAACTTCGTGTATATACCCACTCGAAAACGGACACACTCTGTATAGGAATTCATACACATGACATTATTAATTCAACTTCAACGTTGGTGCCTATCTGCAGGGCCGGCTCTAGGATTTCGAAGGCCCCAGGGCGGACTCAATTAATGGGCCCAACAAAAAAATCAATAGCATATATGTATGGATATTTTGTTTTGTGAATTAATTGACACTGATATTTTTTGAGTAGGAACACAAAGCTGAAAATGTTATTATCTTCGTTCCAAACCATGTATCATAGAAGCTACAGTGAATAGAAAAGAGAAATGGCGTGCGAACAAACCTCCAAAGCCTAAGTAATCATGAGAAACGAGAATTCAGTGCATTTTTTGACGCAGCAAATCTGTCGGCTCCAAAAAACGTACAAACTAAATGGAGGCAGCTGCAGCCTGCCATTGTTTTAAAAAAGAAACTAAGAAAGAACAAACATTGACAGATTTATAATTTTTATTGAGCACGAAGAAGGCCAGCATGGCCTTGTTGAGTTTACCTTCGACATTTTACCCGTTGGTCTTGATCTTGATCCCTCCTCAATCATGTACTCCGGTGCCTCCATCTTAGACAAATTTTAACTATTTGATTAGCGAAATAGAGATTAGGGATTTCAGGGATGAGGCGAGGGAGGCGAGGCGGCAGACGAGGACCTCTGTGCGTGATTGGATTGAGGGAAAGGAAACGTCGATCCCTGCGATCAAGGGCGAAGCTATTTTCACCTGGGCCTAGCTGTGCGCATAAAAAAATGGGCCTTTTCTTTTTTCCTTGAACTATTCGCTATACATAGTACGTAGCAGATTTGGGCCCCTATATTGCCTGGGCCCCGGGCCGTCGCACCTCTTGCCCTGGGCCAGAGCCGGCCCTGCCTATCTGCATTTCAATACTTCAAAGGCCACGACCCTCTACACTCTACAGTCTCCATTCTTAAGTTACAAGTCTGTAGTATAGCTACTACGATGCTCATAAAAAAGGAATGAAATCACCAACCTAGTGGGAATACATACGCATTGGTCGTCTTCGCCATCCCAGCCTGGCACCCACCCTGCGAATGTCCATAAAAACAAGAGCACCCCGCTGATTAAATTGTGACCATAGAACAAAGCATCGGTGAGAGATACGTACAATGGTGGGCAACTATGTGCCTCGTCCAAGATCTACAGCATACATAAATAATTAGCATATAGAACATGATATCTGCGGCACCAGAAATAACATGCTAAGAAATCCCAAACTCGTTGCTAGGAATCAATGCATGGCATCATGGTACCAGTACAGAAATTGCCATGGGATTTTTATCTTCATGGTAACAGTACAGAAATTGGTTGATGTCTTGTGTGAAGAAATCTATCATACCTTCCAAAATAAACATCAAAATAAACTCCTTTCAACAGAAATAATCAGATTTCTCTTAGTTCGACAAATAAATCCTACGGATCTACCTTTAGAATCTTCATCCATGTACAAGGCACCTGCATCGGTAATCTGCACTAACAACACCAACTATCAGTGGGAGCAAAAGAATCAATCTATTAGTAGGAGCAAAATAATCACAACACTGCGAGTAGCAGTAAAATCATTAGAACAGAAGAAAACACAACAGCAACAGATTCCTCTCTGGATCTTTCTCGTGGCAACAAAAATAAACAGGACACAGCCATAGCTACAGATTGATTTCCTCTCCTCTCCCAATCTTTTTCCATCTCTTTCTCCCTCCTCTGGCCATCTCCCCATGGCGCCCCCTTTCATCATCTCCTGGCCGACTCTACCACAACGCCGTGCCGCTGCACTCCTCCCTCCCTCGGCCATGCATCTCCCAAATGGCGCGGCTCTGTCTCCTAGCAGGCCAATGAACAAACCGATCTGCCGCTAGGCCCTGCCGCCGCGCCCCTCTCTCGGCTCTCTGCGGTTAGGAAACAAAGGTCGCCCGCAAGGTTGAGGGAGCGGCGGACGGCGGATAGGCTGATTGAGACACGAGCGGCGCCGCCGGGTGGTTTTGGACAAAGAGAAGGGGAGATGTGTTCCGATGTGTGCGGTTTTCCGCTCTGATTACGATCGTGGGAGCGTGGAAAATTAATGTCTCCTTTCCGTGATCGTGGGGGTGGGGTGCCGGTTTTCCTACTCTCGGTTTTTGTGTGCATGTGATCATTCAAAGTAAAAAAAGAACCCGATTTTTTATCATGCGGGAGCGGTGCGTGGGATCGGTCGATCAAAAGAACCCATTTCCTTTTAGCACGCGGGGGCGGACGACGTACCAACCATCCCACCACCTCTAGGCATTTAATATACTACCTCTGTCCATTTTTAGATGTCAAAAATTTGTCTAAATTCGAATGTATCTAGACATTTTTTAAACATAGATACATTTAAATTTATATGAACCACTGGACATCTATTAATGGACGGAGGGAGTAGTAAAGATTGGTCTACTCAATAACGTCTGCCAAATATGATTCTTTGGTTGCTCCAAGTTTACTTGTGGATTAAGAAATGCCAATCACCATAGATTTTTGCTTTGTAGAATCAAAATCGATAACTAAGTTTACAACTTTTTTTTTCAGTTTGGTTCATTGACAGGAAACAATGTACTCCCTCCTTCTCACTGAATTTGTTTAAAGATTTGTCTAATGTATCTAGACACTAAATAGCATCTAGATACATCCAAATTTTGACAAAACTCAGATAAGTTTCATGAGACGGACGGAGTATTATCTAACAAATAGATATGATGAGATGTAGTTTATTTTAACTTAATGTACTACTACCCTTTTGAATTTCTTCATCCTCGTTTTATTTCTTTTTTATTTGGTTCTGTATAAAAGGTGATTTTTTAGGGAGTGATGTTTTTACGCTTATGGGAGCATATGCTCCATTTATTTTGAAGTTTATCTTACATATATTTTGAAATTAAAAAATTAAAACAAAAATTTTGCACGTACATCTTCATGTGCTACACACCCACAAAGTCGTCTAATGAAAAATCGACTTGCCGTGTGTGAAAAAACATTTTTGGTGCTAAAAATAGGGATTTTTTACAAGATAATTTTTTTTCTTTTTTAGATAGATCGCAAAAAATATCGGTTTTCGCGAAACTTGACGAACACACATATATTGTGAAGGTTTACATGTAGAATTTTTTTGTTAAAGGAAGTATATGATCCGGTAGCCAAATTGAATTTCTAAAAAATGGAATGCTATAGAATGATCAACGAGGATGTTTAAAATGATCAACGAGGATGCTTCAAGAGAAGAATCTCATTCCTAGTTACTATGTATAGTTAGTTCCTTTTTCCCGAGCCGGTTCTCTGCATTGTCCATTTCCTGGACCGTCGGCGCACGGGCTGGACGGCGATAGCGGCGATGCCGGGAGCCTGGACGAAAAGCCCCCGTATTTGAGCGCATCTACCTCGGCGAGCCTGGCCGCATCTTCGCCTGATCCCTCCGCTCCCTCGTCGAAGTTGCGCGCGTAGCTGCGGGCGTCGTACTGGAGGTCCACGGATGATCGTCGGCGGCCGTGCCTTGTCGAGCCGAAGCTATGCGCCCGGATCCAGGCCGACGGTGACTTGATCAGTGAAGGCGACGCCGGCCGGTCGCCATGGGCGTGGGACGTGGAGTTGGAGGTAGGGGATGGCCCGAAGCAGCCGGCGAAGCAGCCGGTGGTGGCAACAGGGGGTACTTCGACGTTGAGGTGATGGTGCCGCTTGTGCTTGACTTCTTGAGATTCCGGGGTGGGGCCTGCACGGTGGTGGTCCGCCATGACCTTCCTTGATCTTAGCAATCGAAAATTATTGTTTTTTTTTCATTTCTCTCTTGTGCCAAAGCAGGAAATTATTTTCATTTTCTGGTGAAGCTGTGAGGTTAGAGAATTTCTCGGTTTCTTTCATCCTTGGGAAACTGCCATTGTCTAAAAATAGGCCCTCAAACTTTGCTTGTCCCATCAAACGTTGTGGTTACATTTTAATTTTTATTAGTGTTGTTTGACACACAATAAATAGCTTTCTAGGATCGTGACTTCGTTCAAGAGTCAAATGTGATTTAATTGTGCAAAAATATTCATGATTTAAATGATTTTCTTGCAAAGTGTTGCATGCAAGCCATTGTTGCGGACTAGCCATTCGCTACGAATCACCAAGTTGGACATAACCGCTTTGAGATGTTATGGTTTTGTTAGTTTTAAGTACAATGTATATGCATATCCTAGATTCGAGGTATTTGCACTTTCTTGAGATGTGCATTAACTTTATTCCAACGAACCGGCCAATGATAGAGGAAGCGATTCAAACAAGTTTAGGGTTTTAGTCATTCTCGTCGGTGCCGCGGCCGGTCCATCCCACCTATGGTGGCCTTGGAGCCTTAGAGGTATGACAAACCACGGCCCCTCGCCTATGGGAAGTTTCTTGTTTCCTTTTTAAGTTAGTTTCAGTACCTTCTTTAAGATGGTGTGGCGGCGACGACATCCTAAAATCAAAATAAGATCCTCCTCACCCTATACTCGCTCTGGTGCATGCTAGGTCTGGCACAGATAGAGGGTGTGTTGTGTTGTCTTCCTGATGAATCTCCTAGTATACAGTTGGTGTTATTTTTTTGCACTAGTGTTCGCCGTCTCGGGCTCCCGGGAACGACCATGCCCAAGAATGGCACCGTGACGTCCTGAAGAAGTTGTGGGTCACATCGTGGGATCTTTTGCTAGATGGCGTAAGGCCAGTGGCAACCTGCTTTCTACGACTGGAGGAGGCGCAACGGTGACGTCGGGGGAGCTACCATTGCTGCTACCGGTTGACAGGGATCGCGTGGACGAGGAGGTCGATGACCTCAAGGCTGGGGAGCACGAGGAGGAGGACAACGGGTGGCGCATGGATGGCTACGGTGATGCGGTGGCAACAAGACTGTGGCATAGAGGTTGATATGCGAGGTGTCGCTATGTTTCTATCGAGAGAATATCTCGTGCTACAGCCCATTTGGCTACTACCAGATTCCGGGAACATAGGCCGTTCAATCCAATTGGACGGACAAGATCTCAGCGGGTAATTTCTATTGTAAATTTTGCATTATATATACTCCCTGCATTGAAATTTCTCATGCCAAGTGCAGCAGAAGAAAAATTGGTCGCGCTTAGCTCTTGAACTCTTCCAAGATCTTTTGTCAAGGACACAAAATCTTAACAAATCTTGGTGTCTGGAGTACCGTGGTGCCGCGATCCGGACGCAGCGGAACGCCATACCGCAGATCTCTCCACTTCCCTGGACTTTGAGCGTCCACCCTACCTTCACAATTTGTTCTATGGTCCACTCTTTTCTTGAGATTTTAAGTACAATATTCTTAGATGCATGGACTCTAGAAGAATTGATCCCATCGATTGATTTTTCAAGGAACCAATACAAAAATAGATTCTTAATTGTTCCATGTTCGTGCACATGGGGTTCATGTACTGGCATTGAAAATAGCTATGGTTGCCGGCTGGTGTGTATCTGCTTGGATGACAGCGGTTGACTTCCCACTGGAGAAAACTAGAAATGAATGATCCAGCTTTGGGTTTGCAGCGGTGATTGCATCAACCTACACCGAACGTACACACGATTTCGGGATAAACTGGAGCTCGTACTACATTACGAAAAAAATGCTAGGTCTGATATGCAAATATGCCTTGATGAGCGGCAGGTCCTGAGTTATATTAAATCCTGCATGTTGGGCCAGTTTGGATGGACCAGATTGAGCTGGAGTCAAATAGCACACGAAGCAGTTGTAGCACTAGATATGTCCTCTGTTTCTATCGAGAAGGAAAAAATTCAAGGAAGTTTCTTCATGCGTATGAGTCGTCGAGGGTAAGGAGGTGGTTTTATAACCAAATATGAGCTGCTCCGCATTTTTTCAACTCCGCGAAATTGCCAAACCATTGCTTCGCGTTTTATACAACGAAGAAGGCCAGCATCGTTGTTCAGTGCTGGTCCGCACTAGAGTTTGAAGAATATATGAAATTTTACCCGCAAAAAAAAAAGTTTTAAGGATATACGAAAGTTGGAGGACTTCCGAACAAGTGCCGTGTGCGTGCGACAATCTCTATCTCTACTATCTAAAAAGGAGGAACTGGTTCTGTTTCCTCCGGTCAAAGCTTTCGTCCTACATATTTTCATCTGACCATTTTACCCTCCCACCTTAGTCAAACAAAATCGGTCAAACCCTTTCATCTTCCTGTATTCCGCTCCCCGCTTCATCACACCTCCCGAACAGAAGGAGGAAACCCTCCCGCAATCGCCGCTCCGCTAGCCCGTAGATATTCCGCCTGTCGCCGCTCACGCCGCAGTCGAGAACCACCTCTCTCGTCCTCTCCAGATTCCAGCGCCGCCATCCTCTCCCCTCCCACGTCACCACTCTCGATCCAAGAGTGCTCCACCTCGATCTCGACGCATCGGTAGTGTGTTCGTGAACTTAGACGGCGACTGAGCATATGGTGTTGTGGATGTGATTGGCCGCCGATGGAGCTGGGTGCCCCAGCGGTGGTCAGAAGGCCTCCATCGCGCGCCACGCACGGTGAGCAGGCCAGCGGGACTCGATCTGTGGAGGAGGCCTATTGGGCGACGGGAGCGGTAAGGAATCGATCTGTGGTTTTTTTTTTCCTTCGAGCTTTGGGCGTACGGGGAAGGGGAGAATCTCTCAAATTCGATCAGAACCTAGCCGCTCTCACGCCGGGGTCTCCGTCGACATACCACTTCCCCGACCATCTCGCGCCTCGCTGGGACTCACGCGATTCGGCCGCGTCCTTGGTCCGTCGGTCCGTCTAGAGCTTAGCGCTGGGGCGGCGCCGCCCGGTACTGCCCCTCATCCTGCTCTCCGAGGGCGTGGCCACCGGGTGGTGGATGAGGTAGGGTGGCTGCGGTCTCCGGCCGTCCGACGAACTCTTTCCCTGCCTTCAAGTTTCACTGCTGGTAAATTTTCCCTTTCCTACCACAGTCTGAATTTAGTTCTTGCTTGAATAGCTCTGATCTTGCAGATTAAGATTGTTATAGATTGGGAAAGATTCTTGCAGATTGTTATAGATTGGGGAAAATTCTAGCTATGTTATAGATTTAATAACACGCTGAAATTGTTGATTGCAGATTGTTGTTTCATTGTGTAGCTAGGAAGTAGCGACGATTTTTTCCCCAACAACTTTTTGGTAAATATAGAGGGGAATTTCTGTGAGGGTGTTCTTTCGCATTTTGCGGGAGCAAAGAAATGAAGAGCTAATCTGTAGTGATAAGGTTATATATGACAAATGTGAATGTCCATGGTTTAGTAGAAAGTTTATTTTGTTTTGAAGTAGCTTATGTCGTATGTTGATGCTAGAAATGTATTTTGTGAATAAAGTCAACATATTATATAAATTTCTCAAGCTGCTACGGATTTTAGCATGTTGTCCTATGATTTGCGTTCCAATTTTTTTTATCTCATTTTGTAGTTTCGCCCCTACTAAGATTTTTATCAAGCTCCGCCACTGGCCTCCCGGATACAACTCCACCAGACATGCTGGCCATCGTCGTGCGCGCCTCTCACAGGTAGATGCTCCGGCAGAAGGTCGATGATGTTGCGGCCAGGGAGGGCATTCTCCTTAGAGAGAAGGTCCCTCACGAAGTTCTACCACTGTTAGAACAACCACCTCGAGGCCTCGTGCTGCCGAAGAAGCCGGTGGGTACCATCCTCCAGTCAGCCCACGCCGTCGAGCACGAGTTCTAGGTTGAGCAAGGTGAGTTTTCCATCGAGATCACCACGAGCAAGGTTTTTCGTTCATGCAGGCTCATCGTTTGGTTCAAGGAAAATAACTTTAACTCGCGATTTCTTCACTACCATCCAACGATTTGTTGCCGCAATTAGTCTCATTGATCTACAATTTCCTTCCTTATAGCTTACGAAGCTGTAGCGAAAAGCCAATTCATGGCGAGGCTGGCGTCCGGACATCGCCGCTTCGCCGGAGACGACCCTCCCCAAAGTGGACGGCTCCTAGCGGGAGTCAATAGGTTGTCGCCGCCGCTATGCCGTCGACGGCGCTCCCCGCCGTGGCCGATTCCAGAGACAAAGACGAGGAGAAAAGCCCGCCGAGGTGGGCTGCGATTTGATTCGTCCATGACAACTGCCAATTTCCCCAAGGTCAGATCCAATAATCCATCCCAAAATCTTTCAAATCTCTCTGATTATCGAGTACTTAGTCCATCTCCTAGGCGCTGCTAGGTATTTTTTGCTCCTGATCCACGTGAACACTTTTGTTGTGTAGGAGGTTTCTATGTATAGATGAACTCCCTTTTTCTCTAACTGATCTTAAAAATAAATATCCTTTCACTTCATGTTACCAACCAACATAGGAGATGAATATTATAAAGTGTTGTAGCAGTTTGGACAGTATATTGGTTTATCTTTTCTGTTGAAATTCTCTGCAATTTTCTGCATTTTGGAACCATTTTTATACTTGCCGTTAAAATTCCATGTGAGAACCACATTTTCATGCTTTAACTCATTGGATTGGTATTCACAACTTTCTTCAGGGAGAAGTGCTGAATCAAAAAAGGTTTCACGGGATCCTCAGTGCGTATTGTATAAGTTCTTCAAACTAATACAGTCTGGATAATGTACTGTTTATCACGGCAATTCAGCAGAGTCATATACTTCTCAATCCGAATAATACTGAGTCTTATTAACAGATATAGAGTATTGGTGATGTAGCCAGGGTTAAAGTTTTTTCAGTGGATGGCCTGGTTCAGATATCTCTGTTTATCCCCTTGCATTCACGCTCTTACCATGGAATAGTGAAATCATATAGCACCTTCATGGGCAAAGGGTCCAAGGTGTTGTCACTTGAACAGTGGTGTAATTTCATTTGAATGGTGATATTATTCTCTTAGGAATAGAATTAATACTGGCATTATTTTTCCCGGAATAGGATGGTGATATTATTGTGCTTACCTTTCTTGCAATTTTTACTTTGAGCTCTGCACTCATCTATCAAAATGACAGGCCATGTTCTCAATTGAGGAACATAAGAAAGGAATTCGTGTTCACTAAGTCATATTGTTTCAATAAATTAGTAGGTACAAAGAAGGCAACTAATTGACTTAATTCCTGTTAAGAGGCAAAGTTGAACTAGACGCAGAGTAATAAGTAAATGCATTACCTTTGGCAAACTTCTTACTTAAAAAGTTAAGGTAGTGGTCGGGAATCACTCGGGATTTCGAGTTCTTTCCCTAGGATTGCAGGATTTTGAGTTTGAAGTGAACATGCCATGTTTACTTTTGCATGCGAGCGTACTCGGTGGTCAAGCTACTGCATCTAATTAAATGTGAAGCTTGCTGATAGTCTCAAAGAAGATACTTATTTGTTTACTTCTGGACCCCCTCTCTTTGTCTACATAATCAATTTTGCAGAACGTGTAAATTAATATATATACCATGTTTTGCCTTGTATGATTGTATCCATATAACTTCACACCATTTGTTCTGAGGTTTTTCCATGATGAGTCATACTAGAACCACAAAGTCAGCTATTGACTATATCTGTTTTGAGGGCAAAGTTTCAGATAAACTTGTCACAGATCTTTAGTTGGTAGATTTTTCTCCTATATTGCCCACAAATAAGAAGGGAAATGTATGATAACAATGCAAAATACCTATTTGCTTTAATGACTTCAGTAGTTCAGCCGAATCTAATAATAATTTGCTTTATGCTTCCAGAATGGGAAGCCTGTGCTGCGAAAAATGGAGGATGGTAGGATGTTCAATTGGAATGTGCGATCAGTTGATCCTGGTTGCAACCTCCAAGAAGCATTAGAGAAGGTCAATCCAAATTATGTTTCAGTTTTTTGCGGCATCCTCCAAACCATCCTTAAGTGTCATGTTTTACTTACTATAGTGGATTATTATGTTTTAGTTTTTGCGGTATACCTGTCTAACGCATCTGATTTGCAATTTGGAAACATGTAATCGTTGAGTATGCAAGGGACACCACCATTTTCTCTAGCTTCGAGCCGATGATACGCGGCTTGTCCAAAAATAGCAAAGCACAATAAGTACACTATTAGTGGACACATTGAAAGTATCATGAGTCTTGTATTCCTATCATCATCAACACTAATTAATAATTGTATACATCACAGTTATGATGATAAGATTTAGTAAACAAGATCTACACTGATGTGAGGAGGAACTCATTGGAAGAGGCAGTCAAGCTGTGTCTGATTGTAGTAATTGCTTTATTAATAAAATGCTCAATTCGCTGATTGTTTCTGAAGATGACACTGTTTTTCTTTGATGGAGATGGGGACTAGAACATTGAAGAAAGAGCATAACAGGTTGATGCAGTGTTGGTTTAAAGTGTTGGGACATGTGCATTCCTTTTCATCTTATTTGAATTATATTGGCCCACATGAATATTGTGTTACACACTATCTGTAATTGAGCAAAGCTTTCTGATTATGGCAAGGAAAAGCTGCTGGAGCAGTTAGAAAAGCTTTCTGGACTCTGAAGGTGTTTCCATTTTAAAGGTGAGATGACTTGAATGTGGTTCATGCAAATTTGAGAGAGAACTACAACTCCTTGTTTTATTCGCTATTTTACAGTTCTCAGTTTTGAAAAATGTACACATGGAAGATTCTGAATTTGAATGCTATCTGATTTGTCCTTACAGCTACATGTTTCAGCTTTATTTTTGAATGCTCGCATTGGACACACGATTATTAACAAGCTTCGTTCGGCATTAAGGTCAGTAAATGCCATCATTTTTTCATTTTGTATGTTCTGTTGTCCAATCATTGGACGAGGTATTCAGGTGTGTGTTGTTAAGCCCCTGGTTTTATGGCAAATAGGATAGCAAATTTGCAGAACAAACCTTACCAGGAGAAAAGTTTAGAGCATGTTTCTACATTTGAGTGAGATTAGATATTTTTTGAAATATGCATATCACCAGGATTTGAAGTGCAGTGATGAAACCAATGTATCACCATTACTTTTCAATCATGGCTAAATAGAATTGCAGTCATGGAACCTATCTATTAGTTTCACCGGTAGTTAAATGTTATCAGAATCAGACTAACAGTTGAGTAAGCGGCTGAAGGCGTCAGTACATGGTATTTACAAAGTTTAAGTCTTCTTAACAGTGGCTGCTAAATTTAATGACCAACTCTTACAATTGATGTCTAGAGAACATCAAGCGAGCAAAATTTTCTTCTGTTTGTTTGTTTTATAGCAGGGTGTAGATGATGAGATCTTTGCCCTAAGCTTTCTTCTTTTTGTTTCATATTCTGATATACAAGAAGGAAGTTTATCTCCACAAAAGGATTTCCCATAATTTAAAGAATCTACTGGTATACTAGATCGACTCGGCGGCGGCATGAACACGAAGTCCGGAGGGAAGTACCTTGACTTTTGAGTTCTTTTAGAGTGTGCCTAGCGGCAGAGCTATTTCTTGCATACCGTTTGAGTTAGGTCAGTGTGGTGTTGATTTGATACGGTGATATACGGTGATGTTTGTGTCACCACTGTTACAAACTTCTTGCATCTAAAGTGGCCAAAATTAGGTACATGTGTTTGATCTCATGTTGATGATGAGCAGCGTCTCGGCGTGAAGAGGGGTGCGACGGAGATAAAACAACATCCATTCTCCGAGGGCGTGCACTGGGCTTTCATCCGTTGCAGCACGCCTCCTGAGGTACCAAGGCCCGTGGAATCAGAGCTTCCCATGAAGTACAGAATGTCAGTAGCCATCGCCAACAACAGCAAGAGGGCGGTAGGCATGAACACGAAGCCTGGAGGGAAGTACCTTGACTTTTGAGTTCTTTTAGAGTTGTGCCTAGCGGTAGAGCTATTGCTTGCGTACTGTTTGAGTTAGCCATGAAGTACAGGATGTCAGTAGCCATCGCCAACAACAGCAAGAGGGCAGTAGGCATGAACACGAAGTCCGGAGGGATGCACCTTGACTTTTGAGTTATTTTAGAGTTGTGCCTAGCGGTAGAGCTATTGCTTGCATACTGTTTGAGTTAGGTCAGTGTGGTGTTGTGAGTTGATACTGTGTTGTTTGTGTCACCATGGTTACAAACTTCTTGCATGTGAAGTGGCCAAAATTAGGTAGATGTGTTTGATCTCATGTCAATGATGATTGCCTTTCTTCAAAGAGGCTTGATTGCGTCACTTGTGCCTTTGGGTTCAGAAAGGAACATGCTAAATTTATCATCATTGGAGTTACAATGCTATCTTTTTATTGCGTTCGGTATTATCATGCTACAGTATATTATGATATCCCTTATTTGTTTTGAATTTTCATAGTGAGTTGTAAATTATATGTGTATTGAGAAATGAAATTTGAGGATCCGTGGCAACGCACGGGCATTTGTACTAGTCAAAAGAAAAAGAAAGTCACCTCCCAATTTCCACCATAAAAGGTAGATTAGAAGAATTATCTGACAATACAATTTGTGCGGCATGTAATGTAGATAGCCAAAGGTTTTTTCTAAAATATGTGTGGGCCTCATAGGACTGAACCTGGAAGGCGGGGATATCATTGATTCAAGATGGGACAAACGTTGGAAAATTTTGGGAAATGAACCCACAGCACAGGTGATACGAATGTTGCCGCAATTTTAACGGGGCAATGATATCACGTTCACATCAATGAGCATCCCCAGATACGCAAAACAAGAGATCACCACAAACACAATATTTAGACACCACTCCTCATGGTGTTATTACGAATGTTAGCAATTCTACAGCTAAGTATGTCCGCTGTCATATTCTGGTTTCCACACTGAATAGCACAATACAACAGCACACTGACTAGCACAATATAACAATGTTCAACTGCAGCTATGAGGTTGAGATGTTCGCTGTCCTTTTTTGTGCTAGACATTGATGACAACCGAATGTTCATAATAGAATGTAATCAATCATTCAACAAAGATTGCACTCCCCGGGAGAAGGATACGGGTGTGAATGGTCTTCATGTTAAGAGGCATCATCATATGGTAAGTCACAAGCAGCCATTTGATTCTTTGGCTTCACCTGTCCGAGCATCTCAGCTACTGTCTTGCAACGACATTGTTTGCCAGGACGAATGACATCCCCATAGACAGCCATCTCGATTACATCAAGCTCCTTATCTGACCGAGATGGAAAAAACACGAGGAAAACCAATTAAGTTTGCATGATATGAAACTGGAAGAGACATGTATGCATGCCAAATAGTGTGGATGAGGAAAGTCATATTTGATTGGAATCCCATGTTAATGCATACCAAATATAGTAAAGATGATGAGTATGTCACAGAGGAAAAAAGAATAGTCCAAGGACATTTAATCTGTTGGCAACTTGAACCTCCTCTCGCCAATGCAGTCAACAATAAATCATTGACACCTTGGCTACCAGGTATTGCAGATGGGGAACTGGAACTAGGTTCCATAAATTTGGTATTTGGCTGATCCCAACTTGATCCCAAAACCCACAAATCTATCCCATTGAAAAGCAGATTCCTCTGTAACCAATCATTTCCTTCGAATAGGTAACATCTTCGCCAGCGCAAATCCCCCTTGCAATCACACAATGGCACTCACACCACTCCGACCGCTGCCACGTTGTCGCTGACGGTGCCGAGTGGCCAGTGGCATCTCCTATCCTTGTAGGCATCCTCTACTACCGTGCTTTTTTCCCTAGGCCTCCTCTGCCTCTCCACGTTCAACCCTAACCCCATCGATCGGATCCACAGAAGAATGACGTTAACCCTATCTGTGTGCTTTGTCAAGTGTTTCATGTTTTGGTAGATCCCGCAGCTAGTGATAACTCAGAGGTTATTCCTTCCACTTGGAAGTCATTGTCAAGTGTGAAGAGAACATCATTGGACATAGGAGCATGTATTGGTTACGCGTTTGATCGTTTATTTATGGAAGGGTGCGAGGAGAAGTAGAGCAATCTACCAAAGGATCTACTGAAAAAATGTTTAGTTACAATTGCTTACCAGTGTAACGCCTTATCATGAATTACAGCGACCATTTCACCTGGACCGGAAAGAGGCATCTATGAATTGATAAAGACTGCCATAATAATCTAATAAAAGATTCCAAAATGGAAATATTGAAGCATCATGCCGGGGAAGAAATTCTTTTTGGTCAAAATGTACACATTTTGATTATTTTCCATATTTACATTCTACTACCTCCGTTCACTAATATAAGATGTTTTAGCCTTTTGTAGATTCATATACTTTGGTATGTATCTATTCTACTTTTAGTGTGTAGATTCGCTAATTATGGTGTGTAACTAGTTCACTTTGAAATGTCTAAAACATCTTATATTTATGAACAGAGGGAGTAATTGTTGATGGATCAAAATGTCTGCAATTGGTGTGAAAAAAGTCATAATCAGAATCCTTGTTTACAATTCTAGAACATGCAAAAAAGATTTGGGTTTCTTTTTATTTTATAATTACAAATGACAGCCAAGCACAACTATTAGAGTACCAATTTATCTCTAGAATAAATGGTATTTGAATCTAATTGTATTTTTATCAAATTTAATTAATGGTTGCTCAGAAACTGTTATCATCATGCGCAAAGCAGATATATTAGCTAATGATCAAACAAAGATAGAATACTATTTGATTACAAAAAGGACAATATTACTATTATAAAAATAGGGATAGAGATTGGATTAGTTTCCTTTGAGTTAGAGGTAAGCTTCCTTCGAGATAAGATCTGTGCCTTAAGGACCAACTCAGTTATCAAGCTAGCCTGTAGCCTAAGCTCCAAAGCATCTCTTCCACATCAGGACCGAGCCCTACAGCTGGTAGTTCAGGCAAGTGCACTACCCCCAGTGTTTGAACACTTACCCTACCCAAATTAATCAGCTGTGGGCAAACAAAAGCCAGATCTTTCAGGTTTGCATGTTTTATGCCTGAATCTTAGGTTAAATTCAGTCTAGACCCACTCCAACAATAGTAACAAAGGACGAATGGTCAATTGGTTAATCTAGAAAAAAAAAAGCAAATCAGATATATACAATCATGCGCGAGGGCTATGGCAGGGGGATCCCCTCTCCCCCTTGCTGTTTGTCCTCGTCATGGATGTCCTCGATGCCATGTTTCGCGCGGCCGAGAGGGCCAACGTGCTGGTGGATCTTGGTGCCTTTGGGCTGAAACACCGAGTCTCCCTCTATGCGGATGATATCGTTGTGTTCGCCAGGCCTGACCAGGGGGAGCTTCAGGCTGTCAAGGGGATTCTGCGGTGCTTCGGGGATGCCTCTGGCTTGGAGGTTAACTACCTGAAGAGCTTGGCTGCCCCTATCCGCTACGGCGAGGACACTAGGATGGCGGTGGCGCCCACTCTTGCTTGCCCTTTCAGCTCCCTCCCCATGCCATACTTGGGACTCCCGTTGTCCTTGCGCAAGCCCACCAAAGCAGACCTGCAGCCTGTCCTCGACAAACTAGCACATAAGCTGGCCTTCTGGAAGGCCCGGCTCATGTCTAGAGAAGGGCGTGTGGCCTATGTCAGGGCTGTCATGGCGGCTTCGGTGGTTTATCAGCTCATGGCACTTGATGTGGATCCGTGGTTCCTACATGCTGTGGACAAGTTGCGACGTGGTTTCTTGTGGGCGGGCAAAAACGAGGCCAACGGAGGCAACTGCCTCGTCGCGTGGGACGCGGTGTGCGCTCCGAAGGATTTGGGAGGGCTCGGCCTCCCTAATCTGCGCTGGATGCATGCTGCCCTCCGTGCCCGCTGGATGTGGCTCCAGCGTTCGGCCTCTGATAGAGCATGGTCGGGCCTCCCGTTCGGAGTCAGCAAGGATGCGGCTGCCCTCTTCAACGCCTCCGTTGACATCACGGTCGGCTCGGGCGCTTCGCTCAGATTTTGGGAGGACCTGTGGCTCCAGGGCCTCTCGGTTGCGGCGATCGCCCCGGCCGTTCTGAGGTTGGTTAGGCCCAGCTGCATCAAGCGGCGCACCGTCAGAGATGCGGTGCCGCTAAATGCCTGGGCCCTTGACATCACTGGAGAGCTCACCGTCGATGTCGTGGTGCAATATCTCAAGCTCTGGAGTGCGGTTGCCTCGGTGCAGCTTGGAGTTGGGGAGGACACCTTCAGGTGGAAGTGGACGGCGGACGGAGTGTTCTCCGTGAGGTCGGCATACCGTGCCTTCTTCCACGGCACTACGGCGTGCAGCGCACGTCTGGCACTCCTTCGCCCCCTTCAAGCACAGGTTCCATGCTTGGTTGTCGCTCCGTCGCAGGTGTTGGACAGCTGATCGCCGCCTGAGGCGGGGTCTACCGTCTCACGTGCTGTGCCCGCTCTGCGGTACCGTTGATGAAACGGCAGACCACATCTCGCTGCAATGCTCTTTTTCGCATGCGATTTGGACCGGCTTTGGCCGCGCGCTGGGCTTGATATCCCAGCACCTTCCGCGGACAGCTCGCTCCCCATTTGGTGGCCTGGCGTCTCCGATCGGCTGTCACGGCACGATGCCAAGAGGACCAACTCTGCGATTATGCTTGTCTTGCGGGCTGTGTGGGTTGAGCTCAACGCGCGGGTGTTCGAGGGAGTTGTTTCCCCGGCAGGTGTAGTGCTTGACAGGGCCGTCGAGGAATGGAACCTCTGGCTCGTGAGTAGGCGTGGGTTATCTAGAGGTGTAAGCTAGGTATCGGCCGCCGGTGTGGCGGGGTGGTGCCCGTTGGGCGTGTAAAACTTGTTGTTCTCCTCTCCTCAAGCTTAATGAAATGACACGCAGATCTCCTGCGAGTTCTCGAAAAAAGAAAGATATATACAATCAAAACAATGAAAATAGAAAAGCCGGATGATTCAAAGGAATAATCAATAACTCGTCCACACCTCACTCAATTTCTCTTAACGAGACTACATGCAATACTTTCCATAACCACGGGTAAATTTCTAGTAGACATCAGTAAATCATTATACCCTTTATCTGCCAAGTAATCATACAGGAATGTCTACCATTGTTGCCCAACAACATTAAGCAAATAATGTATCAGACGTTAATCTATTCATTCAAAATAAGAAAATCAGAGAGGCTACATTCAGTATAATTGCTGAAATGTAGGAACCGAAATGTTGCTTAACTCACCGGTGAACTTGACATCGCATGAAAAGCCTTTCATCTCTGCCTGCTCCACCCATGCTTTATCAGACTTGGACCGGTTCACCCTAGTCTGAAGGATTTGGCAATTGTCAACAGTAGACTCCCCTCCTACAACCAATAAGCAATAGTTAAACTTTAGCACAAAAACAACTAACGGAATGGCGAAACCTTGGGTACACTACTAGTGGGAATTGTTTCAAACTAATATAATTGCCAGGGCTCCAAATCTGACAGCCTAAACTAGCATTCGGTAAATTTAAGACTTACAATCCAGCTACCATACGATCCTAAATAAGCCATTAGCACATGCAAAAAAAGTAACTACTACAAAGTAGGTGGTTAAATCTCCATCTTCTCTTTAAGCAAGAAAATAAAAGATGTACGGAGTACTTTTTACTGTTGCAAAGAAGAAGCTGACCTTTGGAGAATGGGACGATGTGGTCGTATTCATAGCAGAGGCAGCCGTGGCAGCTCCAGAAGCGGCGACACACTATGTTACCGGCCGCGTCCAGCCGCCACCGCTCGGGGTGTCGCCCTGCCAGCACGGCCGCCTTTCGCCAGCACGCGGTACGAGTCTTCTCGTCAAAGGACCTTGGCCGATCCTTGTCCTTTGGTTTTGAGGGCCCTCCGCTGCTGCTAGCCTCACCGCTGTGCTCTCGCTGGGATGTGGATGGCGCCATTCACCTCGACCGCTTAAGCTTTCTATATCCGCGGCCACGACCAGTAGCCCAAGAGGAAGCCCCTAGATAGTCATAGCCTATCTCTGCGAAAGAAGCTAAGAGAAGGGAGCGCGCCGGCGGCCGATGACTAGGGTTAGCCTGGACTGGAGACGACGCCGCCGCCGCCGCCGCCGCCGCGCGTTGGGAATCCGGAGAGAGAGGCGAGGGCGAGGAAAGAGAGCGAATGAGGGCGAGTTGGGCTGGGCCCGACAAGTCGACCGTGCAAGCTAAATGCGCCGCGCGAGCTGGATTTTTCTGTTTCTCCTATTGGGCCGATGAATGCTGCACCAGGAAAACCGGATCTGCCTTTTCTTTTTATCATGGTTGAATGCTAGCCAAGTCTCACACTGCACGAGGGCACTATTTTTGCCCAACTTGATTTTTTTTTACAATCAATATCATATATTTATAAGAAACTATAAGAAATAGTACATGCTAGAGATACACGAAGTGATTTCAACTATTACAAAATAAAATCTAAAAGAAACGAGCAAATCTTGAAGGTCTCAAACTTTTTCTTCTTCGATGACACAATCTTATATTTTTCTGAAAGCAGCCGATGGCAAACACCAAACTATAGATCTGTAAATATCAATGAAGTTTTTCCAAACTTAATTAGTTAGCAACAAAATGTGTTTTTAGGTTAGGACGACGCAACACAGTGTGTTTAGGATCTCGCATAAGCCCCAACATGGTAACCTCAAATCTCTACGTGTTGAGCTTACCATCTACCAATTCACAATGTTCGAATACACTATTCGATAGGTTTGAGTACATGGATTAATCAGAAATCGATATATTAACAGTCAACTATTAAACAATGACAAGTTTGTTTTCTTTCCAAAATTACAGATTTCTAGCACAAAAATGTGTTCTGTTGGATAGAAGTATCACCTTAAATGCTTGAAATGAACATGGCAAAGCTAAAAAAAATGAAAAAAATCAATATGTGTCCTAACAAGGCCGTCATACACGCGAAAGCAATGTGCGAAAGTGCCAAACAACAACAAATAAATATAGAGAAGCATCACGACTGTGCATATGTATTATATATAACCAAATACATAGATATGTACAGAACAACAACTATTACATAATCAGGTCCATAGATATATTGGGAATAGCATCACTGTAAGGGTATATTGCCCCTATGTGTGGTTTTGGTAATTAATGACAACCCCTATGGACTAATGTTTTCATTGAGTTTATATGAAGGAATATTCCATAGGTACTACTTGTATTCCATGTGTTGGATTCAAGTATGGATGCCATGAAGATAAAGATATACCTTGTGTATTGGCATCAAGATCATCGATTTGAAGATAGATATATGTCTATATGTGATATGATCAAGAAGAAGAAATGAAGATGGAGTTCTTATGTGGAACTCAATATTAGCCATGCTCTATCCTATATGATAAGCAATGAATGACCAAGATCTTGAGTGCTTGATTCCAAGTGAAGAATTCTTTATACACCTCAAGATAGTACGATAGAGTATGAGAAGATACAAGGTTGAGTCGTGCAAGTTCAAGATGAGCATCTCAAGTGGATCACATACTTGAAGCTTGCCGTCCATGTGGCGATGATGGACTTGTGAAGATGTGCATCAATGGAGCTTTCCCATCATAGTGTATGGGGAGCATTTGTGAGTCTTCACGAAGCAACGATGATCAAGTTGAGGCATTCCGGCTTGTGTGGAGCTTGAAGAGCTATCATCAAGATCAAGCGGGATGCGCAAGGCAAAGGTATGGCCTTGCTAGGATTTCCTTTTACCGGTCTCAAGGTGGTTGATGGGAGACCGGATTATAGGATAGATAGCCGCACTATTAAGAGGGGCTCTCGGTTGGGTAACTTGATCGCATCGTCTTAGGGAGCTCAATCCTTTGCATACTTTGCATATCCCTATTGCTTCTTGGTGTTTCTCTGTGAGAAGTTCTTGAGCTTGTTGCTAGCTTTACAACAAGCCCAAGTTCATCGAAACGGAATCCGCATGCATCTTCTATTGCGTTTCGAGTTTGGACGTCTTCACCGTTTCTTGACGGTGGGAGACTCCCTCTCTAAAAACATCTAAAAATATCCTGTGAGGAGTCTCCATCTTTCCAACAAAATTGGTTTCATGTCAATCGGGGTCCGGACACAAAAGTTATCACAGTTTTAGTAAAACATGTTTTCCTGCTCACCCGGTCGGGACCCGGTCGGACCTGCCCATGCGCCGGCCGGTTCCGGTCCCGCCGGTCACCGGCCACAGACGGGTCGTGCCGTCCGGCCGACGGTCGCCAAGTCGCCAACCGGCGCCAACCGAGGAGCCCTGGACACGCAGTGACCCCGGTCGGTCCGGCCCGGTTTGGACCGGCTGGTCCGGTCTGGGCGGTCTGACCGGTGACCGGACGGCCGGCCTCAGACCCGGTTGACCGGCCTCCTCGATGGTTGACTCAGCCCAACTTTTCCCCAACGGTTATATTTTCTCTTGGGCTATAAATAGCCCTTCTTCCACCTTGGGTTGAGCTAGTTCTTCCCCTTTCTTCACCTCCATTGTTGCTCTTGGAAGAACTTGCTCTCCATCTTGATTCCCCCCATGATTCTTGCTCATTCTTGAGGATTTGAGAGAGGAGATCTAGATCTACAATCCCCACCAATCAATTTCTCCTCTAAGTGAGGGGAACCCTTTGGATCTAGATCTTGGAGTCTTTTGTTGACTTTCCCCATTGTTCTTCCTCTCCAATCTCATCCTAGCATTTGTTGTTTGGGTGGGATTTGAGAGTGAAGGACTTGAACACCTCTAGTGTTCTTGCTTTGCATCATTGCATAGTGTTGAGCTCTCCACCACGATTAGTTCGAGTGAGAGACCGCGAGCTTGTTACTCTTGGAGGGAAACCTCCTAGTTGGCTTGGCGGTTGGTGCTCCGGTGATCTCTTCAAGAAGATTGTGAAGAGGCCCGGGCTTCTCCTTGTTGGAGCTTGTGAAGTGGTTGTGGAGCTCGCCATCTCCGGAGCGGAGGAAAAGCTAACCATAAGGAAAGGGTCATTATCCTTCGTGGGTGTGGTTCGGAGAATAGGGTGAGCCTTCGTGGCGCGGGAATCCTTCGTGGGACCTCCACTCCTCCAAACGTGACGTACCTTCTTGCAAAGGAAGGGAACACGGGATACACACCGTCTCCGCGTGCCTCGGTTATTTCTATACCCGAGCTCTCTTTCCTTGTGATAGTCATCGTGCTTGAAGTACATATATCTTGCTATCACTTGTGCTACATATATCTTGTGTCTATCTTGCTTAGCTCTAGTTGTTATTGTTACACTTAGTTGAGCTTAGCATATCTAGGGTTTGTGCTTGTAAACTAAACAATAGTTTAATTCCGCATTTATACAAGACAAATCCGTAAGAGTTTTTAATTGCCTATTCACCCCCCCCTCTAGGCGACATCTCGATCTTTCAATCACAACAACCCATATTACACTAGATTTAGAGGTGCGCCTTGGCGCACGACCCCGTGAAGATCGTACCAATGTACATTTCATATAGCGGTGATAAAAATTAACTGTTAACATGATAAAATACTTATGTTTCACAAAACGATGTCCCTTAGATGAAATTGGGATAAAATACGACAAACAAATATAGTATTTTGTAGAAATTTGATGCATCTTTTAAATAAAGCCTGCACCAAGCCAGGTCACTGAGTGGGCCTTATATATTTTAGTTGATTAATGTCGCAGATGGAATTTAAGTTTTAAGGATAGTGGCATCAACTTGGATATTTGTTAGATGTCTAAAATTATCGTAGGTTTTCGCGGCCAATTATTTTCTTGTTAGATGTCAAATATGATAGACACTGTAAGGAAGACTTGAATTCATTAGATGTGAGGTACGATAGTCAATATAGGAAACCCTAATAACAAAATTGGGGTGCTAGTACATATATTTACATTGGATTACATGGCGGATAATGTTAACGCCAGTACATGTTTCTACTGCCAGGCGGCAATAGAGGGATAGAGCTGCATTACAGATACGTTGGATCTAATCTATACAGTACACTAAGGTGTGTAAAGCATACTACTACTGGTTTGGTTCTACTGCTTTCAAAGTTCCTACCTATCAGTGGTCAGCATTATTGTCCTCCTTGTTGGAGGAGATAATAACGATGGTCTCCTTCTCTGACACTGGAACGGCAGGGGTAGCTTCGCTCATGGCCTCGTTCTTGGTCTGGGTAGAGAATGGAGCTGAGATGGCCTCGTTGTTGCTTTTTTATTTCCCAGCCTGGTTGTTGCAGTTTGCAGTTGCTTGGTGTCAGTTTGTGGTAGCAGTCATCAGATCGTCTGTTTCACAGTGTCTGCTTGTTTGTCAAGGTCTGTGTTACCTTTGCTATAAGCCCCATTCCATCATGACAACACAGTTTGAAAGTGAGTTAGTTCGTGACTCGCTGGTTTCCGACAAGAGACGAAATTGCAGTCCATTTCTTGCTTCAAAAAGTGTGTTTTCCTTCCTGCTATGCACGACAAATTTGTGCATATATATGTACAGCTGGTGAAATTCTAACAGTATGGAACTAAAGAAATTTTAAATGATGCAACAAAATAGCCAATAATAGTTCACTTGCAATCTAAAAGTTCAGAGTTCCATCTCTGGGCAACTAATGTTTATGGGCCAACAGTGGACGCAGAACAGGATGAATTCTTTGATGAAATCAGACATGCTACAACCATTTATTGATGGTCCTTGGAATGTCGCTGGTGATTTTAACAAAGTCCGATCAGGTGAGGATAGAAGCAGAGCTGCATTCTCTGAAACTTTAATTATGCAATTAGAGACTTGCAGATTCAAAATTTCACTTGGTCCAATATTCACGATACTCCCATATCGATCACTGTCATTTGAAAACTGAAGATTCGCCAACTGTCCCAAACTCAAAGATTTTCCGGTATGAAAATAATTGGAAATTCAGAAATGGCTTTGTCAACTTGATCACTGTAACCTGGAGTCTCATTCCCTAAGTAAAGACAAAGCGAAAAGGATTAGCCGAAAACTAAAACAGCTGAGAAAAAATACTGGGAGGTGGAGGAAAATTCTGAAAAACCTGACAGGAACATTTTGGATGCAAACAAATTTACCTTGGGGGCCTTTTATAGGCTGTCTCGAGGAAGGTAGACCCCTAACGAAATTAGAGGGCTTCTTCAGGGATATGTGGTTAAGCAAAAAAATTGTAGGTTCAGTTCACTCTATTGCTGCCAAAGCAAGACAATGTGGCAAGGTAAACTGGCACGTTCTAGGGGACGAGGATACAAGGTTCTATAATGCAAGAACGTCATAAAGGCTCAGAACCAACCAAATACAAATTATTCAACATCATGGAACTACCGCATTACATCCAGGAGGCTAAGCAAAAAAAATCTGGCAGAATATTACAGAAAAATTATGGGGCACTCTATTGCTGCCAAAGCAAGACAATGTGGCAAGATAAACTGGCACGTTCTAGGGTACGAGGATACAAGGTTCTATAATGCAAGAGCGTCATCAAGGCTCAGAACCAACCAAATACAAATTATTCAACATCATGGAACTACCGCATTACATCCAGGAGGCTAAGCAAAAAAAATCTGGCAGAATATTACAGAAAAATTATGGGGCACCTACCCCTATGATCGCCCTATGATCGATCTTCAACAGTTGTACCCAAACATGGTTAATATGGCACCGTTAACTCATTTATGAGGAGTGTCTAACCTGAATGTTAACATAAGAAAAATACACCGACTAACCTGAATTGTGCATATGCTGAAATTTGGTTTCTCTAAAACAAATGATTTATGAGGATACTGAAATTTATATGTACGCAGTTAGAAGTAAAATGTCTGAAGCATGTAAAAAAATATATATGCAACAACAAAGAACAAATCCATTATCACTGCAGTTTGAAAAAAACGTTATTAGTAAAAGGAACCAGACTATAGGCTGTATTGTTCTGTTAAATGACAAGAGATTTAGTTGTGCGCTGATGTCTACGTTCCCCCTCCTTTCCTGTAGACAGTGTTGGGCCTCCAAGTGCAGAGGTTTGTAGAACAGCAGCAAGTTTTCCCTTAAGTGGATCACCCAAGGTTTATCGAACTCAGGGAGGAAGAGGTCAAAGATATCCCTCTCAGGCAACCCCGCAACCACAAAGCAAGAAGTCTCTTGTGTCCCCAACACACCAAATAGGTGCACTAGTTCGGCGAAGAGATAGTGAAATACAGGTGGTATGAATATATATGAGCAGTAGCAATGGTGCCAGAAAATAGCTTGCGGCGTGTAGTTGATGGTGGTAGTATTGCACAGTAGTAACACAGAAAAACAAGAAACAAGCGTAGCTCAGTATTTAGGAACAAGGCCTAGGGATTACACTTTCACTAGTGGACACTCTCAACATTGATCACATAAGAATAGATAAATGCATACTCTACACTTTTGTTGGATGATGAACACATTGCGTAGGATTACACGAACCCTCAATGCCGGAGTTAACAAGCTCCACAATAATGCTCATGTTTTAGTAACCTTTAGTGTAAGATAGATCAAAACGACTAAACCAAGTACTAGCATAGCATGCACACTGTCACCTTCATGCATATGTAGGAGGAATAGATCACATCAATATTATCATAGCAATAGTTAACTTCGCAATCTACAAGAGATCATGATCATAGCATAAACCAAGTACTAACACGGTGCACGCACTGTCACCTTTACACACGTGGAGGAGGAATAAAACTACTTTAATAACACATCACTAGAGTAGCACATAGATAGTAGTGATACAAAACTCATATGAATCTCAATCATGTAAAGCAGCTCATGAGATCATTGTATTGAGGTACATAGGAGAGAGATTAACCACATAGCTACCGGTACAGCCCCGAGCCTCAATGGAGAACTACTCCTCCTCATGGGAGCAGCAGCGGTGATGAAGATGGCGGTGGAGATGGCAGCGGTGTCGATGGAGAAGCCTTCCGGGGCACTTCCCCGCTCCGGCAGGTGCCGGAACAGAGACTCCTGTCCCCAGATCTTGGCTTCGCGATGACGGCGGCTCTGGAACTTTTCTCGTATCGTGGCTTCCTCCGTAAGGGTTTTCGCGGGGGCTTTATATAGGCGAAGAGGCGGCGCAGAGGGTCAACGAGGCGACGACACCATAGGGTGGCGCGGCCAGGGCCCAGGCCGCGCCACCATGTCATCTGGCCCACGGCCCCCCTGGCGGCTCTCGGGTGTTCTGGATGCTTCCGGGCAAAATAGGAACCGGGCGTTGATTTCGTCCAATTCCGAGAATATTTCGTTACTAGGATTTGAAACCAAAAACAGCAGAAAACAGGAACGGCACTTCGGCATCTTGTTAATAGGTTAGTTCCAGAAAATGCACGAATATGACATAAAGTGTGCATAAAACATGTAGGTATCATCAATAAAGTAGCATGGAACATAAGAAATTATCGATACGTTGGAGACGTATCAGCATCCCTGTTTGCTCGTCCCGAGCAGGTAAAACGATAACAAAGATAATTTCTGAAGTGACATGCCATCATAAACTTGATCATATTGTAAACATATGTAATGAATGCAGCGATCAAAACAATGGTAATGACATGAGTAAACAACTGAATCATAAAGCAAAGACTTTTCATGAATAGTACTTCGAGACAAGCATCAATAAGTCTTGCATAAGAGTTAACTCATAAAGCAATAATTCAAAGTAGAGGCATTGAAGCAACACAAAGGAAGATGAAGTTTCAGCGGTTGCTTTCAACTTGCAACATGTATATCTCGTGGATAATTGTCAACATAGAGTAATATAACAAGTGCAATATGCAAGTATGTAGGAATCAATGCACAGTTCACACAAGTGTTTGCTTCTTAAGGTGGAGAGAAATAGGTGAACTGACTCAACATAAAAGTAAAAGAAAGGTCCTTCAAAAAGGAAAGCATCGATTGCTATATTTGTGCTAGAGCTTTGGTTTTGAAAACATAAAGAGAGCATAAAAATAAAATTTTGAGAGGTGTTTGTTGTTGTCAACGAATGGTAGTGGGTACTCTAACTACCTTATCAACCAGACTTTCAAGAGCGGCTCCCATGAAGGACGTTATTTCTACCAGCAAGGTAGATCATCCCTCTTCTCTTTTGTTTACACATGTACTTTAGTTTAGTTTTTCTTTATTTATGGATGACACTCCCCCAACCTTTTGCTTACACAAGCCATGGCTAACCGAATCCTCGGGTGCCTTCCAACATTCACATACCATGGAGGAGTGTCTATTTGCAAAATTAAGTTGCTTACTGATGAATCAGAGCAAAACATGTGAAGAGAATTATTAATGCAAGTTAATTAATTGAGGCTGGGAA
Source organism: Lolium multiflorum (assembly GCA_030979885.1). Lineage (NCBI taxonomy): Eukaryota > Viridiplantae > Streptophyta > Magnoliopsida > Poales > Poaceae > Lolium > Lolium multiflorum. The sequence goes on from CM061747.1 coordinate 80,631,030, forward strand.
CCTCATTGCCAGCTCTTTTTGCAAAATTATTGGATAAGCGGATGAAGCCACTAGTCCATTGTGAAAGTCTGTCAAAAGTAAATGACAAGATCGAAAGATAAAACACCACATACTTCCTCATGAGCTATAAAACATTGACACAAATAAGAGGTGATAAATTTTGAATTGTTTAAAGGTAGCACTCAAGCAATTTACTTTGGAATGGCGGAGAAATACCATGTAGTAGGTAGGTATGGTGGACACAAATGGCATGAATATTGGCTCAAGTATTTGGATGCATGAGAAGTATTCCCTCTCGATACAAGGTTTAGGCTAGCAAGGTTATTTGAAGCAAACTCAAGGATGAACAAGTGCAGCAAGACTCACATAAAAGACATATTGTAAACATTATAAGACTCTACACTGTCTTCCTTGTTGTTCAAAACTCAATACTAGAAATTATCTAGACTTTAGAGAGACCAATTATGCAAACCAAATTTTAGCAAGCTCTATGTATTTCTTCATTAATAGGTGCAAAGTATATGATGCAAGAGCTTAAACATGAGCACAACAATTGCCAAGTATCACATTATCCAAGACATTTTACCAATTACTACATGTAGCATTTTCCAATTCCAACCATATAACAATTTAACGAAGAGGAAACTTCGCCATGAATATTATAAGCTAAGAACACATGTGTTCATACGAACCAGCGGAGCGTGTCTCTCTCCCACACAAGGATGAACTTATTCAGAGAACTAAGATAACAAAACAAAAACAAAAATAAAAGCACACGACGCTCCAAGTAAAGAACATAAGATGTGACTGAATAAAAATATAGTTTCACTAGAAGAAACCCGATAAGTTGTCGATGAAGAAGGGGATGCCTTGGGCATCCCCAAGCTTAGATGCTTGAGTCTTCTTGAAATATGCAGGGATGAACCACCGGGGCATCCCCAAGCTTAGACCTTTCACTCTTCTCGATCACATTATATCACCCTCTTCTATTGACCCTTGAAAACTTCACACCAAACTTCAAGCAAACTCATTAGAGGGTTAGTGCATAATCAAAATTCACATGTTCAGAGGTGACACAATCATTCTTAACACTTCTGGACATTGCACATAACTTCTGAAAGTTAATGGAACAAAGAAACTCATTCAACTTAACAAAAGGCAATGCGAAATAAAAGGCAGAATCTGTCAAAAACAGAACAGTCCGTAAAGACGAATTTAAATATGGCACCAGACTTGCTCAAATGGAAAAACTCAAAACTAATGAAAGTTGCGTACATATCTGAGGATCACGCTCGTAAATTGGCAGATTTTTTCGAATTTTCTACAGGGGACTGTGCCCAGATTCGTGACAGACAGCAATGCTGTTTCTGCGCAGCGATCCCAAATATAACATCAACTTTGACATAGAAACTTTACTTGGCACAAAAACATGATAAGGAGAGGTTGCTACAGTAGTAAACAACTTCCAAGACTCAACAAAACAAAAATTGCTGTAGTAAAATAAACACATGGGTTATCTCCCAAGAAGTTCTTTCTTTATAGCCATTAAGATGGGCTCAGCAATTTTGGTGATGCACCCGCAAGAAATAGTATTTGAAGCAAAAGAGAGCTTCAAGAGGCAATTCAAAACACATTTGAGCCTAACATGCTTCCTATGCAAAAGAATCTTATACACAAATGAATTCATGAAGAGCAAAGTGGCAAGCATAAGAGGATAAAACACGAGTAACTTAAAGATTCTCAACATAAAGAGGGGAAACTTAATATTATTAAGATGCATATAACCATATTTCCCTCTCTCATAATAACTTTCAGTAGCATCATTGATAAAATCCACAATATACCCGTCACTTAAAACATTCTTATCATGGTTCATATGCATAGAAGTATTATTAATTTTGGCATAAGAAGAGTTATTCTCATTAATAGTAATTGGAGCAAGATTATTATCAAGAATTTGAACATGGTAAACAAGTTGCATATTAAAAGAATTGTTTTTGGCAAGCCCATCATAACTATGACAAGTTTCATAAGGATAATTGTAGCATGTGTTATATACATCTCTACAGCAATTATCTAAACCTGAATATGTAATATCATCATTTTCACTAAAAGTAGAAGTCTCAAATATAGGATCTTCAAGCGCAGCATCCCCAAGCTTAGGGCTTTCAATATCATCGTTTAAGGGGACATGAATAATGCTATCATCATTACTTTCATAATCAGTACCAAAGAGATTTCCAATATCAAAGGTAGTGTGCTCATTCAAATCATGATCGCTAATGTATGTAAAGGGCATAGGAAGATCATCGTATTCAGATTCATTATCACAATAATCATTAGGAGCAACATACTTACGGTTACCTAGCGTTATCTCATTCACGCGGGGATACGCCGTTACCTCTTTCTTTTTATTCTCCTTCTTCTTCTTCTTCTTCGTTCTTCTTCTTCTTCTTCTTCTTCTTCTTCTTCTTCTTCTTCTTCTCTTCCTTCTCCTCATTCCCTTCTTTAGGAGGAAGAGGCTTGAAGGGTGGCTTGTCCGCATAACCTGATTTACTTTTAGAAACAATAGAAGAAACTTGGGAGGATCCCTCCTTCTCATTAATTAGTTGAAAACACACAGCGGTCCTATCATATTTCGGCAAGGTGTCATCTTCTAAAATATTTTGTATGTAAGTATTTGTATGGCTATTATCAATGCAATAAGAAAGACAACCATGCAGGACATCATCAATATCAAGATCGTTAATATTTAACAAAGAAATTTTTCTTGACAACTCTTCACACTTCAAAAATAAGGTAAGTTCATCATGCTTATTAGGAGTAATTTCATCATCACAATACAAATTTGCAGCACTCATGGGGTTTGAATTATCATTGGAGGAACATTGAAAATTAAAATGACCAACTCTATGGCAAAGTTCACAAATAAAAGGATAGAGGGCACACACTTTTTCTCCAAGATCATCTAGAGCTCTAGACCACTTTCTAGTTTTTTCATTTCTGTGATGGATACAATATTCATCTTCTATTTGATTAATTCCACAAGGTCTATGTATTCCACAAAAATTAACATGCTTATAGGAAATAGCATTCTTAGGAGTTTGAGCATGCTTATTGCAATCATTAACAACAATGTCATTCTTCATGCAAGCCTCTTTAAAAGGTTCATGATACTTATCAAAATTCTTTTTAGGCAATTCTAAATGAGAAGCAAAGGCTTTATAAAGATTTGCAGCAACTTGAGAGTCAAGACCATAGGTAGCACTCATATTTCGAAATTTACCACTATCCATGAAAGTTTCAATGCAATCATAATCATAATTTATACCCGACTCTTTACCTTTGTCGTTCTCCCAATCTTCAGCGTTCTCCTTAATCCGATCAAGAAGGTCCCTTTTAAACTCTTCTTTATTGCTCATGAATGATCCAGAACAAGTATCCAGCAAGGTCTTATCTTGAAAAGAAAGTCTTGCATAGAAATTATCAATAATGATATTACCTGGAAGCTCATGATTGGGGCATTTGAGCATTAAAGTCTTCAATCTCTCCCATGCTTGGGCAATACTCTCTCCATCATGAGGCCAAAAATTATATATATGGTTTCGATCTTTGTGAATTTCACTTGGAGGATAGAACTTGGAATAAAATAGAGGCACAATATCCTTCCAATCAAGAGAGCGCCCGTCCTTCAATAGTTTATACCAATGCGCCGCTTTACAGACAGCGACATATCAAATAATTTCTTTCTAACTTCATCCATTGAAATACCTGCACACTTGAATAACCCGCATAATTCATGCAAAAACAGTAAATGATTACTAGGATGGACAGTTCCATCCCCTTCATAGCGTTATCCATAACACGTTCAATAATTTTCATAGGTATTTTATACGGAATACTTTCAGCAGGTGGATTTAAAATATCAGAAGCATCATTAAAGTTATCGCATATGGGAGATAAAGCATTATCGAACAAAATATTTCTTCCAAAGCGGAGGAGCTAAAAAGATTATTTTTAGGTAAACCAGCTTCCCCAAGCTTAGACTTCTTCATAGCATTAGCAGTAATTGCATTCATACTAATAACATTGCTACTATCATGTAAATAAGGTTCCATAGGTTTTTTAATTTTCGCATCAAACCATCCATGTCTTAAATCAGGAAATAGAATAAGAAGCTCACTAATTTTTTTGTTGTTTTCCATTATGCCTAACTAGTGAAAAATAAAAACAAGAAACAAAAAGATGCAATTGCGAGTCTAAAGGAAATAGCTTCGAGCACACACACAATGGCGCCGGAAAAGTACTGTTACCTGGAACCGAAGTATGAGTGCCTTTTACCTTTCCTCCCCGGCAACGGCGCCGAAAAGTGCTTGATGTCTACGTTCCCCTCCTTTCCTGTAGACAGTGTTGGGCCTCCAAGTGCAGAGGTTTGTAGAACAGCAGCAAGTTTTCCCTTAAGTGGATCACCCAAGGTTTATCGAACTCAGGGAGGAAGAGGTCAAAGATATCCCTCTCATGCAACCCGCAACCACAAAGCAAGAAGTCTCTTGTGTCCCCAACACACCAAATAGGTGCACTAGTTCGGCGAAGAGATAGTGAAATACAGGTGGTATGAATATATATGAGCAGTAGCAATGGTGCCAGAAAATAGCTTGTGGCGTGTAGTTGATGGTGGTAGTATTGCAGTAGTAACACAAGAAAACAGAAACAAGCAGTAGTAAATCAGCAGTATTTAGGAACAAGGCCTAGGGATTACACTTTCACTAGTGGACACTCTCAACATTGATCACATAACAATAGATAAATGCATACTCTACACTTTTGTTGGATGATGAACACATTGCGTAGGATTACACGAACCCTCAATGCCGGAGTTAACAAGCTCCACAATAATGCTCATGTTTTAGTAACCTTTAGTGTAAGATAGATCAAAACGACTAAACCAAGTACTAGCATAGCATGCACACCGTCACCTTCATGCATATGTAGGAGGAATAGATCACATCAATATTATCATAGCAATAGTTAACTTCGCAATCTACAAGAGATCATGATCATAGCATAAACCAAGTACTAACACGGTGCACGCACTGTCACCTTTACACACGTGGAGGAGGAATAAAACTACTTTAATAACACATCACTAGAGTAGCACATAGATAGTAGTGATACAAAACTCATATGAATCTCAATCATGTAAAGCAGCTCATGAGATCATTGTATTGAGGTACATAGGAGAGAGATTAACCACATAGCTACGGTACAGCCCCGAGCCTTAATGGAGAACTACTCCCTCCTCATGGGAGCAGCAGCGGTGATGAAGATGGCGGTGGAGATGGCAGCGGTGTCGATGGAGAAGCCTTCCGGGGCACTTCCCCGCCCGCAGGGTGGAACAGAGACTCCTGTCCCCGCATCTTGGCTTCGCGATGACGGCGCTCTGGAACTTTTCTCGTATCGTGGCTTCCTCCGTAAGGGTTTTCGCAGGGGCTTTATATAGGCGAAGAGGCGGCGCAGAGGGTCAACGAGGCGACGACACCATAGGGTGGCGCGCCGGCCCGTGCCGCGCCACCATGTCATCGGGCCCACCAGGGCCCTCTCGCGCTCTCGGGTGTTCGGATGCTTCCGGGCAAAATAGGAACGGGCGTTGATTTCGTCCAATTCCGAGAATATTTCGTTACTAGGATTTCTGAAACCAAAAACAGCAGAAAACAGGAACGGCACTTCGGCATCTTGTTAATAGGTTAGTTCCAGAAAATGCACGAATATGACATAAAGTGTGCATAAAACATGTAGGTATCATCAATAAAGTAGCATGGAACATAAGAAATTATCGATACGTTGGAGACGTATCATGCGCCTTGGCACACGATCCCGTGGAACTCAGACCAATCTACAGCTTATAAAATAGCGGCCAAAAGCAGTGTGAGTATCATTTGGTAAATTTAAAACACTAAGGTATATCAATCTACAGTAAACATCATTAAGACGACATGGTTGAAATACACTATATATTGCAGTGTCAATTTAAGTTCAGAGGAAAGCAAATTGCCCTTTCACAGAACGACATACACTCATGCAAATTTTGGCATCTTCACATAACTCGAAGATGGTACTCAGCCTTAGGAAGAACAAACTCTTGGATACAGTGCAGGATTTCTTGCTGCAGAGAGCGTAGAATAGACATATTATGTCAAAGAAAGCACAATATTTGTAATGTATAGGTATGTTTGAATAATATGCATCAACTTGGCTGGTTTGATAAAGTAAATGTTGTAAGCATCAAAGATATAATTAGAAGAACATGCTCAACGAAGTTTCCTCTGAGTTGAATAAAAATTTGGAGCCTCCACGGCCTTGGCCCTGTCAAAAAAGGTTGCAATCATGCAAATAAAGATGAACATCACCTTAAGAACCAACCTATAGTTACTTTCATCTACAATAGCCAGAATTAGAAGTAGTAACATAAGTCAAGTAGCTGCACCAAGCATTGGAAATAAGTAGCTAACATAAATCAGCAAAGTACGCACAACAGAGCAAAGGTAGAAACATAATTAACAACATAGCACCTGAGTAGTTGTTTTGTCTCACATGAGCAAGAGCCCACGACTGGTTGCTAATGTGGGATGCAGAGCATGGTGTACTGCGCTCAGCAAGGTCTTGGATCTCTATGGCCAGTGCAGCATGAACTGCGGATTCAGTAATGACCCATACAGATATGTGGGAAGGCGAAAAACATTCCATGGTACGGCATGAATAAAGTAAAAAGAACTCAACCAGACCAAAACATGCAAAAGTGCCGGCGGCAAAACCTTATTAGAAACAGAGCATACAAACATATGTGAACATAAAAGGTAAATGATGAAGGACAATTGCTTGGATATATTGGGTGGAGAAAGCTTAACACCCTGATAGAAAGATGAACACGACAATAGTTTGCGACAGCAACACCCCCGAAACAAATAAAAGTAAAGCTTACTCCATAAACAAAATATGTATGAGGCGATGGCAAAAAAAAATGCTACCAGGAGAAGAGCACAAGGTAACAAATAAGAAATACAGGAAAGTTATTGTCTTCTACTGGTTGGATTGTCTTACAAGTAAATAAATCTACTTGTCATGGGTATGTAGTCCGCTATAAGGCATCCATGATTTAAGCATGATCTCATGTGTAAATATGCGCATCACACGAAGGATTCAGATTAAGAAACACATAGACGGATAAAAAGCGAGGAATTGCATACTTGAATAAAATTGAAGATAATGCAATAGTAGTGTATGACCACTTCAGATATTATTTGCAGAAAATGTTAAAATCCTAAACACGGATAGGCGATGATCTTAGCAAATGATCAATCAAGATAGACTGTATTGTTCTGTTAAATGACAAGATATGATATGCAGATTTTTGAATAAATTTTTATGGATATATTTGGATAAATGTACAAACTAATCATGTAACAACCCTTATGATCTACATATAAGGCATGTATCTTAAGTACGTCAGTGAAAACAAGAAAAAATGTGACCATCGACATTGGCAGCAGAAGTATTTTAGGAAGAAACCATAACATTGAATGCTGAAGATGAATTGTTGCAGCGACATTCTTTATTTTTAGAGAATTTGTGCAGTGTGTCTCAGATGCACATGATGACACCTCTGATTATGTATCTTAGGTACATCAGTGAAAACAGGAAAAATGTGACCATCAACACAGGCAGGAGAAGTATTTTAGGAAGAAAATGCATTGGTCCATATTTGGCATTAACCAAGGCATGATTCAATTTTTTTTTTTGGAAAACTCGCACCACTAGAAAAAAAAGATATATGTACAGAGCAAGCTTTGTGATGGGCACACCTGCATTCTCGACACATAAGGTCGACGCCACAGAAAAACTAATGCCGGTTGCTTCATTAGGCAAGAAGCTGTGTAAGAAGAAACAAAAGAAATTAATCACCGCAGAACCTTCCACTAACGCTTGATCTAGGAATCATTTAAATTTCCAAAAAGATGCCATTTTTAGTTTGCCAACCATGGATTATTAGATTGGGCGAAAATCGATCTATAGGAATCAGTAAAGTGAGAATCCATATATAATAACTGGCCAACAACAGGGAATTGACAGACATAGTGGAACAATAGACGATTAAGCCATACATTTCCACCAGCTTTCACATCAGGAGTGAAAGTACAGGCAAGGGTTGTAGGGAACAATATCACTACCTTACTTCAATTAGGCAGATTATCCATGTGGCTTTCTTGGTCTTCTCCCAAGAGAGGATGCATGATATCTGCATACCCTGATATCTGCATACCCCTGCAAGGAATATGCAGGTATAAAGAAGAGAACACTTTCAGTGTGGGCAGACTTACATGTTTCTGGCCTTGCTCTGTGCTCCCTTCCCATGGTTTGACCACTAACAGTTTGAGCTCATCTCCACCTCTGCGGCAAAAATGCTAGTGATCAGACATAACTATAGCTTACTCTTAAGAAAATAGTGTGTAATATGCCTGTGTCGAAATGATACCTTTGCTTCTATTAGAATAATACAAAACCAGACAATAACCTAGGGGGGGGGGGGAAGTACAGAACAAACTAAAAAGTAGAGTGAATATTAGACATTTTTCATGAGTTCAAATGGAGAGAAGAACCTGTGATGAACACGAAGACCCCATCCACTACTGCTCCACCTGCTGCAATGTCGAGTCACCCATACACTAGCAATGATCGGGTCTCCCTGCTAGTAGGCTTGTGAGAACAACAATGGCATGTCAGGCGAATTAAGAGAGCATATTATAATATATGCATTGCGAAATTAAGATACCGGATTTATATGGCAAGATAGTTTTTGCACCTAAGAGCTAAGCCTATAATCTGCGAACCAAATAAGCAAATGCCTCACATTAACCTAACGGTATTTAAGTGCCCAAAATCCTACTGAACCGATTATATCATAACTGCATTTGAAAAACACGAAACATAACTAAGGAATTGTCCCTCCATTTAGTCTATTGATAAAATCTGATCCCGGAAGCAGATAACTAAAAAATACGATCCCAAATGTATATTCACAACATCAAGTGACCCAGTTCATAGCAGACAACATCAAGGAAAGTGGCAGAGAGCGCGGTAAGGACATGGCCAGGAATAAGTGACCCAGTTAATAGCAGACCACATCAACTGACCCAGTTAATAGCAGACCACATCAAGGAAAGACATCAAGCTCAAATGATATATTTTGTAAAACATGGCACTATTAGTTTAGGGCTTTAGGCACCTTACAGATTAGTAGGCAGCTTCGATGACAGACAGCATATTAACTTGATACGTGGGCCTGATATGAGAAAATCGTCAGGTTACATTTATTTGCCAAAAGTTCCTAGCAGAGATGAGCATGTACCACATACAAAAGACTATAGAAATAGAGAAGAATACCTGAACTCTGTGATGACAACAGCAGTGACCGCAGGGTTTAGCCTATAGAAATTACCATTATTTAGCATTAGTCCTGTTGCAAGAGTGAACACAGTACTAAAATCGGTATATCATAACATAGTAGAAAATTGCAACAACACTCAGGCAACTCAAAACTGTGTGTGGTTCTTTTATGAGAAACATTCTGTGAGATCATATGGGTTCTAATTTCCATGATCATTCAAACAATCTTCAAATGAGAAATTTTGTTCGGAAATCATGTTCGACAAACTGACTTGGTACACATTAAGAATAGAAATATGCGCATCATAAAAAAGAAAACTAAAATTCAGGTGATACCTTCAAAAACAAAAGGGAGGATGTAGCAATCGATAGTTGATTTACACGACAACCTAATCCTACTCTGCTCACGCTACCAAGACCTTAGAAAACAATTCCATGTATCGTAGGATTATGTATTGACATAATACCTAAACATGATGCATAATCTAGGGCAAAAAATAATCACGAAGTAAATAAATAATTTTCCAAAGCCTAGCAATCAAGAAAAATATCACATCACACAAGAGGTGCTTGAAAGCCTCACCTTTGAGCTGGGAGCACCCCTCGCAACAAAATGAACCAGCGAGGAACCTACAGCCTAAAAGAGGATGGCAGGCCACATTTATTTAATGATTAGTACATGTAGATTCGATTTATCACTGAACCTAAATATAGAAATAGGCTATATCCTTGAGCCTATATATACATTCGGATCTATCTCAGATAACCTAGAACTATGTGCACCATGGGCAAAAAAATAAACTAATCATATTTGAGTTTATTGAAATGCAACTTACAATTTTATACAGAAAAAAATCATGACAAAAAAGCGGCACATCAGTATGCAATAAATAGTGAGGCAGAGCACTTAATCACACAATATTTTTTTACACACAGCTGAAGATAAATGAAAATGATAATTCTTGTATTCAAAGAGGCTCACACCAAGAATTATAGCCCCTGAACCATATTTTTATTCACAACTTTCTAGGATGCAATGTGCATATTTCAGGAAATCATTTTTCACTTACTTCCTAATCAGCCAAATCAAAATATGTCCACGATAAGATGCCTTGCTACTGTAAATCTTCATGCACTGTTTGCAGATGCTAAGGTTCTGATTTTATATTACAAACTCAGTTGACAAATGATGAAAGCCTCTTCAATACATGCTCCACCTACCATCATCTCCTCAACCAGCAAAACAGAGTAAGCTACCGTCCCAATGCACCACCCCTTGATTTATTCAATTCAACCGAGTAAACTCTTCAAGTAAATATGTTCCATCTGGTAGCTGTATGAAGTATTATTCTAAAATATCCCAGGTCCTGACTCCTTGCACTATGGAAATTTGTTCAACAAACAGAACATAAAAAATTAGGAGAAAAATCGACAATCCTAAGTTAAGGGGGGATGACAACCATACACAGTGGTCATTTATTTGCATCTGCACCTAGCAATAGATTTAATATTACAAACTGTACACGCTTATTTCTCATCACAATGTCATATTTTAAATAGGAAACATATATGTCCTATAATATCCAGAGGATAGAACCGATCTAGCATACAAATTCATATCCACCCATTAAGTAGTAAGGAACTCCTTTTTTGTTCGCCAACTAAAAACTCACAGATGGTATGAACAGACAAAATCCTTGATTTGGGAACAAATAACCTTTTGCAGTCAAATCTGAGTGGATTGGGTGGTGAATCAGGAGAATAGGGAAAGTACCAGCAGGCTGTGGCGGAGAGGAGACGGCGTTGTGGTAGACAAGGATGTGAGGAACAAGGCAGGATGAACAAGATCTGAGATGATCCTGCATTCCTGCAGGTTCCCCTAAGGCATGCACTCTGGAGTCTGGACACCCAAACCCTAGCTGTAAAATCAAAATTAAATTAGAGAGGGGGAAATCAGAGAGGGGCAGCCATAAGGAAGAAGGGAGAAGAGCATGAACATGAACCGTACCTGGCTGGGGGTGTTGGTCACCGGCGTCGCTCGAGATGCTGGCCATCGGCTTCGCTGGCAGGCGGTTGGGGCGCACCCACCCCTTCTCGTCCTTCTCCTCCCTCATCCTCTACTACCAACCAAGAAGAGCACGGCCTTCTGCATCCTCTCCATGTCCCCAAGGATAGACGAAGACGAGGCGGACGCTGAGCTGCGGCGGCGGTCGCCCGCGAAGAAGAGGGCGCACGGGACGAGGAGGAGCTGCCGCGTGTGGTTTCTAGGCGACGCCGACGTCTCTGCCTGACCTAGGGAGGGAGTGGCGGCGGCTGGCGGCCAGTGGAGGGAGCGAGGACGAGGGAAGGGGAGGAGACGAGCCATCGACGGCACCTGCCAGGATAAGGTTTGACTGGTTGCTGCCCTTTTCCCCTACTTCGGTCCCTTTTCTTTTCGTCCTCGAGCCAATGCTCGCGCGACAGATGGTCCAATCTCTGGATAGGAAGGGAAACGAGCGAGCCAACCCAGACGTGCGAGGTGGCTATCGTGGATAGCCTCGTTGGTCTCCATGAGGGTGGAGCAATTATACCTTTAGATTAAAAGGTTCAACAAAAATATATAGTACTCCTCATCTTGAGTCTTTGGTACCAGTCACGCTGTCATCGTCATCACGATAGTAAATAGGAGGACATCGTCATACAGTGGAGTGGGTTGGATTCAAGAGCCCTGGACCGTGGAGGTGGGAGTTCCTACAACAGTCGAGCGGGTAGACAAGTCCTGGTGTCGGAGAGCACTTAGATCAATCGAGCAAGGAATACAATGGAGAACGGCTTGGTGCGTCGAGGACGCCTAGGCTCCTGAATGACGCGAAGCTGAGTCTACCAATGCCCCTGCCCTTGGGGATGGCGACGAGGATAACCACATGCCGACAAGCGAGCTCGAGGTGTGCTAGATGTGCTCACCAGATGCAAACATTTCTCTATTGGGCGGTTGGGGCACGAGCCAAAATTTCTCTATTGGCTAAACGCCTAGACCAAACAGTTAATCGGTGGATTTCCCTGTAATCGGTGTGCCACATGATTAAACGGTTCCAGCGAGTAAAACAAACGATTCAACCAATTCACCACGCTTGGCCCCCGAGTACCGATCAATCGGATGCTTAATCGTCTAATTGGACGATTTTTTAAACATTACCGGTTCATGATTTTTAGGTACTACAAGTGATCACACACACATGTAAGACCACAACAAATAATTTTGATATTACAAGTAATCATACCCACGGTTAAGAGTTAAGACCACAACAAATAGATGATCCAACGATGATATCCTCGAGGCTGTACGATTTTAGAGACGTTCCCCGGACCTGAATCAGACCGCAGTCCATGCGCCAATTCCCTACGTAGGGTTAAATGATCAGGCCTTATACAGCCCAAGCGGGATACCAGCCCAAAACACTACAAACGGGTAATAGATAATCGAGGCCGTCCGTGCATTCCCGAACCTCATCTCAGCCGTCCGCCTATAGATTCCAGCCTCCCCTATATAATCTTCTCCACCCCCGTTCTCCCTGCCTTGCACGCTGCGCCTAGAAGAAATCCAAACCCTAACCCCTTAGCACCGGAAGGCCGCGCCGCCACCCTCCCCTCGCAGCCATGGCTGTCGGGAAGAACAAGAGGATCTCCAAAGGTCGGAAAGGCAGCAAGAAGAAGGCGTAAGCAGCGCGTGCCCTCCTTGATCTCGAGTTGTTTTTGGTTCTCGCAGTGGGATTCTGATTTGTCGCTCTCTTTGTGTTCGTCTGTGCCTATGCAGCGTTGATCCCTTCACCAAGAAGGACTGGTACTCTATCAAGGCGCCGACGTTGTTCAACACCCGCAACATCGGCATGACCCTCGTCTCCAGGACCCAGGGTACCAAGGTTAGTTTGCTCTGAGCCCGACGGCTTCGTGTTTTCTTGTTTCGACCTGTGGTGCTTCTAAAGATCTATAAGTAGTTGCGCAGCCTGGTTTTGTTCACTCTTACCCCTACTACATGTTTAGGCGATTACTGTTCTCCAGGCCTTGAGATTCGATCCATCTTTTAATCAGTGTACTATTGCTTTTTTTATTTTCTTCTAGTACATGTATGTTTGTTGGTGTTCTTCAAACTAGATCTCTTGGGAGTTCATGCAATCTTGCAGCAGTCACAACCTTCTGTTGTGTATACTAGTTTATGCTGCATAATGTTGAAATGTTCTATGTACTCTATAACTTCTGTTATTTACTTCCATTCAACGGCCAGTTTTGACATGCTCGATGAACATATATCCTGCTCCCCTTAAACAATTGACAAGTTGTACCCTGCTGCATTTGCTTAGATATTGAATCGAATATTATTTTGCATCCTCAACCACTTTCATTTTCGCTGACTACAATATCTCTGTTTGTCTATTGTAGTTATTTCCCCCAGTTCTGATTAGAGTCCTTTTAGCTTGATCTGATGGGTTAACTGTTACACAGTTTTATTTGTGTTAGTTTTGTCTTATGAGACCCTTAAGTTTTTATTTATCATACAATCTTTCGTGAAATTGAACACATCACTTTGCCTAATACTAGTTTTTAACCGTTCCATTTCACTGTCCAGTTGCTCTTTGATATTAGTTGATGATTCATATGCCTTATTAGTTCTCATTATTTGTCTTCAGATTGCATCTGAAGGTCTCAAGCACAGAGTTTTTGAGGTTTCCTTGGCAGACCTGCAAGGTGACGAGGACCAGGCTTTCAGGAAGATCAGACTTCGTGCAGAGGATGTGCAAGGAAAGAATGTGCTCACGAACTTTTGGGTAATAATGACTGCTCATTGTGTATTCCTCTCCTGTTTGTGTTGTCTTGTGTTCTCTGACGAGTTTTCTGTTGCAGGGGATGGATTTCACCACCGACAAGCTTAGGTCACTTGTAAAGAAGTGGCAGACACTGATTGAGGCCCATGTTGATGTTAAGACCACTGACAATTACATGCTCCGGCTGTTCTGCATTGGCTTCACGAAGAGACGTCCCAACCAGGTGAAGCGTACTTGCTATGCTCAGGCCAGCCAGATCAGACAGGTATTTGAATTTCTGTGTGTTTACATATTCTTGAGATGATTGTGCTTTTTCAAGCTTTGCTTACATAATTATCATCTTGTATAATTAGATTCGCCGGAAGATGGTTGAGATTATGGCCAACCATGCTTCAACCTGCGACTTGAAGGAGCTGGTTGCAAAATTCATTCCTGAGGTCATTGGAAAGGATATTGAGAAGGCAACAGCAGGTATATTCCCTCTCCAGAATGTCTATGTCCGCAAGGTCAAGATCCTGAAGGCACCGAAGTTCGATATTGGGAAGTTGATGGAGGTATATGATCCTGTGACCAATTTCAATCTATTTGAATTTAGCTTTCCTGTTGTGCATCTATTGATGCAATGTGGTGGTTCACAGGTACATGGTGACTACAACAAGGAGGATGTCGGTGTGAAGGTCGATAGGCCGGCTGAGGGAGATGAGGCGATGGCAACAGAGGAGGTTGCAGCAGCTGCTGAGTAGAGTTTGTGTAGTTTCTTGATTCAGAAGATGTGTACTGTTCCAATACTTGATTCAGCTTTGATACCTGCTTTTTGATCATCTCTCTGTTGGAGTTGAGTTTCTGAGTAACTAATCAAGGAACTTGTTGGCGACTCTGGTTTCATGACTTCCTGTTTGAATGTTTGAATCCGTTTTAGTTTAGTATATCTTCTGTTATGAGTATTATGCACTGCCAATACGGGCACCCATCCTCATAGGCTATCATTGTTTTGCTCAGCTTGACTCATGTTGCTTAATTCCTTTTTTATTTTTGAATCCTGAAAGTGTTATACAGTACTATAGTTCTATATGCTTCACGTTTGGAAAGCAATTTCCCTGGAGTAAAGCAAGATCATTCGATCCAACGTTACTCAGATAAATCGGCCATTTCAAACTGTGTTTCTAGTTGGTTGAGTCGAATGCGATGTCAAAGTTGACCTCCATGCCAGATGTCATCCAGTTGACCTCCATGCCAGATGTCAAAGTTGACGAGTAATCCGCTGGTGTGTACATGTAATAAAATGCTCCAAATATGTTAGTAAATGGTACCGTAGTAATTCTCTTCTCCCAAAGCCAACTCTGGATTTTCCTCCTTCCGGCATAGTCAGAGTGATGCTATCTCTCCTCTCCCCGGCCCTCCGGGATGAAGAATGTCCAACATCCTCTTCTTGGATACCAGATTCCATCCTTATCCACCTGGCTAGAAGCTGGCTAGAAGATCAAATTTCTTGGAATGAGTATCTTTGAGGTGTTTACGTAACTCATCCAGTCCAAAAATAGCTTGACCTGTCCAATTTCGAACGAATCAAGATATCCTATCGTTCCGGTAGCTATAGTAGCTATCTGTTCTTCCACTGGGAGAAGGTTTGATTGGGATTGTTTAAGCAATTCCCGTCATAAAAACAATGGATTCTGGCTAGTTTTATCGAGAGCAGAGGCGAATAATAGGCTTGTCACTCTGCGAATTGAGCTAGTTCCTATTTGGATTTGCCAGCTACTTGTTGAATTGCGGCACATTAGGGATAAACAAAGTATGGAAGTAGTTGTGAGGTAATCAGATTGAACAAAGCGTGCTCTCGATGCTCCCGCAGTTGACTCATTTTCCGACGTAACATATCTACCCCTTATAGAAAAAGCTTCCCGACTAAGTAAATGTAATAAAATGCTCTAAATATCTAGATAGGAATGTATATAGACATGTTTTAGCTATAGATTTATCTGTATTCTAGAAACAGGAGTAGTTTTTTTTTAGGAACAGCCCCTTCTAGAAAAAGCTTCCCAACTTAGTAAATGTAAAAAATGCTCTAAATATCTTTATATAGACATGTTTTAGCTATAGATTCATGTTTTCTAGGAACAGAGCTGTTTGTTTTAGGAACAGAGTGTACTCCCTCCGTCCTAGTTTGCAAGTCATAATTTTTGAATATCTTGGCTCAAGGTACTAGCTGATTGAATCTCATTTTCTCTCTTTCATTGGTGCATGCAGCCCCTTTCTCTTCCTCATTGGTGCATGCATTCTTTTTCTCTTTCTCATTGGTGCATGCAACCCCTTTCTTTCCCATATTAAATAAAATTATGCCTAAGAGACGGGGGTTATGAGATAAATAGTTTTTGGGAATCCTATATAACTAAGAAGTTCATCCCCACTAACCTATTTCTCTCAACATGCAGCTATGCCACATCATCATTTCCATTTCTTATATTTTTAACAGCAAATCATCTACACTTATTCAAAGCGGCAACTCAGCCAAAGCAACTAAGGCTAGCCATAGTGCTAGTATCATAGCTAGTATCATGAATCATAGCCCCACCAAAAATGCTGATGTGGCAGGTAATTATGGATGAGAGAGAAAATTAGAGTATCATAGGTAGATACTGTATCATAGTGCACATCACGAGAAAAGTTAGTATCAAATCAATCTTGTACACAAATTTGTATTGGGATTCTACAAATCAATTAATATAGCAAAACTATGATACTAGTCTATGATACTATGCATTATGGATCTAGTATCATACTAAAGTATCATATACATGATACTACTATATGATACTACCCACTATGGTCAGCCTAAGAAGGTCATGCCCGACTTTAATTTGCGCTATTGCATCGAGATTTCCAGATGACGCCATGATTTATTATCTTCCCTGGTTAATCAATTTGCACCCACCAAACAACACTCAATGAATGCATCGCCTACCCCACCTATTGCTTCATCTTCCATTTCAGTGGTATAGTGGTAAGTGTAACTGCTGAGGCAAGCGAGAGGCCATCGGCCGGATACCTTTTTATTCTCACGTACCCAGCTCAAATGTACCCATTCTCCTTCGTCGTCTTCAATCAAACTTCACTTGGTTACTCCTGCCATGGACACGCCATCAGGATCCACTCCGGATTCTCTATTTCAAGATGTCAACCCTCTAATCATACATTCATACCTGCATCTTGCATGGCAAATAATATCCGCTCACGGCCTTGGCAGCTAGCTCAAGCGTTCAAGCCTGCTTCCGTGATCTAGAGGTTCCACCTTCTCCCGATCTTAGTTTTAAAATGTTAATTCCTCTCCTTTGATCGTTCTTATTTGCTTGCATCTGGACTAAAATTTAATTGCTCGAGTATTTGCTTGATTGCATTCAACATGTAGGAAAAACAGTATGCCGCACTGTGCAGCGAGGGAGTAATGCTGAGAAAACATGTGAATTGAAGATCCTTATAGCGTGGGTTTTGTCAAACTATTAGTCGTCTATCACACTTCATTCTGCTAGACTGCCACCATTCTCTAGCTTAAGGAGTCGATCAGATCAATGTCTCCACGAGGATGCTATTCTAGGTCACTAGGTGATGCTCCAGTCTTACCCCTATCTTTTATTGTAAGTATTTTTCATGTAATCATACTGCGTGTTGTCTTTTCCTACTCAGATATGGTGTGTACTGGAGAAATCAAATTACATTAGGTCATGATTAATCTGGGCAAGATTGCTGTGTTCTCTCGCCAGTGATTGATGGAATCTACCTTTCCTGATTTCAGTATGCATTCCATGACTGAGGAGATCAGAAGAAGAAGCATATTGTCAACTCCCTTCTGGAAATTATGTTTGAACCACGAATTACAGCCACTCTTTGGCTATCAGCGGCGTATCATTTTCCATGTAAAATTTAAGAGTGAAATAATCCGCCTTAAATTTATTTGCATTTGCTTCATATCGCTGCACACCTTATGAACATCGCATATTTGCATGACTAAAAGCAGTGATACCCAAGGCATCTCTTTGTCTTTACCGTTGCATTTCACAACTAATCGTCTTATCTGTATATACCCATGTGTACAAAGAGCATAATATAGCATGTCAACATACCTACCAAAATTGTTGGAAATTTTGCTTACATCGAATGTCAAGGTCAGGAGTTGGTTATGTTTACATTTCTTCCATCTGGTAACCTGCAGCTTTCGTCTACTCTTCCCTCCCATATTTTTCTATGCTTCGGTGATGCCTTTATACATACATTATTTGTATGAATTTTATGTTGGATAAAATTTCCCGCCGCAACGCGAGGGGTATCATCTAGTATGCCTTAAAAACTAGGACGGAGGGGGTACAATGCTCAACATAATATCTATACTAGCATAATACCCGTGTGTTGCAACGGGTTAATAACGAAAGATGCCTCTATCCAAAAATAGAATAAATGGAATATAATCACAATGTGTATGTTCAGGATGTGTGGCCACATGGTTCTCATTTTTCTTTAGAATCCGTGGTACATCAGTCTCATACAACGTGCATTATTTGTTGTCACAGCTAAGACAACTCTGATGCTCGATCGACCGATCCGATTTGATCAATCGACCGATCTAATTTACATGTTTGAACAACCGATCGGAATAATTTATAGTATTTATTGAATGATATATCGTAAAAGGTGCCTGTTTTACACCATCTTTTTTACGAAACACGGTACAATATAAATGCTCACTAAGTACATACACTTGCTCCTATGAATGCACAAACGCACATGCTACCTCTATGAACACCTTCGAGATACTTTGTCTGAGAAACTGATTCGGCGAGAACACACGTCGAAACGTGACCCCAACTGAACGAATATTTCTCTTTATTAATGAAACACTCACGCGTGAAACATGGCTTTTTTTAGCGAGAATGTCATTGCGCTCCTAAACATGTGGTCGATTCTTTTCACTAACCTCTTAAAAGCTGCAAGGTATGAAAGTTTTGTTTTTGAAGGATTTTTTGTTGCATAAGTGTTGAGATTTGTATGTCCTACGAATTTTAAAAGGAAAAAAGCATGCGCGTGCAAAAATTAGAAAAGAAACCTAGAGTCATATATCTTGTCTATGTATGTTTGGGAAAGAAAGAAAAGTTAGAAAATTTAAAGTACCACGGCAAGAGGAGCATAATCAATAGATCTCTTTTGGCCTTTTTCTTTTCTGCCGATCGTGTCAATCTAACCGGAATTGCCGGACACACGTTGATCGATCTATGCTTGTTTTACCGATTAGAATTAGGAAAGGGATGCTGATTTGGCTACATAGTGCTACGGATTGGATTTTGGTCGTGACCTAACTAAACCTGATCAGAACTCCTCATGGAGCCGGTCACGCTGACCTTACTTTTTATGTTCGGGGTGACTTGTATACACGTTTTACGTACCATCACCAACCATCATGACCTGTTTAAATTTAATAGTAAAGATGTACGAGTGGTACGACTTAAGATACTCTAACGGGCAGTCCCAATTTTCTCTCTCAAATTAGAAACTGATAATTGGTAAAAGTGAGGAAGATAAAAGTATATCTCCCGGTCTAGATGATCTCCATCCATCTCGAAACACAAGATAGGCGATGGTTCTGAGTTCCGTCAATAGCGTGTTGCTTGTGTAGGGGAGCCCGATTTTCTCCGGATGCTATTCCTTTCCAATCCTTTAGCTGACAGGAGACCGCTGAAAAGTGTGATTAGTTGTCTTCTTCAAGCAGAAGTATTGGGAATCGATTAGATTCCTACCAAATTTTCTTTGAAAGAGAAAAAAACTATTTCCTTTAGAGAAGTCTCTTCGTTCTTGGACCACTCAAACTGAGCTAACATTTTCATTTTTGATTTGAGTCCTTTTCTTTGTCCCTGAAGGGAAACTTGGACCACTTGACTTGGTTTTTATGCCAAATTCAAGTTAAACATACCTATCTCTAGTTCTATCTCGGTATGTGTTTCACTTCATCGCGTGCTTAATTACCTACTAACCCTAGTAAGTTGTCAGTTGGCTGAGACTGTGCTCTCACTACTATGGCCGGTAGATATGCACCCGGTAATATTCTTAAGCTCCTGCTAGTTATAGAGGTTCTCATCCTGGGGTGTCTAGATTACATTTGTCCTAAGTGATGATGTTTTCCCTAAACTAACAACCGGTGTCGCCTTTTTGTCGCCCAAATTTAACATCCTCTCCAAGTAAATCCTTCTAGTTGCTGGTATTTCACGGCAGAGCTTTGTTGACT
Organism: Lolium multiflorum; assembly: GCA_030979885.1. Taxonomy (NCBI): domain Eukaryota; kingdom Viridiplantae; phylum Streptophyta; class Magnoliopsida; order Poales; family Poaceae; genus Lolium; species Lolium multiflorum. The sequence continues at coordinate 80,651,538 of CM061747.1, forward strand.
GATAGATTCAGTATATTAGAGATCACTTCCCTCCCGCTTGCCCAACACTAGTGAAAGAGTCTACCTTTGTGCCGAGGAATGGCAACCTAGTAAACATCTCACTAATATCAAACAAGGTTTGGAAGACCGTGTAAGACGTTTTAGGATTGTAGGCTAATTTTCACCATGTTATAAAATTTTCCGTGTTTTCATTTTTGCCCTCTCTCACGTCGCACCGATCCCCAAAATCCTGATTGCACCTCACCCGTACAGGTCTACGAGAGGCAGGGCTCCAGAGGCCTTGGCAGTCGCATATGTGTCTCATACCGTGGCTAGGGTTTGTGTCTGGGTTTATATAGCATTGAGAAGGTCGTGGGGCGCAGCGTACGTCCAAGTCGGCACATCCACGATCCAGAAAATCCGGAACGAAATGGCTGCACTAATGCGCCCGTCCTTTAGTGACTTGTAAATAATCAAACGATTAATTTCCTGAACAGAAAAGAGGTAAACTATGCTCGGCGAGATTCCCGCAACCAGTGGTGCGGCGCGGCGTGTCGTGACGAGGCAGGCGGAGGAGGAGTGTCATAAATAGCAAAAAGGTAAGCTAGGGATCCTGAATAAATCAAAAGACTTCCTCCAATTTGGTGGTTTAATGATATGAGCATTTATAAGAGCTTGTTTTAATGTGGTAAAAGAAGTGAAACAACTTTCATCAAAATTAAAATGAGCATCCTTTTGTAATAGGTTAGTTAATGGTCTAGCAACTTTAGAGAAATTCTTATTGAATCTCCTATAAAACCCTACATGACCAAGAAAACTTCTTATACCTTTCACATCACGTGGAGGTGGTAGCCTCTCTATTGCCTCTATTTTTTTCTTTATGAACTTATATACCCTTACCCGAGATCTTGTGACCAAGCATTATTCCTTCTTGTACCATGAAGTGCATTTCTCCCAGTTCAGGAAAATATTAGTGTCTTCCCATTGCTATAAAACTTTATTAAGATTTTCAAGACAATGGTTAAATGAAGTTCTATAGATGGAGAAGTCGTCCATGCAGAATTCCATGATATTTTCAACAAAATCCGCAAATATAGCAGTCATACATCTCTGGAAGGTAGCATGTGCTTTACATAAACCAAACTTCATAGGACAATAAACATATAAATCAAACGAGTAAGTAAAAGTTGTTTACAGATTATCTTCTGGATGAACAACTATTTGAGAAAAATCAGAATATCCATCTTGATAACAAAAGTAAGAGTTTTTAGCAAGTCTCTCTAATGTTTGATCTATGAGTGGAAAAGTTAGTGATCCTTCCTAGCTTCTTTGTTTAGCTTTCAAAAATCAATACAATTCTATGCCCACCAATAGTTTGTGTAGGGACTAGTTCATTGTGTTCATTTGGTACAACACTAAATCCATCTTTTTTTGGAACAGAAGGAACATGACTTATCGAGTCGCTTTCCACCACATGATAAATGATACCCACATCTAAGAGGCGAATTTTCTCTTTTCTTACCACTTATTTCATTTGTGGTTTTAGCCTTCTTTGAAAATGTGCAACTAGTTGAGCGCCTTCTTCCATAAATATTCGATGGGTGGCTATCGAAGGACTAATCCCTTTCAAGCCATCCATAGAATACCCAAAAGCTTTACAATGCATCCTTAATACAATCATCAAATTTTATTATACATTTCTGTAAGCTCACGACTCCCAATAAGAGCGTACTTGTCAGTATCATCTAAAGGCTGTATTTTAATTCTTTAGGAAGAGGTTTGAGTTCAGGGGGTGGAAGTTCTTCATCTACCTTTCTTTCTTAAACTTCATTCATGGAAGAATCGATTATGCGAGAAGAGTGAAGATACTCATCAATCTCCATCTTACCAATGTCTTCGGGGATATTATTATTTCCAACCAATTTTTTTAGATCATCATAAGGTGTTCCATAAAATAAAGCAACAAGATTAGTAATAGTATCTCCTCCTCCTCTTCTTCTTATTTGTTTCTTTTATGTGCAGAAGGTCTTTCTAGTGCACTGGATCATCCTGAGGAGGTTTGTGGCATTGAAGGTGTTAAGGTGTGCAGAAATGGACAGTCAGTATCCCATCTATTATTTGCTGATGATTTCTTAATACTTGTGAAAGCGGACGTTACTAATGCAACCTCATTGAGACAAGTGTTAGATGATTATTGTGGAAGTTCAAAAAACAGGAAGAATCATGTAACTGGAGATAATGACATAAAAAGAAATGACGTCGGTTCGTCTCTCCCCGAACGTGGGAGGCGACCATGCCCCGAGTGAGAATCCCATGAATCCCACGCCAATTTAGACAACCCGAGTTCTTGATTCGGACAAGAGAGTGAGCCATAGGTACAGTGAGATCCTCCCACAGATCCACCCGAGACCCACAAAATTTCCTCCCCATCAAGTTCAAGAACAGTCTGAGGTCCATCATCACCCAATCCCCAAATCCCAAAAGATGCATTGCCCATATCCGAGAAAGAATAGCTGAATCAGGATGGCAGGATTGCCGCCTGAAATCCGCCCCCGCCATCTCGCCTCGAGATGTCCCGCCCCTAACCCCCGTAATTTCCGCCCCCATCGAACACACCAAAGACAAAATCCCACCCGCAGCCATTTACTCTCTGATTCCTGTCGGCCTGGAGATTAATCATCTCCAGGCGCCACCTATGCCGATGATCCCTCCCCGCTTCAATTACCTCGATGGCCATCAATGGCGCGAGCAGTCAGTGCAACGTTCTAATGGGTGGCAGGTGAGACGCCCAACGGCTCGCTGCGGGGCTCTCGGCGGGGATCATGTGAGGCTTCATGCGCTGCTTAATCAGCGTGATCCTGATCCAGGCGGGCTGATTATAAATCAGCAGGGTGGGGAGGCTCTCCCCCACCAACAACTCTGTGCAATTCCAACCATGGAAAACACTGCCCAAGCTTGCTGCTTCGAGGAAGGAAACGAACACCGCCGGGACCAACCCTGCTGCGGAGCATGCCCCCATGTCCAAGGGGGGCACGAGCTCGATGTCCGCTGGCTCCCTCATGAGGGCCAAAGGCAAGGAAGTCATCCAGGAGTTGGGCACTGCCAAGGAGAAGAATGTGCTCGTCTGGAACATCGCCAAGGTGCGCGATGTGAAGCGCGTCAGGTTCATGATCATCGCCGTCTTCCTGTTGATCCTCTCCATCAGCACCAGGACCCTCCTCGACAACATGAAGAGAATCTAGCAGCTCCGTGGTCGCGTCAACATCAATGAGCGAAGGGATAGAAGGTTTGTTGTTGAGTTTTGTGAAAAAGGAGACTTTGATCATGTCACTAGCTCGGGTCCTTGGAAATTTAGAGGAGATGCCGTTCTTGTAGAGAAACTAAAAGAAGGGGAAGATCCTGACAATTTTGTTTTCACCATCATCCCTATATGGGCCCAATTCCAGAAAATTCCCTTCTATCTCCTCTCAAAAGAGTTAGCTCTAGAACTTGGGAGTGAGATAGGTGAGTATATCAACATAGATAATGATGCTAGAGGTGATATCTTTGTTAAAATTCTTAGAGCTAGAGTCCATATAGACATAAGCCAGCCTCTGCAGAGATGGGTCACTACAAGAGACGGTGTAGTAGCTGAGGAAGATGTGGTGGTCTAGGTAGCATATGAAAGGCTTCCAAATTTCTGTAACTTTTGTGGCATAATTGGACATCAAGTGGCTGAGTGCAGGTTACCAGAAGCTGACAGAAAGAAGAGGTACGAGGAGGACATTGGTGTGCCGCCTACACACCCGTATGATCCTCGGCTCTACTCCAGCCCAGAGAAAACTGGCCAGCTTCCGAAGCCCCAAGCCCTCCCATGGCGTGCATATGGCAACCGTGGGATGGCCCAGGGGAGGGCTGCCCCTCAACACCAGCTCGCCATCATCGCCCACGTTGCAGAGAAGGTCGGCAAGCTGACCATGAACGAGCAGCCAACCATCAACCACACCAAGGAGACGGGTGTGATCGTCGTCTCGCACCTTACTCCGAAGACGGCGGTTGTGCAGGGGCAGGAACAAAACAACAACAACCTCATCATCGACTTCCCAGTGGAAGACGCTGGTGCTGCCTCCACACCAGCCTCCCCAACCATTGTAGAATCGGGGCACCCGCAGTAGGAGAACACCGACATCGACATCCTCATCAAGGGCAAGGGGGTACGACCTCAACTACACCCCCTGCCGAAGGAACCATGGCCCGGGCAGAGCCAGAGGGAAAGGCGAAAGCAAGTGAGGAGGCAATCGACACCAACTCGAAGAAGAAGCCGCTGAAATGGAAGTGGCGGACAAAGGAAGGAGGCGGGAGTGTGGCTGGCAACATGACCGCGTTGACAACCCAGGAAGGTGCCCTGGGGGCTCTGCGCCCTCGAAATGACCACGATGATGAGGACCTAGGTATGAAGCCGGGGCAAAAGAAATACATTTTCTTGGTCACATCCCTAGAAGACTGCCTAGGAGCCGAAAACCTGAGGAAGCTGATTGCAGAGGAGCGGGCACGGGAGGCTGCCGGTGAAGTGGAACTTAACCTGGAAGGAGAAGGAAGTGTCTCCTCAGGCCTCCATCACCAAAACCCCCCGGTAGACAAGCAAAACGGAGATGAGGAGACTGAAGCTACTAGCAATGCTGAAGCTGTAAACCTGACAGGCGCGAACGACCGTGCCTGTCAGGATCCATGATCGCCATGATATGGAACTATCGGGGGTTGGGCGACCCCCGAACAGTTCAGGAGCTCCATCACCTCGTCCGCAAGCATCTTCCCCAACTCGTCTTCCTCTCCGAAACTCGTCAGAATAAAGCAATCATCGAGAACCTGCGCTGGAGGCTTGGCCTGAAGCATTGTGTCTCCTTCCATGAGCATGGGAAGGGAGGCGGCCTGGCACTCTTCTGGCACGAGAGTGTAGATGTTAAGCTTTTTAGAATAAATAATAGAATTATCGATGTAATGATCTATGATCACCAAAAAGAAATAAACTGGAGATGCACTTTTGTGTATGGTGAGCCTCGTACACACCTTAGGTACCTCATGTGGACCTGCTTAGAAGAATAAAGCCCATGTTGGATGCTCCTTGGCTGATGCTTGGAGATTTCAACGAAGCCCTCTGGCAGAGCGAACACTTCTCTGCTAGAAGGAGAAATGAGAAGCAAATGTCAGAGTTCAGGAAAACTGTGGCCTTCTGCAATCTGCATGACCTGGGATATAAAGGGAATACTTGTACCTACGACAAAAAACAGGCGGGCATGCGCAACGTCAAGGTTCGCCTGGATCGGTCTGTGTCTTGCCCTTTATGGTCCAACATCTTCCCGAACTGCTAGGTAACACACCTCACCTCGCCTCAATCAGATTACTGTCCTATTCTTATTAACCTGAACAGAGACTGTGCTATGAGAAACTCCCCTCATGTGTATAGGTATGAAGATTACTAGGAGAAAGAACAAAGTCTGGCATAAAATGTGGAGATTGCCTAGACTGCTCATAAACCCCCCTCTGATTTGAGTGATGTGGCGGCTAATCTGTCGGGAGTCATGTTCTCCCTCCATGACTAGAGCAAAAAAACAATTGGTATGTCCAACACAAAGATTGAGAAGCTGAGAAAGGAGCTTATGCATGTCAGTAAATGGAATGACTACATGAGCCAAAGAAGGAAGAGAGAGATTGAAAAGGAATTAAATATGATGCTGGAAAGAGAGGAAATTTACTGGAGACAAAGGTCCAGAATTGAGTGGCTCAAAGATGGGGATAGGAACACGACTTTCTTCCACAGAAAATCTACCTGGAGAAAGAAGAAGGACAACATCCTGAGCCTTAAAAAATAGGATGGCTCTAATACAGAGGACACACATGAGATGGAAAACCTTGCAAATGAGTTCTTCAAAAGCCTCTTCACAAAGAGATCGAAGTAGAGGCAGAACTGGTTACTGACCTCCTGCAGAAGAAGATCTCAGATCAAATGAATGAAGTTCTTTGTGCGGAGTTCTCAGATGATAAATCAGTAATGCCATGTTAAAGATTTGCCCCTTAAAGGCCCCCGAAGCAGATGGTTTCCCGGCAAGGTTCTACCAAAGGCACTGGGGCACCCTCAAGACGGATGTCATCAGAGTGATCAAAGAGTTCTTTGCCACTGGACACATGCCTGAACTTGTTAATGAAATTGTAATTGTGCTGATCCCAAAAAAGGACAACCCTGAGCTTCTATCCGACTTCAGACCTATCAGCCTCTGCAATGTCTTGTACAAAGTGGTCTCCAAGTGTCTTGTCAACAGGCTGAGACCACTCTTACATGATATCATTTCCCCAACCCAGAGTGCTTTCATCCCTGGTCAGCTGATCACTGATAATGCGTTAATCGCCTTTGACGGAATTCACGCTATCACGAAGAGCAATGATGCCAAGGGGAAGTTCTGTGCCTACAAGCTTTACCTGGCTAAAGCATATGACAGAGTAGACTAGTCCTACTTAGAAAAGGCCCTTGAGAAACTTGGTTTCGTCCCTAGATGGATCAACTGGATCATGGCCTGTGTTAGATCGGTGTCATACAAAGTCAGACTAAATGGAAATTTATTGCAGAGCTTCAAACCTACGAGGGGACTAAGGCAGGGAGACCCCCCTCTCGCCTTACCTTTTCCTTCTCGTGGGAGAGGGCCTCTCGAAATTAATTCAACATGAGATTGAGAATCATGGCCCGCAAGATTTAAAAATCTACAGAACCAGCCCTGGTATCTCCCACCTTCTGTTTGCCGATGATAGTCTCCTATTCTTTAAGGCCGAGCACCAACAAGCCTTGGTGATTAAAGAGGTTCTCAAAAACTGTGAGAAAGCCACTGGACAACTCCTCCGTACTGAGAAATGCTCCCTCCTTTTCGAAAACAAATGCGATGAGGAGATGGGAGAAGATATCTCAAAGATTCTAAATGTTACTGAGGCAGGCTTCGAAGAGAAGTACCTCGGTCTGCCTGTCCCGGAGGGCAGAATGAAGAAGGGCAAGTTGCAACCTATAAAAGAAAGATACAAGAAGAAGATGTCAGACTATAACGAGAAGTATCCGACTGGTGCTGCGAAGGAGGTGCACATCAAAGCTGTTCTCCAGGCCTTTGCAACACACACTATGAGCGTGTTTAAGTTATCTGCCGGTCTTTGTGAGGATCTTATGCAAATGATTAGAAACTACTGGTGGGGTGATGACCAGGACCAAAGGCACATACACTGGACGAGCTGGGAAAATCTGCTAAAAAGCAAGAGCCAAGGGGGGTATGGGCTTCAGGGATCTCAGACTGTTCAACAAAGCCCTACTTGCTAGACAAGCTTGGTGCCTCCTGGCCTACCCTTATAGTCTTTGTGCAAGAATTCTAAAAGCCAAACACTATCCAAAAGGCGAGTTAACAGACACTGCCTTCGTAAAAAATACTTCTCTATGATGTCAAGGAATCACTCATGGTCTGGAGCTGTTGAAGAAGGGAATTGTTTGGAGAATCGGCAATGGAAAGAAGGTGAGAATCTGGAGGGATAACTGGATCCCAAGAGGCGACTTCAAAGTCACCGCTAACCAAACTAAATCGAGGATCAGGTGGGTGAAGGACATCATCGACCATGAGAAAGGTGAATGGAAGGAAGAAAAGGTGAGGGAAACCTTTATGCCTCACGATGCCGAGGAGGTCCTAACAATCATAATCCAAGAAATTCAAGTTGAGGACTTCGTCTCTTGGCACTTTGAATCAAATGGTATCTTCTCTGTTAGAAGCGGCTACAAACTTGATCTGAATGAGAAGCTGGCAATTGACACAAATACCCGCAGATCCTCCAACGGCAACCGTCAAGTATGGAAGAAAATCTGGGATGCCAAGGTTCCTCCAAAGATCAAAATTTTCACCTGGAAGCTTGCTACCGAGTCTCTCACAGTCCAGAAAAGCAGAAGCAGGCGCATCCCTAACCAACTGCCCACCTGTCAGATCTGTGGTATGGCTGAGGAAGATGGCTTTCATGCAGTTATGGAATGCACTACTGCCTCGGCCCTAAGATGGGCAATGAGACGCATTTGGGACCTTCCAAATGAACAAGCCTTGACAACAACTGGTGGTGATTGGGTTCTTGTCCTCTTAAACAGTCTCAATGAGAAAACTAAAGCCATGATCATGTTTCTCTGGTGGAGAGCTTGGCACCACCGAAATGACCTGATTTTTGGGAAAGGTGATGCCAGTATCGAACACTCGACATCTTACATTGACAACTACCTAAACAACTTGTTTAGGATTGATGCAGGGAACTTGGTAAATGATGCAAAAGGGAAAAAGCCTATGTACGTTGAGAAGACCAAGAAGGATGTCGTTACTCACCCAAAAGCCCAACAATGTTGGGTGCCCCTGGACCTAGGCGGTGTTAAGGTCAACCTCGACGCTTCCTTCTCGGAAAACAACATGAATGGTTCATGGGGCGCGGTGGCAAGAAATCACAGAGGTGAGGTGATCTTCTGTGCCTGGGATGTTATCAAGCAGGCGTCGTCAGCCGAATGCTGTGAATTGCAGGCCTGTGTGTACAAGGCCTGAAGCTGGCTATTCTCCATTGCCCTGGTAACATCACTATTGAAACTGACTGTCTATCTCTCATAAAAAGTTTCGACCCTGGAGGTGAGTTCAAATCCCAAACAAGTTTACTAGGAAAAGAATTCATGTCTCTCAAGCCTAAAGGAATATTTGTAGCTCTGGTACACGTCAAAAGAATCACGAACGAAGTGGCGCATGGCATTGCTATGTACGGTAGAGAGACTGTTTGTAAGGGTGTTTTGCACGGGGGACTCCGTCCTGCGTGTCGGGCCTCTGTAAGCGTGATTGTAAAAACTTGGTTACAGTTTAATTTAATATATTACCGTTTTCAAAAAAAATTGTGGAAGTTCAGGACAAATGGTGAGTGAAGCAAAATGCAGCATCTATTTCAGCCCAAATGTAAATGTGGAGATGAAGGCCCAGATATGCAATAATTTGAATATTATGACTCAGGCAATCTCAGATATATATTTAGGACTACCGGCAATGGTGGGGCTAGATAAGAGTGAAAGTTTCATAGACCTTCTTGAAAGAATTCTTGAAGGATGGAAAATATTTTTTTGTCTATGGGGGGAAAGGAGATCCTATTGAAAGCTATTATCTAGTCTATTCCGGTTTTTTTGATATGGGTGTTTTCAAAATACCAAAAGGTTTATGTAAGGAGACATATCAGAAGAGAGTGCTCATGGTGGAAAATTTGTATTCCAAAGGACATGGGGGTGTGGGTTTCCGTGACCTTCATGATTTAAACCTTGCCATGCTAACATACCAAACTCCTTATGTGCCCAAATCATGAGCGCGAAGTACTATCCAGATGGGAAAATTCTGAAGGCAGACCCTAAGAAGGGAGCATCATTCACATGGCAGAGTATCATTGCAGGTCTCCAGACTTTCAAAAGAGGCCACATTTGGAGAGTGGGTGATGGATCTGAGATAAACATCTGGGAGGACCATTGGATACCGAGCAGCTTTACACAGAAAGTTCTGACAATTAGTGGACAATGTTTACTTCGATCGGTTAATGAACTTATCGATCCAGCAACTAACACACGGGGTGAAGTGTTAATTAGAGACAACTTTCTTCCAATTGATGCAGAGAGAATCCCGAAAATTCCTTTGAACGAGTATATGCAATAGGATTTTGTTGTGTGGCACAAAACATAGACATTCTTTCTCGATTCGTTCGACATACTACACTGAATGGGATCATCAGTTTGGTGGTTGTATGCGGAGAGCGAATGGGCAAGGAACAGTAGCAATCAATCTAGTTTGGAAGAAACTTTGGAAACTAGAAGTTCTGAACAAAGTCAAAATATTTATTTGGAGAGCTCTGAAAGGACACAAATGCCGCCTAGAGGGTGGTTAATAGGAGGTTAAAACTTTTCTGAGATGGGCTTAACAAATGCGTAATAAAACCAATGTTCACTTTATCAAGCCCAAAACCTATATACTATGGTTCACCTATGTGCACCAACAACTTATGCTAAGAAAAATAATCAACTATGTGATAGCAAGATATATAACTTCAAGCATGGAGGCTATCACAAAGTAAAGTGCATAAGTAAAGAGCTCGATTATAGAGATAACCGAGGCACGCGGGAGAAGATGATTTATCCCGAAGTTCACACTCTTGCGAGTGCTAATCTCCGTTGGAGAGGTGTGGTGGCTTAGTGCTCCCGAACGCCACAAGAGACATCATCTTGAGGTGTGGTTGCTCGATGCACACCAACGCCACAAAGGCCTCACCTTGAGGTGTGGTTGATCGATGCACACCTATGCCACAAAGGCCTCACCCCAAGATGCGTTAGTCACACCACACACCGAGCGCCACAAATGCCTCATCTTATTCTCCGGTTGACATAGGCATCCCGGATGGGTCTGCTGAAGATAGTACCCGGGGTTTACTGAAGGCCCATAACCCGAAGATTATGAAGCCCGAAAGTCCAGTAAAGCGTCGACTATGGCAAGAAGAGATAGATTAGGAATAAAGAAACATGTAACTTTACGGGTCGAACTCAAAGAGTCTCCCGGAGTTTGTAACTTGTGTAATACGAAACCCTCGGCTCCGCCTCCTATATAAGGGGGAGTCGAGAGACAAAGAAAGGATCAATCTCATTGTCAACAAACCCTAGATTTTTAGCAGTCTTTTCGGCTGAAACCTTCGAGATCTACTTGCCCTCTACTTCCACGAAACCCAAGTCTACAACTTGTAGGCATTGAAAAGTTAATCCCTTGTCAATTGGCGCCGTCTGTGGGAATTAGAGGCGACAAGGAGCTGATCTCGATGACATTGTCAACATCTTCGGCAACATTGTCAACATCTTCGGTGTCAAGCAACGCGATGGACAGAGGTAAACAGATCGAAACTGGTCTAGTCGATTTTGTTTCTCACCCGCCCTCCCGTGTGGATGCATATGCGTATCTGGAGGAGCCCATGGAGATGACGTTCGGGAGATTCCACTTCCGCATCGGAAAGGAGGGATCACACCGTCTCGCGATACCGGATTCTTCGGGATCGTCCGCGGTCGATTCTGACTTCTCGGGATCGTCATCATCGTTCGAGTCAGGCGAAGAGATCTCGCCGTCAAGCTTCACCAGGCCCGCTTCAAGCGGAAAACTCGCCAAGGTCTTCGGCAGCATGTCCTTCGAGTCGTCTGCGGACTCAAATATAAGCAGTGACTCAGATAGCGTCGACAGCTTCGACTTCATCGACAGATCTACTTCTGTTCAGGAGGTCCTCGCCGATCTATACGATGGTGTCACCGACCCTGAAGAAGATGATGAAATTCCAAAATATCATTAAGTCTGCGCAATTGGAGAGTCAAGTCGTCAAGAGGATGAAGCTTCAGAGGCTTTCGATGATCTGAGAAATCCATGCATCGATCCCGCTGATCTCACACGAGGTTTGGGAAACAAATATGTTGGAACCGATCCTTGCCAGAGGGTGCAACTTCCACAAGAAGCTTGGGATAGAGCAACAAGAGCCATGGATGGTACGGAGCCGATGACTACTACTGCCACGGCCGAAGAGTTACAAGCGTACCAATATAAACTCGCCCGTGCCGGACGAGAACTCGAAAAACAAAGAGCCGAAATTGACAAGAGAGAGCCACAGCTTCTGCGTCAAGCCGAAGAAGGGCAGAGCTAAGCCGACATTCACGAACTTCGGGATCCAACCACAGAGCAGCACGTGACAGGGGAAGGTCTCGCTTAGCACACTTACCTGAGCACGAGCGAGAGCAGCTGATCCAGAATCTCGACATGTCATTTATGTCGATTGATACAAGAGGGAATATCATCCCCAAAACACAGGAAGCCGGGTATATGGCGACACAAGCCTTTATACTAGCATCAAGACCACCGGCAGGGGACCCGAGAGAACCATTATACCAGATGGCCATGGCAGGAGTTGGAGCCATGGGAGCAGCATTCGCAAGTCCAAGCACACCACAACCTGAAAGTGCTCCAAGGCGAAACAACCCTCGACCCACCACGGCGGCACGAGATCCTCCTCGGGCAGACGTGGCGAGAAATACAGAGGCACAAGATTGAGTGGACAGAGCAAGAGAGAATAGATCCAGGCGACACTCGCCAGAAGTTGCGGAAGAAGATATGTGCGGACTTCCCTGCTTTACTCGACGAGTTCGCAGGACGAAAGTTCCATCTGGCTTCAAATTGCCAGACAATTACAAAAAGTTTGATGGTTTGCAAGATCCCGAAGATTGGCTAGTCGACTACCTGGAAACAGTGAAACTGTTAGGTGGAACCAGGGCAATAGCCATGCAAAGCGTCCAAGTCCATCTTAGCGGAGCCGCAAGATCCTGGATCAAGAAACTGCCAATGGGATCCATCGACAATTGAGAAACTTTCGAGGACTTGTTCGTGAATAATTTCCGCTCCACGTGCAAGAAACCTGCGTCAATAGAGCAACTAATGACGTGCAAAGAGAAATATGGAGAATCAATGAGAGCATACATCCAGTGGTGGAATATCATCAAGAATTCCGCGGAAAACGTATCCGACGAAAGGGCGATCGACGCATTTGTCGGAGGGATCCAAAGGAAAGACCTAATCGAGGATTTAGGTCGAACCAACCCGAAAACAATTGCTGACCTTATGGACATAGCAAATCGTTGGGCAGATGGCGAAGATGTCGTGCATAATAAATGGCACAGGTCTCCCGAGGAAGATCGCAATAGAAATAATAATCAAAATAGGCGACGATATGCTCGTCAATACTCAGACTACGACGGTCCCAACCAAGTGGCAGCTGGTTTCCGAGGAAGTAGTGGAGGAAATCATCGGGAAGAGTACCAAAGAGATAGCGAGCAGCGCAACGATCACAGTGATGCGCCAAGCTCTAGCAGACAAAATAATAGGCCAAGGTTCCAACGGCCATATAATATTATATGGTGAATGGACCGTGCCAGATGCACTTTTACCTCGACAATGACGGTAAAAGATAGTCGGGTCATCTTCAGAAGGACTGCCGAACTTTCCAAGCTTTGCACAGGTATGCAGGAAATGTCAATGCACAGACAGCAAACATGGGGGCACTCGCAAGGGCCAAGAAGTGAGGTCCACCTTCCACCTCCACCCGTAATCACCAACGAAAATCGACATCAACTGCAAATCGCGGCAAACCCGCAGAATGGTCCTTATATCGACACAAATGGAGCAGTAGCGATGATTCAAAAGGGCAGATCTTCGAACAGAGCCCAAAAGGTGATTTCGCGATAAGTGTTCATGGCAGAAAAGATGCCTCCACCAACGATCGAGTATTTAAATTGGTCGGGACATGACATTGGGTTCACTCAAGCAGATCATCTGCCCCATGTCCCGCGGCCAGGTCAATCAGTTATGATTCTGCCAGCTGTGATTGCAGGATTCGATTGTTCGCGAGTATTCATAGATGGTGGAAGCAGTCTAAACCTCATGTTCGCAGACACATTGAGGAAGATGAACATATCTCTGTCAAACTTGAAACCAACAGACACACGCTTCCACGGGATCACACCAGAGAAGCCGAACTATCCACTAGGAAACATCGATCTCGACGTTCAGTTCAGAACTCGAGAAAACTACAGGAGGGAGAAGGTGGAGTTTGAGGTGGTAGATATTCCGTCGCAATATCTTGCGTTACTGGGACGACCCACCTATGCCAGATTTATGGCAGTGCCCCACTATACATATTTACTGTGGAGAATCCCTGGACCCAATGGCCCAATCATGGTAAAGGGAAGTTTTGCTCTAGCAGATAAGTGCGACAAAGACTTCCACAGGATGTCAGAAACTTTCGGGATGCAAGCAGAGTACGCCACATCACAGTTAACAACTGATTATGACGTGCTACCCGACGGAGGAAGGCCACTTAAGGAGCAAACTTTCGACTGCGCCAAAAACTCCAAGGAAGTGCAGATTCACCCGACAGATCCCAAGAAAACGACAGCTATCGCAACAAACCTGGATAGCGCATAGGAAAGCGCGCTCGTCGAGTTCCTCCGTGAGCGCTGGGAAATCTTTGCATGGTGTCCAGCTGACATGCCGGGAGTACCCAGGGTGCCGAGCACCCCCTTAATCTGGATCCACGAGCCAGACCTATACGACAACCTTTGCGGCGTTTCTCCAAGCCAAACCGCAAAGCAATGCTATCTGAGATTAATCGACTCAGAGAGGCAAACTTCATCAAGGAGTTACATACCGATGTCACATGGGTCGCCAATCCAGTGCTGGTCCCGAAGAAAAACACGGAGGTCCTTCGCATGTGCGTCGACTTCACGTGTCTCAATAAACATTGTCCAAATGATCACTTTCCCCTCCCGAGGATCGATCAAATTATCGACTCCACGACATGTTGCGAACGTCTTTCCTTCCTGGACGCGTATTCTGGTTACAACCAGATCCGCTTAAAAGAAGAAGATTAAGTCAAAACAGCTTTCATAACCCCTTATGGCGTGTTTTGTTACAGGACAATGCCCTTCGGGTTGAAAAATGCGGGAGCCACTTACCAGCGGATGATGTAGAAGTGCCTCGCCACGCAAATTGGAAAAAACATTCAAGTATACATTGACGATGTCGTCATAACAACAAAACATAGTGCATCTCTGATTGACGATCTCAAGTAGACCTTTGACAACCTCGACAAGTTCTGCCTCAAGCTAAACCCGACGAAATGTTCCTTTGGTGTTCCTGCGGGAGAACTCCTCGGATACTTGGTGTCAGCAAGAGGAATCGAGGACAACCCGGAGAAAATTCAAGCCATCGTAACAATTAGGAGACCAACCAAGCTAAAGGAAATACAATAGCTAACTGGGCGAGTCGCCGCTCTAAGCAGATCGTCGCTAGATTAGGAGAAAAAGTGTTGCCATTCTACGCGCTGATCAAACAAGGGGAAAAGTACGAGTGGAATGGAAGATCTCAAGCGCACAATCTCGACACCCCCAATACTAGTGGCTCCAAAAGAAAAGGAACCTCTCCTGTTGTACATCGTGGCCACACCTCAAGTGGTCAGCACGGTCCTTGTGGTGGAACGGGAAGAAGAAGTAAAAATCCATGGAGTTCAGCAGCCAGTATACTTCATCAGCGAGGTTTTATCGCCATCAAAGCAACGGTACCCGCAGTATCAGAAGTTAGCGTATGGCGTTTTCACAACGACAAGAAAACTGCGCCACTACTTTTCGGCACATCCGATAGTAGTTGTCAACGAAGCACCTCTCTCCAACATCCTGAACAATCCAGAAGCCACAGGGTGTGTCTCCCTTTGGGGAATAGAGCTCTCCCCCCGAGATATCACTTATGAAAAAAGAAAGGCAATAAAGTCGCAGATTTTGCCAGACTTCATCGCGGAGTACTTGGACTATGAATTTTGACGGGTCCAAGAGATTGGAAGGAGCTGGAGCCGGCGTGATACTTGTATCACCCCAAGGCGACAAGATGAAGTACATACTACGGATGACGTTCTACGCGTCCAATAATGAAGCAGAATATGAAGCACTTATACATGGGATGAAGATGGCAAAGGCGTGCGGTGCCACTCGCCTAAAAATCTTCGGCGACTCCCAGTTGGTAGCCCAACAGGTGATGAACAAGTGTGATGCAGTCAATGACAGCATGATAGCATACAAGGAATTATACAATGAACTCGAAAGACTCTTCGACGGCTGTGAAGTTAATCATATCAGCAGATTCAGCAACGATGAAGCCGACGTTTTGGCAAACATCGGCTCGCAGTGCCTACCAATACCACCTGGCGTGTTTTGGGAAGAAATAAGTGAAAGGTCTACCAAGCCGAAGAAAACAATGAAGTAGCCGAAGAAGAAGGAGAAACCAAAGAAAGATTCGGGGGCTGCAACAGAGCCAGGGGCAAACATATCAGAAGATGAAGAGGACCAACATGAAGTTATGGTGATACAAGTTCCTTGGATGCAGATTTATGTGGCATATATTACAAGAAAGGAGATACCCGATGACCCGGTTGAGGCCAGACGAGTCATCAGACGATCCAAAGCCTTCACTGTGATTAAAGGGGAGTTGTACAAATGAAGTATCTCGAGAGTACTGCAAAGATGCGTAACACCCGAAGAAGGACGGGTCATACTGAAGGATGTGCACGAGGGAGTATGCGGCCACCACACGAGCAGCCGAGCAATAGTAGCCAAAGTTTTCAGAGCAGGATTTTATTGGCTAACAGCAATAGAGGATGAGAAAGACATAGTTCGCACGTGCAATGCGTGCCAACGATTCGCGGAAAAACCTCACTCTCCGGCAGCAGAGTTGATGCCAATACCACTGTCCTGGCCTTTCGCACAATGGGGGCTCGACATGGTGGGAAAACTACACAAGGCCTGGCCAGAAGGATACGTATATTTGTTGGTAGCTGTCGACAAGTTCATCAAGTGGATTGAACCAGTGCCAGTAACTTCGGCAGATGCAGCGTCAATGGTGAGTTTTATCAAAGGCATAGTTTTTCGAT
This sequence comes from Lolium multiflorum, assembly GCA_030979885.1. Classification (NCBI taxonomy): domain Eukaryota; kingdom Viridiplantae; phylum Streptophyta; class Magnoliopsida; order Poales; family Poaceae; genus Lolium; species Lolium multiflorum. Next base: position 80,668,059 of record CM061747.1, read on the forward strand.
TCGGGGTTCCAAACAGCATCGTCACGGACAATGGCAGCAACTTCATGTCCAAAGAGTTCAAGGCATACTGTGAAGAAGTAGGCATAAAACTACACTTCGCATCGGTGGCACACCCGCAAACCAATGGCCAAGTCGAAAAAGCAAACGGCGTCATCTGCAATGGTATCAAGAAACGCTTGCTAACACCACTAGAAAAAGCTCGAAGTACCTGGGCCGAGGAGTTACCAAGTGTGCTCTGGAGCATACGAACAACGCCCAATATAGCAACACAAGAAACTCCGTTTTTTGGTCCATGGAGCCGAGGCGGTGCTCCCAATAGAAATAGAGCATAACTCACCGAGAGTTGCATAATATGACAAAGAAACTTCAAGGAAGGCAATGGAAGATGATGTGGATGCACTCGATGAAGCAACGGATGAGGTAATGTCGAGGGTTACCACATACCAACAAAACCTAAAGAATTATCACAGCCGACGTTTGCGGCCAAGATCTTTTCAAGTTGGTGCCTTGGTTCTTCAACACACCCAGGACAGCCACGAAAAGTTCAAGTCTCCTTGGATAGGACCATATATTGTTACAGAAGTTATCCCAGGGGGAGCTTACAGGCTGAAGGACAAGAAATCAGGCGTTGAAGAAGGAAACCCGTGGAACGTAGCACAGCTACGCCGTTTCTACGCCTAGAAGATCACGAGACAGAGCCTTTGTAAAAATACATTGTATCTGAATAGCTCGCAAGTTTTCAGACGCACTCTTTTCCTTTCAGGGCACCGAGTGGGGCTGAAAGGTTTTTAATGAAGCGGGCTTGCGAAGCTGCAATATAGTATGATTGAAATAAAAATATTGATCGTATATGATTCTCTCGCAAAAAAGACTCGAGGGCTTGCACCCGATAAAATTCTCAATATATTTGATGCCGCAAAATATAGAGCTTTGGGGAAAATACAACTACAACACAGGGGTTCATTCAAAAATTCGGGAAAAATATACATCATCTTAACTTTACATAAGTTTTGCTTTACACACAATATATATGCAACTCTTGCAACATACATATTTGTTGCAGTTATAATTCGACAACAGAAAGAAGATGGGAATCTATATCAAGCTATCAATGCTTATTCTCCCGGCTCCAGCAGGAACATCCAAGGGGTCAGCATAATGATGCTCTCGGAAGAAATCAGCATCCATCCGCAAAAGATCATCAATCATTTCTTCAGCTATGGGAGTTATCTTCTCGTTGATCTTGTCGATATTTCTTCTTTTTTCCCTCACTTTAGCATGGCAGATATTAACAATGTTGCTCAGGCTCATCTTCGGGTAGCAGATTTTCAACACAATCAAGGCAAACCTAGCGCCATCTACCAATTGAACCTTCACAAAATGATGAATCTGGTCCACGCTCTTGAATTTGTCCATCAATTGAGGAAGAACCGCAGGTTGAGGATTTCGAGGAAACATCGCCTTGTATATCATGGCCAAGATATTGGTGCAAGAATGCAAAAAGTCTCGAACCTGGGAAGCGCGGTCTTGGAACCGCACAATTTGGTGACTACGGGTCATGTCTGCCCAAAAGGCGTTGCCGCTTTGTTGGGACAGTCGGCGAAGAACCTCGACTCGAGCATTTACGCGTTGATCTTCAGCGGCACTGTCGACAAATGAACCTGACGCGTGGCAAGAGGTCGGAACAAAAGTACGATGGAGCGCGAGGAATAAGGAGAACAAAACCAATGACATGTACCCGACATATCTTGACCAGAGTCGGTCATAAGGTCAAGCATGTAATTTTCGCGTTCGGACGCACGCGAAGCCTCGGCAACAACATCATCTTTCAGATTGAGAGCTTCCTTCGCTTGCTGAAGGGCAGCCCGCTCACGATCCAAGGATTTTCGGGACTGGTCCATCACAACAATAGTTTGCTTCTTCATCGATTGAAGCTGTTGTCGAAGTTCATTTAACTCTTGCAAAAGATCGACATTCGAAGAATCTTCAACAAAATCATCGATAACAGTTTTCGTCGAGTGAGATATAGAAGGTGAAGCATCCAAGGGACCAGGTGCCGCGGAATAGTTGTCAAAAACCAATTGGAAAGGAAAAAATTTCAACATCAATCATTTGGCAAAGTGGCATTCCATTAATCATCATGATATTTACATGTTGATTACAAAATTTCGACTCCTATTGAGCCGATAATAAGATGTCGCAAATCATAACTAAGGCGACAGCGTCAAAAGAAGAGAAAAAAGGAAAAAAAACATAGAGACAGGATGGTCTACTTGACCTCCATCTTGGCAGTACTGGTGGAATCAGCAGACTTCAGCGTGAAGAAGGCGAGAATCTTCTTCGAGTGTGGCTTGGCATCCTTCACCAGCTGACGTGGGCATTACCCTTCGGGTAACCAATATTTATCTACCCTATACGGTCCAACTGAAGGCCCATGAAGGTACCTGATGGCAAGATGGGCCACTAGGACGGTGCGGCGGAAGATTGCTTGGAGTTCAAGACACGGAGGAAGCCGAACAAGGAAAGCTTGAAGATAGATCTATTGTAAACCTACTCGTACTCGATGAGATCTCTCGGGACCTGGCCACCTATATAAAGGCCAGAGGGGCTATCGAGGGACACAATCAACCTTAGCAATACTAGCCAACAGAAGCTTAGAACTAGGTTACCCTAGCAACTAGCATCTCGACGAGATTACAGCCGAACGATTCGGCACCCCATTGTAACATGTTTTCATCATAATCAAAGAACAGACATGCAGGACGTAAGGGTTTTACCTCATCGAGGGCCCCGAACCCGGGTAAATCGCTCTCCCCGCTTGTCCGTGTACCGATGTCTCGTGCATGCAGGATTCCATCAACCCTAAGCCCCTATCGGAGGGCATTGCCGAGGAGCACCCTCGACAATTGGCGCCGTCTGTGGGAACCCCTGTCGGCACAAGGCGGGCATCGACAGGTCCGATCATGACGCCGGCGGCTTCACCGGCAACTTCATCGGCAACCTCATCAGAACCTTCATCAACACCATCGTCACCAATCCTGGGAAGCCCGATTCGGTTTGGCTCCTACGAGTTTACCCCACACAATGATTCCTCTCGCTCGAACTTCTCAGATCTACAAGGGAACATGGAGATGACCTTCGGCAGCGTCCACTACAACGCCAACGCGGAGGGAATTCTCCAGCTACTGGAATCGCCTACCTCTGGATCAACGAGTCCTAGCGCGTCGCCATCACTCGATTTGTTGGCCGGCCTAACAGAATCGATGAGCTCGCCCGCGCCTTCGATCCCCGTTCAGCGTCCCCAATGTCAGTAGGATCCGACGAACCCACATCCTCAGAATTAACCTCCTACTATTGCTCGAACTGCGACGCCAGGCACGGCTTGGGGTCAATCGACACACCATTCATCTGCAATGCCCGATACTCGTCGGGAGAAGACAGTGTCGGCAGCGTCGACCGAAGAGCCATCCGAAGAACAGCACACCATCAGGTCTACGTCGCCAACAACACAGGAAATACAAGGCACGGAGGAGATGGAGACCGCACGCCTCGTTCCAGCAGGAGAGCGAGCTTCGAAAATAGCGCCAGCAATCGTGACAACGACTATACCATCGCGGATGAGGAGTGGGCTGCGGCCAGGGCAGCCGTACTTAACAACACCCCACTCCTCGCAGGAACCTCGGTTGGAACCCTAAACGCATACCGCTCTATACTAGAGAAAAACCGGGAACACCTGTCGAGAGAGCAAGCTACCCTCAAGAGACGTCTATCTGCGGTAGAACGATCCAGCGAGCGTCGAAGAGCTTCACAAGGAAGCGCTTCCCGAAGTGCTCTTGGGGCAGGAAAACATCGGTCAAGACCGTCCAGGCTCTCGAAGACGACGCGAGAAATAACGTCGAACCTAACCAAGTCCTTCATGACCACGGACACCGCGGGCATGCTGATGTCTACGGGTGCTTCTATTCTTGTAGAAGTGTTGGGCCTCCAAGAGCAGAGGTTTGTAGAACAGCAGCAAGTTTCCCTTAAGTGGATTACCCAAGGTTTATCGAACTCGGGAGGAAGAGGTCAAAGATATCCCTCTCATGCAACCCCAACCACAAAGCAAGAAGTCTCTTGTGTCCCCAACACACCTAATAGGTGCACTAGTTCGGCGAAGAGATAGTGAAATACAAGTGGTATGAATGAATATGAGCAGTAGTACGGCGCCAGAAAATAGCTTGCGGCATGCAGTTGATGGTAGTAATATTGTAGGAAGTAAACAAGCAGTAGTAACGCAAGTAAACAAGAACAAGCAGTGATAGCAGTATTTAGGAACAAGGCCTAGGGATTAGACTTTCACTAGTGGACACTCTCAACATCGATCACATACAGAATAGATAAATGCATACTCTACACTCTTGTTGGATGATGAACACATTGCGTAGGATTACACGAACCCTCAATGCCGGAGTTAACAAGCTCCACAATAATGCTCATATTTTAGTAACCTTTAGTGTAAGATAGATCAAAAGACTAAACCAAGTACTAGCATAGCATGCACACTGTCACCTTCATGCATATGTAGGAGGAATAGATCACATCAATATTATCATAGCAATAGTTAACTTCGCAATCTACAAGAGATCATGATCATAGCATAAACCAAGTACTAACACGAGTGCACACACTGTCACCATTACACCGTGTAGGAGGAATAAAACTACTTTAATAACATTGCTAGAGTAGCACATAGATAAATTGTGATACAAAACATATTGCAATCATAAAGAGATATAAATAAGCACTTCACTATGCCATTCATAACAGTGAATAAGTATTCTGTGAAATATAGCCTAAGAGACCCACACGGTGCACACACTGTCACCTTTACACACGTGGGACAAGGAGTCTCCGGCGATCACATAAGTAAAACTCACTTGACTAGCATAATGACATCTAGATTACAAGCATCATCATATGAATCTCAATCATGTAAGGCAGCTCATGAGATTATTGTATTGAAGCACATAGAGAGAGATTAACCACATAGCTACCGGTACAGCCCCGAGCCTCGATGGAGAACTACTCCCTCTTCATGGGAGCAGCAGCGTTGATGAAGATGGCGGTGGAGATGGCAGCGGTGTCGATGGAGAAGCCTTCCGGGGGCACTTCCCCGTCCGGCGGGTGCCGGAACAGAGACTCCGTCCCCGCATCTTGGCTTCGCGATGGCGGCGGCTCGGAACTTTTCTCGTATCGTGGCTTCCTCCGTAAGGGTTTTCAATGCAGGGCTTTATATAGGCGAAGAGGCGGCGCAGAGGGTCGAAGGGGTGCCCACCATAGGTGGCGCGGCTGGGTGGGCCGCGCGGCCTATCATCTGGGCTGTGGCCCCCTCCGCGGCTCTCGGGTGTTCTGGATGCCCGGCAAAATAGGAACCTGGGCGTTGATTTCGTCCAATTCCGAGAATATTTCGTTACTAGGATTTCTGAAACCAAAAACAGCGAAAACAGGAACTGGCACTTCGGCATCTTGTTAATAGGTTAGTTCCGAAAATGCGTAAATACGACATATAATGTGCATAAAACATGTAGATATCATCAATAATGTAGCATGGAACATAAGAAATTATCGATACGTTGGAGACGTATCAGCATCCCCAGCTTAGTTCTGCTCGTCCCGAGCAGGTAAAACGATAACAAAGATAATTTCTGAAGTGACATGCCATCATAACCTTGATCATACTATTTGTAAATATATGTAATGAATGCAGCGATCAAAACAATGGTAATGACATGAGTAAACAACTGAATCATAAAGCAAAGACTTTTCATGAATAGTACTTCAAGACAAGCATCAATAAGTCTTGCATAAGAGTTAACTCATAAAGCAATAAATTCAAAGTAAAGGCATTGAAGCAACATAAAGGAAGATTAAGTTTCAGCGGTTGCTTTCAACTTGTAACATGTATATCTCATGGACAGTTGTCAATGCAGAGTAATATAACAAGTGCAATATGCAAGTATGTAGGAATCAATGCACAGTTCACACAAGTGTTTGCTTCTTTGAGGTGGAGGGAGATAGGTAAACTGACTCAACAATAAAAGTAAAAGAAAGGTCCTTCAAAGAGGAAAGCATCGATTGCTATATTTGTGCTAGAGCTTTGATTTTGAAAACATATAGAGAGCATAAAAGTAAAGTTTTGAGAGGTGTTTGTTGTTGTCAACGAATGGTAGTGGGCACTCTAACTACCTCATCAACCAGACTTTCAAGAGCGGCTCCCATGAAGGACGTTATCTCTACCAGCAAGGTAGATCATCCTCTTCTCTTTTGTTTACACATGTACTTTAGTTTTATTTATTATATGACACTCCCCCCAACCTTTTCTTTCACAAGCCATGGCTAACCGAATCCTCGGGTGCCTGCCAACAATCTCATACCATGAAGGAGTGCCTTTTTGTTTTAGTTTTATTATGATGACACTCCTCCCCACCTTTGCTTTCTCAAGCCATGGCTAACCGAATCCTTCGGGTGCCGTCCAACAATCACATACCATGGAGGAGTGTCTATTTTTGTTAATTAATTTGGGACTGGGAATCCCATTGCCAGCTCTTTTTGCAAAATTATTGGATAAGCGGATGAAGCCACTAGTCCATTGGTGAAAGTTGCCCAACAAGATTGAAAGATAAACACCACATACTTCTTCATGAGCTATAAAACATTGACACAAATAAGAGGTAATAACTTTTGAATTGTTTAAAGGTAGCACTCAAGCAATTTACTTTGGAATGGCGGAGAAATACCATGTAGTAGGTAGGTATGGTGGACACAAATGGCATAGTGGTTGGCTCAAGGATTTGGATGCATGAGAAGTATTCCCTCTCGATACAAGGTTTAGGCTAGCAAGGTTATTTGAAGCAAACTCAAGGATGAACCGGTGCAGCAAAACTCACATAAAAGACATATTGTAAACATTATAAGACTCTACACCGTCTTTCTTGTTGTTCAAACTCTTTACTAGAAATTATCTAGACCTTAGAGAGACCAATTATGCAAACCAAATTTTAGCAAGCTCTATGTATTTCTTCATTAATGGGTGCAAAGTATATGATGCAAGAGCTTAAACATGAGCACAACAATTGCCAAGTATCACATTATCCAAGACATTTTAGAATTACTACATGTAGCATTTTCCAATTCCAACCATATAACAATTTAACGAAGAGGAAACTTCGCCATGAATATTATGAGCTAAGAACACATGTGTTCATACGAACCAGCGGAGCGTGTCTCTCTCCCAAACAATCATTTATTTAAACAAAAACAAAAACAAAAACATACAGACGCTCCAAGTAAAGTACATAAGATGTGACCGAATAAAAATATAGTTTCACTAGAAGAAACCTGATAAGTTGTCGATGAAGAAGGGGATGCCTTGGGCATCCCCAAGCTTAGACGCTTGAGTCTTCTTAAAATATGCAGGGTGAACCACGGGGCATCCCCAAGCTTAGAGCTTTCACTCCTCTTGATCATAGTATATCATTCTCCTCTCTTGACCCTTGAAAACTTCCTTCACACCAAACTTCAAGCAAACTCATTAGAGGGTTAGTGCACAATTAATAATTCACATGTTCAGAGGTGACACAATCATTCTTTACACTTCTGGACATTGCATAAAGCTACTGGACATTAATGGATCAAAGAAATGAATCCAACATAGCGAAAGAGGCAATGCGAAATAAAAGGCAGAATCTGTCAAAAACAGAACAGTCCGTAAAGACGAATTTTAAAATGGCACCAGACTTGCTCAAACGGAAAAACTCAAAACTAATGAAAGTTGCGTACATATCTGAGGATCACGCACGTAAATTGGCAGATTTTTCTAAGTTTCCTACAGAGAAATAAGCCCAGATTCGTGACAGATAGAAATCTGTTTCTGCGCAGAAACCCAAATCTAGTATCAACCTTCGATTAGAGGCTTCACTTGGCACAACAAAACACAAAACTAAGATAAGGAGAGGTTGCTACAGTAGTAAACAACTTCCAAGACACAAATATAAAACAAAGTACTGTAGTAAAAAACACATGGGTTATCTCCCAAGAAGTTCTTTCTTTATAGCCATTAAGATGGGCTCAGCAGTTTTAATGATGCACTCGCAAGAAATAGAAGTTGAAGCAAAAGAGAGCATCAAGAGGTAAATTCAAAACACATTTAAGTCTAACATGCTTCCTATGAATAGGAATCTTGTAAATAAACAAGTTCATGAAGAGCAAAGTAACGAGCATAGGAAGATAAAACAAGTGTAGCTTCAAAAATTTCAGCACATAGAGAGGTGTTTTAGTAACATGAAATTTTTACAACCATATTTTCCTCTCTCATAATAACTTTCAGTAGCAACATGAGCAAACTCAACAATATAACTATCACATAAAGCATTCTTATCATGAGTCTCATGCATAAAATAATTACTACTCCCAACATAAGCATAGTCATTCTTATTAATTGTAGTGGGAGCAAATTCAACAAAGTAGCTATCAAATATAGGAGGTATATTGTAATCATAATCAAATTTATCCTCCATAACAGGTGGTAACAAAAGACTACTATCATTATAATCATCATAAATGGGAGGCAAAGTATCATCAAAGTAAATTTTCTCCTCAATGCTTGGGGGACTAAAAATATCATGCTCATCAAAACCAGCTTCCCCAAGCTTAGAATTTTCCATATCATTAACAACAATGGTGTTCAAAGCATTCATATTAATATGTTCCATGGTTTTTTTAATTTTCGCATCAAACCATCCATGTCTTAAATCAGGAAATAGAATAAGAAGCTCATTGTTGTCCATTATGCCTAACTAGTGTAAACAAGAAACCAAATGTTGCAATTGCAGAGTCTAAAGGAAATAGCTTCGAGCACACACACAATGGCGCCGAAAAGTAGTTACTGAACCGAAGTATGATTGCCTTTTACCTTTCCTCCCGGCAACGGCGCCTAAAAGTGCTTGATGTCTGGTGCTTCTATTCTTGTAGACGTGTTGGGCCTCCAAGAGCAGAGGTTTGTAGAACAGCAGCAAGTTTCCCTTAAGTGGATTACCCAAGGTTTATCGAACTCAGGGAGGAAGAGGTCAAAGATATCCCTCTCATGCAACCCCGCAACCACAAAGCAAGAAGTCTCTTGTGTCCCCAACACACCTAATAGGTGCACTAGTTCGGCGAAGAGATAGTGAAATACAAGTGGTATGAATGAATATGAGCAGTAGTACGGTGCCGAAAATAGCTTGCTGGCATGCAGTTGATGGTAGTAATATTGTAGGAAGTAAACAAGCAGTAGAGCAGTAAAAAACAGAATAAGCAGTGATAGCAGTATTTAGGAACAAGGCCTAGGGATTAGACTTTCACTAGTGGACACTCTCAACATTGATCACAAAGAATAGATAAATGCATACTCTACACTCTTGTTGGATGATGAACACATTGCGTAGGATTACACGAACCCTCAATGCCGGAGTTAACAAGCTCCACAATAATGCTCATATTTTAGTAACCTTTAGTGTAAGATAGATCAAAAGACTAAACCAAGTACTAGCATAGCATGCACACTGTCACCTTCATGCATATGTAGGAGGAATAGATCACATCAATATTATCATAGCAATAGTTAACTTCGCAATCTACAAGAGATCATGATCATAGCATAAACCAAGTACTAACACGAGTGCACACACTGTCACCATTACACCGTGTAGGAGGAATAAAACTACTTTAATAACATTGCTAGAGTAGCACATAGATAAATTGTGATACAAAACATATTGCAATCATAAAGAGATATAAATAAGCACTTCACTATGCCATTCATAACAATGAATAAGTATTCTGTGAAATATAGCCTAAGAGACCCACACGGTGCACACACTGTCACCTTTACACACGTGGGACAAGGAGTCTCCGGCGATCACATAAGTAAAACTCACTTGACTAGCATAATGACATCTAGATTACAAGCATCATCATATGAATCTCAATCATGTAAGGCAGCTCATGAGATTATTGTATTGAAGCACATAGAGAGAGATTAACCACATAGCTACCGGTACAGCCCCGAGCCTCGATGGAGAACTACTCCCTCTTCATGGGAGCAGCAGCGTTGATGAAGATGGCGGTGGAGATGGCAGCGGTGTCGATGGAGAAGCCTTCCGGGGCACTTCCCCGTCCGGCAGGTGCCGGAACAGAGACTCCGTCCCCGCATCTTGGCTTCGCGATGGCGGCGGCTGGAACTTTTCTCGTATCGTGGCTTCCTCCGTATGGTTTCGGCGGGGCTTTATATAGGCGAAGAGGCGGCGCAGAGGGTCGAAGGGGTGCCCACACCATAGGTGGCGCCCGGTGGGCCGCGCCGGCCTATCATCCTGGGGCCCGTGTGGCCCTCCTCGCGCTCTCGGGTGTTCTGGATGCTTCCGGGCAAAATAGGAACTGGGCGTTGATTTCGTCCAATTCGAGAATATTTCGTTACTAGGATTTCTGAAACCAAAAACAGCAGAAAACAGAACGGCACTTGGCATCTTGTTAATAGGTTAGTTCCAGAAAATGCGTAAATACGACATATAATGTGCATAAAACATGTAGATATCATCAATAATGTAGCATGGAACATAAGAAATTATCGATACGGTGGAGACGTATCAATGCCACGGCCGAAGAACGTTGCGGGAGCAACAGCTAATCTCGCCGCATATCTCATCAACCAGCGCCCCGAAGGATCCATGTCACAAGCTCACCGTGGTGCCCTAGAAAGTCTCGCGATATTGGGAAACAATCTAGTTCCGCAAGGAGAAAACCACGGCGCAGACCAGCGGTTCAAAACATCGGGCGAGAGATGCTCGGGATGAAATCACCCAGAGCCGGATTGATAAAGCAAGGCGACGACGCGCGCCAGAAAGGACGACGACAGTGACTCCTCAGACGAGGATCAAGAGTACGATGGTGAACTAAGGGGAGCCGATTGTTTGAGTTACAAAATCCGCGAGACGATGCCACCCAAAAAGTTCAAGCCTACTCCCACCGACGCTGCCAAGTATGATGGGCAGCAGGAACCAAGATCTTGGATAGATGATTACCCGCAGACTGTGATTCTGCATAAAGGGAATCAGATAGCAGCGATGCAATGCTTGCAGCTCTACTTAAAGGACTCAGCGCGAGCCTGATTAAGGGGGCTGCCGAAGGGTTCCATCAAATCATGGGACGACCTAGTGGACGCCTTTGTTGCTAATTTCCAGGCAACATACAAAAGACCCGTCGGGATTGAGGAGTTACGCAACTGCCAGCAGAAGCAGAAGGAGTCGATGCGCTCGTACATAGGGAGATTCACCAAACTCCTAAACGCTGCCGAAGATGTATCCGTAGACAGAGCAATCGACGCTTTTAGCGATGGCGTCCGACGTGAAAGTTACATAGAAGAACTCGGGCGCAAAAAGCCAAAAACCATAACCAAGTTAATGGAAATCGCCAACAGCTAGGCTGATGGTGAGGACAACGTACGACGGCCACGGCAGCGTAGCGATGACGAATACGATGACCAGCCAAAGCACGACTCGGGTGGTCAAAGGGATCGTCACAAGAGAAGGAAAAATCGCAACTATGACGACAACAATCTGGTAGCTGCAGGATACTCCGATCGACATGACGATCGGTATGATGAAAGAAGAGACGATCGACAGGATGGCAACCGGAACAACTCTGGAAACCGTGGCAATTATAAACCACGGCAGCAGAGGGCTCCCGAGCCTCGTCCTACTCAGCTTGGACTACCGGATCTTTGCATGCCATGTTTCAACCAAGTGTCACAAAGGGGTACCTCCATGCCGCCTGTACAAAGGTCTAAGGAGAATGCTCGCATTTTGGATTTCTCGCTTTTGATTATTCTCAACTTAGACATCCATACCGGGACAACATGGACAACAGATAATGGACTCCTCTTAAATGCATAAGCATGTAGCAATGATTATTATTCTCATATGAGATTGAGGATATATGTCCAAAACTGAAACTTCAACCATGATTCATGGCTTTAGTTAGCGGCCCAATGTTCTTCTCTAACAATTTTGCATGCTCCAACCACTAAAATGATAGATCCTTCAGACAAGACGGACATGCATAGCAACTCACATGATATTCAACAATAGTTGATGGCGTTCCCCAGAAGCATGGTTATCGCACAACAAGCAACTTAATAAAAGATAAAGTGCATAAGTACATATTCAATACTACGATAGTTTTTAAGGCTATTTTGTCCCATGAGCTATATATTGCAAAGGTGAATGATGGAATTTTAAAGGTAGCACTCAAGCAATTTACTTTGGAATGGCGGAGAAATACTATGTAGTAGGTAGGTATGGTGGACACAAATGGCATAGTAGTTGGCTCAAGGATTTTGGATGCATGAGAAGTATTCCCTCTCGATACAAGGTTTAGGCTAGCAAGGTTATTTGAAGCAAACTCAAGGATGAACCGGTGCAGCAAAACTCACATAAAAGACATATTGTAAACATTATAAGACTCTACACCGTCTTCCTTGTTGTTCAAAACTCAATACTAGATATTATCTAGACCTTAGAGAGACCAAATATGCAAATCAAATTTTAGCAAGCTCTATGTATTTCTTCATTAATGGGTGCAAAGCATATGATGCAAGAGCTTAAACATGAGCACAACAATTGCCAAGTATCACATTATCCAAGACATTTTAGAATTACTACATGTAGCATTTTCCAATTCCAACCATATAACAATTTAACGAAGAAGAAACTTCGCCTTGAACATTATGAGTAAAGCCTAAGGACATATTTGTCCATATGCAACAGCGGAGGTGTCTCTCTCCCACAAAGTGAATGCTAGGATCCATTTTATTCAAACAAAAACAAAAACAAACCGACGCTCCAAGTAAAGAACACAAGATGTGACTGAATAAAAATATAGTTTCAGGGGAGGAACCCGATGATGTTGTCGATGAAGAAGGGGATGCCTTGGGCATCCCCAAGCTTAGACGCTGAGTCTTCTTAAAATATGCAGGGGTGAACCATGGGGCATCCCCAAGCTTAGAGCTTTCACTCCTCTTGATCATAGTATATCATACTCTCTCTTGACCCTTGAAAACTTCCTTCACACCAAACTTCAAGCAAACTCATTAGAGGGTTAGTGCACAATTAATAATTCACACATTCAGAGGTGACACAAACATTGTTTACACTTCTGGACATTGCATAAAGCTACTGGACATTAATGGATCAAAGAAATGAATCCAACATAGCAAAAGAGGCAATGCGAAATAAAAGGCAGAATCTGTCAAAAACAGAACAGTCCGTAAAGACGAATTTAAATCTGGCACCAGACTTGCTCAAATGGAAAAACTCAAAAATAATGAAAGTTGCGTACATATCTGAGGATCACGCTCGTAAATTGGCAGATTTTTTCGAATTTTCTACAGAGGCCAGTGCCCAGATTCGTGACAGACAGCAATGCTGTTTCTGCGCAGCGATCCCAAATATAATATCAACTTTGACATAGAAACTTTACTTGGCACAAAAACATGATAAGGAGAGGTTGCTACAGTAGTAAACAACTTCCAAGACTCAATAAAACAAAAAATTGCTGTAGTAAAAATATGGGTTGTCTCCCATAAGCGCTTTTCTTTAACGCCTTTCAGCTAGGCGCAGAAAGTGCAAATCAAGTAACATCAAGAGTAGAAGTATCAACATTATTATTCTTCATGTAAACACAAATTGTTGCAGAGGGTACTTTAGGTGCTCCATTATCTAAATTTTCTATGGTGGTGCTAGGGGTTTTAGCAATTTTAGGCCTATAGTAATTCTTTTGTTTAGGCACTTTAGAGGCGTACATGAATTTTTGCTCTTTATCCACATAAGCTTTCTCATTATACTTGAGAGAAGAAAAGGTTGAACCCAAGGTTCCCATAGCTTTTTCAAGTTCATCAATCCTATTGTTGTGGGTATACTTTATGGGTATATCAACGGCATGGCCTAGATCCGGCAAGCCCGGGTGGCCCACAGACGGTGATGGTGGCATGGGGCCCATCGGGCGGCCCAGTTGCTGTTGATCAAGAAGGATGAAGTCCAGCCCAGGAACCTGGAGCCGGATCCTAACCGACCTACGAAGGAGGCCGGATCCGTGGAGGCCCATAAAGTATCCGGATCCAGTACGCCATAAGGAAGGCGGATCCTTGACGTACACGGCAAGATATTGTACCGTAGTTAGGCAACTTGTATTCCGGCTAGGACTCTCCATGTAAACCCTAGATCCGTGCGCCTTTATAAGCCGGATCCCGGGAGCCCTAGAGGCACAACCACAACCATTGTAACAACGCGCAAGCGCCCGATAATTCGACAAGCAGCAGTAGGCCTGTCATCGAGCAGGTTTCGAAGCTGGGTAACTCGCGTACCACCGTCCCGTGTGCACTCCGCCCTATGGCCCCTACTTCTTCTCCCCTCGTGAGGATCCCTCCTCCGAGGTATCGTCGATTAGGCAACGACAGTTGGCGCCCACCGTGGGGCCTGAGGCGTCTGGAGGCCGGAACCGGGAGGGCTCCGCCATGGGAAGCTACGACGACTCGATCGCTGTGGGGCGCGTACTCTACGCCGGGAATTTTCCGATCGTCCGTCCGGACGAATTCCCGGCTAGAACAAACCCCGTCAAGCTCTCCATCGTCCCAATCGGCGGCATCCACATCTTCATCGGCGAGACCGTCGATTCCGACGGAAACGCACTGGTAAGTAACGCTGACGCATCCGCCGCTGAGCTGGACGCAGTCGCGAAGATCCGATCAGTCGCAGGAGCTTCTTAAGGAAGGTTCCGCCTTAGATCGGAAAAATCAAAACCCACCCAATCCGCCCCGAGCAGAGAAAACGGTGGAAGACCAATGCAGATCCGCTGGGTCTCCCAGGTGTTAGAGAAGCAAAGGTGTCACTTCGTGCACTTCTTGGCCCATACCGCAGAGACGCCCTCCACCAGGACGAGCGATCCTTTGCAGGTTGAGGCACCCGGAACAACGTAGCTCCGGATCTGCCAGAAGCAGTCGGAGACAGCGACGCTCCGGGACAAGAGGAAGCCGGAAACCCTGAGGAATCTATCCTCGGTAACTTGAGCCCAGATTCCGATGATGCCTCCTCAATAGGCACAGAAGAATACAATCGTTTGACGAAGGAGCTCGCAATCGGGGAAGAAGATGACGGCGCTTCATCCATGAACACAGAGGAATTCAACCGCAAGCTCGAGGAACTCGGAGGCGGTGAGCAAGCTGAAGTGGAATCCGCCCAGCCGATGCAGGTTCTAGCAACCGTGGCACCGCTGGATCAGCCGGACACGGAAGACGAAGCCTCCAACTCCAGCCCAGGACCATCCAACGTGCGGCCTCCCTTGGGACCACAACCGCACAGGGATGTCCTGTCACCAGAAGAGATAGTCGAGCAAGCACGCATGGATCTAGTCGCGAAGTCTGATATTCTCAACAAACCAATAACTCCGAGGAAGCTGCAGATCCGGAGGCCTTAGAAGCCAAACGGAAGGAGATGCTGGCAACAGCTCAGAAGTTCGCCAGACTGCAGCCGCAATGGCGGAAGAAAGAACCTTGGCTGCAAATTTTGTGGACTACTCCCTAAAAAAGGATCGTGAAGTCGACGAAATGATGGCAACAGCCAAGGGACTCCGATTGGAGTGGCAGAAAAGGTTAGACTCTCTGCAGGCGGAGGCTGATAGAATCGCTCGA
The DNA here is from genome assembly GCA_030979885.1 of Lolium multiflorum. Taxonomy (NCBI): domain Eukaryota; kingdom Viridiplantae; phylum Streptophyta; class Magnoliopsida; order Poales; family Poaceae; genus Lolium; species Lolium multiflorum. Next base: position 80,683,813 of record CM061747.1, read on the forward strand.
GAAGCCATCCCTCCCCGCAGGATTACCTTCGCAACACCCACAGAGCAGCAGCCGCTCGCAACTCCAAAGGATAACATGAAGAAGGCTGCGGAGCTCCTGAAAAAGAAGGACGAGGAGATTGACATCAACTACGTCCGGAAGCTCGTTGCCTCAGCAATGCAGCAACAGAGCAAGGCAGACACTTCGCGCAGGTTAGCATCCAATCCGGAACAGTGCATATCCACCGCGCAGAAGGACGCCATAGCAAGTCAACATCGTGATGGCGAGTCGCGCACCGGATCCACGGAGCGCAGGAGGATAGTCAGAGATCATCCAAATCCAATCCCCATACCATCGGATTCAACCCCGAAAGACCCGGCAAAGGGAAAGGATGCAATGTATACTGGCAGAGATAAGTACCGTGTTCCATCGCCACCACCCCGCGCCTCCGCTACCCCCTCGACGCCGCAGTCCTGCCGGAAACCCCAGGCCCCATGGGCCAGGTGGAATCAACATCCGCGACAGCATGCCGCCGCCTAGAGACAGGAACAGGGAGCGTACGCTGGAGCAACGCCGAAGCCGGAATCAAGACCGCGACGAGCCTCGTCGGAATCAAGACCGCGAGCCTGAGCCTCGCCGGAATCAAGAACGCGACCCTGAGCCTCGCAGAAGCCAAGGACGCGACCCGGAACCAAGGAGGAGCCGGAACGAGGAGTACGCACCTGAGCCACGCAGGAGCCGGAACGACGGAGGTGACCACCACCAAGAGGAAAGGAGCCACCGAAGCCGGAGCCAGCCGCGGGAGCCATGCCGAGAATCTGAAGGCGGAAGAACATCTTACAGGCCCCTCGCAGATCTCCCTCACCACCACCCAGTGGAGGCGGAGGTGGAGGCGGAGGCAGAGGCCGGAGATCTCGTTCCCGCTCAAAATCACCCGGTGGTGCCCCCCGTGATGCCCGGGATCGCCTCAACGAGTACAGATCCGACTACATCGGTCCAAGGTGCTTTGGCCAGATGATCCGAGAGGAACCAAAGCCAAGAAGCTTGAACCTTAAGCTACCAGGAAACCTGAAGCATTATGATGGCAGCGAGAGGCCGGATACCTGGATTGAGGATTACTACAATGCAGTAACCTTCGCCGGAGGAACCCCGAATATAGCCTGCCGCATGATCCAGTTGTACCTTATTGGTCCAGCTCGTGTTTGGCTCAGCGACCTCGAGGAGAACACCATCTTTTGCTGGTTGGACCTGAAGAAGGCTTTCGAGAACCACTTCAGGGGTACCTACAAGAGACCGGCCACCACCAGCGATCTTCAAGCTTGCATCCAAGAAGGGTGAAACATCTAGAAGTTTCCTCACCCGATGGTTGGCAACCAGAAACGAGTGCGAGAACGTAGATAACCGCACAGCAATGCACGCCTTCATTGGTGGTTTGCAGCGTGGGGGGCTGCTGCGCCACAAGCTTACCTGCCTGGTGAACGCAAACAAACTCACTCTTGACGAGATGATAAACATCGCCAGCGATCATACTGCCGCCGATGACGACGCAGGCGGAGATCTCGCAGCTACAGCCATACCCCTGCACCAACAGAAGAAAACCGTGATAACGGCGTCGCAACAGCAACAAGCGGAAGAACCCCCTGAAGACCAGAAGGGCGGAGGATCCGACATGGTAGCCATGACGTTCCAACGCGGAGGTCCAGGAGGCGGAAGAGGCCGCGGACGTGGAGGCGGAGCAGGCAGGGGGCCAGCAGCGCGCTGACGAGGTCACCGCAGCCGGATCCCGCGCCCCCCAAACGTACGAAGAATACAGGGATATGCCGTGCCTGGCCCATCTGGATCCGGCTACGGACAAATCCACCCATACCAATCGCAACTGCAAGTGGGTCAACGTTCTGAAGAATGACCCGGAGGCAGGATACAAGCGAGCCCGGAAGCACCGCCGCGCGGCAAAGGAGGCAAGGGCAAGAACAAGGACAAAGAGGAGGACAGTTCCGAAGCCATGGATGAGGATGACGCTTCGCCGGAACCCAAGGAGGGTACCGCAGCCAACAAGTCCAACCCCTTTGGTAAGAAGAGTGTCGGAACTTACCACACCTTCCTCGGAACCCCGACTGTCCGCGCGAAAAAATCAGCGCTCCGGATCTTGAACGCCACAGTTCCGGCTGTGCCGCAGTATGTCAAGTGGTCGGAGAAAGCCTGTACCTTTGACAGGTCGGATCATCCGGCCGTCATCCCCAAAGAGTGCTACGCCCTGGTTGTGAGTCCCCGCATAGACGGGTATGACTTCTCCAAGTGTCTTATGGACGGAGGAGCTAGCCTGAACATCATGTACCTGGAGACCTGGAGAAGATGAACCTCACCAAGGAACAGCTCAAACACAGCACCACTGAATTTCATGGTGTGGTTCCGGGTAAGAAGGCAAATTCTCCGGGCAGCATCAAACTTCCCGTGGCCTTCGGCGATGTGAACAACTACCGCGAAGAGATGATCACGTTCGAAGTGGTGCCCTTCAAAAGCTCCTACCATGTGATCTTCGGCAGGCCCACCTACCACAAGTTCCACGCCAGAGCATGCTACATCTACAACAAGCTCAAGATTCCGGGTCCTAACGGTTGGATCACCGTGTCCGGAGACTACAAGAAAGCTAGGGACTGCGAGGAAGGCGAAGCCGCCTTTGCAGAATCCGTCATATCTGGAGAGGAGCTACAAGGCTACAGAGCCGCGGTCCGACTGAGATGCAGACCACCAAGAAGCAGATCTCCGAACAGAAAACCTCGTTCAAGGCCGCGATAGAAACCAAGAAGCATGACATCATTGAAGGAGACAACTCCAAGCAGGTTTCAGTCGGAGCCAACATGGACCCCAAATAGGAAAGCGCGCTCGTCGAGTTCCTCAGAGCTAACATGGATATCTTCGCATGGCAACCTTCTGACATGTCCGGAGTACCAAGGGAACCCGCCGAGCACTACCTCAACATAAATCCGTGACCGGTGAAGCAAGCTATGCGACGCTTTGGAGACAAGAAGCGCCGCGCCATAGGAATGGAATTAGCAAAGTTACTAGAGGCAGGTTTGTAGTAGAAGTTATCCATACTGATTGGGTCGCAAACCCCGTCCTTGTACCCAAAAGAATTCTGAAATACTAAGAATGTGCATCGATTACTCCGGCGTGAATAAGCATTGTCCGAAAGATCCGTTCCCTTTGCCGCGCATTGACCAAGTCATTGATTCGACGGCAGGGGCGGAACTTCTGTGTTTTCTTGACGCATATTCCGGGTATCATCAGATCTTGATGAAGGAGTCCGACCAAAAGGCGACTTCCTTCATCACACCCTTTGGCACATACTGCTATGTTACCATGCCTTTTGGCTTGAAAAACGCAGGTGCCACATACCAACGTACGATGCAGCGGTGCTGAAGGACCAAATTGGCCGGAACGTGCACGCCTACGTCGACGACATCGGTCATGACCCGAAAGGGATCCGACCTGCTGAGCGACCTTAAGGAAACCTTTGATAACCTCCGACGGTACAAGATGATGTTGAATCCGCTGAAGTGCGTCTTTGGCGTACCAGCCGGAAAACTCCTTGGCTTCATTGTTTCACAGGGAATTGAAGTTAACCGGAAAAGATCAAGGCTATCCTGAACATCAAAAGGCCAACTTGTCTCAAAGATGTGCAACGATTAACTGGTTGCGTTGCAGCAATCAGTAGATTTGTTAGCCGTCTTGGCGAGAAAGCCCTACCTCTATACAAGCTGCTGAAGAAAACAGACAAATTTGTCTGGGATGAGGCAGCAGATAAAGCACTTCAGGAGTTGAAGAACATACTCTCCTCCCCACCTATATTGGCAGCTCTGAGTCAGAGCCTATGCTCCTCTACATAGCGGCTACCAACAAAGTTATCAGCCTCGTAATCGTGGTGGTGCGAAAGGAAGAAGGATTTGAGCACGGAGTCCAAAGGCCTGTCTATTACATTAGCGAAGTCCTGACGGAATCCAAGCAGAGATACCCTCACTTTCAGAAGCTAGCATACGGAGTTTTCCTAGGCAGCCGAAAGCTGAGACACTACTTCCAGGAGCACCCAATGACAGTGGTGAGCAAGGCTCCCCTGGCGACAATCATCAACAACTCCGACGCAACAGGACGCGTAGCAAAATGGGGCATCGAATTATCTGCCTTTGACATCAACTACGAAGCCCGAACTGCAATCAAGTCTCAAGTTCTAGCGGATTTCATCGCGGATTGGACTGAAGCACCGGAGGGCACACCTGTGCCGGAACAACCAATAATATGGCGGAATACGAGGCTCTACTACACGATCGCTAAGGAAATTGGAATTAAGCACATCATATGCGGAGATTCCGACTTGGTGGCACAACAAGTAGCCGGAACCTGGAACGCCGAAACTCCGTCATGGCGGCTTACAGAGACGAAGTGGACGAGATCGCCAAGTGCTTCCTCGGATACGAAGTCAAGTACGTCAGGAGAGACGATAACACAGCAGCGGACATGCTGTCCAAGCTCGGATCCGGCAGGAAACCAATTCCGCCTGGAGTGTTCCTTGAGCATCTCCGAGTACCCTCAGTAAAGGGTGCAAACCCGGAAAATCCCGATCTGGCAGTTTCTCCGGCTAAGGAAGTGATGGCAATCATTCCGGCCTGGACTCAGCCGTTTCTGGACTATCTCATTGATCAAAAGTTGCCGGAGGACGAGGTCCACGCACGTCAGATCATTAGACGAGCAAGATCCTACACAATTGTTGATGGACAGCTCTACAAACGAAGTGCAAACGGGGTATTTCTCAAATGCGTCTCTAGTCAAGATGGCATTGAAATCCTCAGAGAGATCCATGCAGGGGATTGCGGGCATCATGCCGCCCCAGATCCCTCGTTGCAAAAGCTTTTCGGTTAGGATTTTACTGGCTAACAGCTAAAGAAGACGACAAGCTGGTGAAAACTTGCCGCGGTTGTCAGTACTACGCTACTCAACCAACGCTCCAGCCCAAGAGCTGAGGACCATCCCTATCACCTGGCCGTTCGCGGTCTGGGGGCTCGATATGGTTGGTAAGTTAAAGAAATCATCTCCTGGTGGTCATGAATACCTCCTGGTCGCTATTGACAAGTTCAGTAAGTGGATCGAGGCAAAGCCGTGAGAAAAGCCGACGGTGCTACGGCACTAAAATTTGTTTACAGCCTCGTGACGAGATTCGGCATCCCACACAGCATAATCACAGACAATGGCACAAACTTTGCGCAGGGAGAACTCAAGGATTACTGCGATGAAGTTGGGATCCGGCTTGACCTTGCGTCTGTGGCTCATCCACAATCTAATGGTCAGGTCGAACGAGCCAATGGCCTTATATTAGCCGGAATCAAACCTCGCCATGAAGAACCGCTGCGCCGTGCAGCTGGAGCTTGGGCTGATGAGCTGGACTCTGTTCTGTGGAGTTTACGAACTACCCCTAACAGGTCAACAGGATTTACTCCTTTCTTCCTGGTATACGGATCCGAAGCTGCTCCCACCGACATCATCCATGATTCACCGCGAGTTTCCGCCTACAATGAAGAAACTGCTGACGAGGCTCGACGGCTATCTGTGGACCTGATCGAAGAAGCTCGGAATCTAGCCGACCAACGCTCCACCATTTACCAGCAGAAACTCCGACGCTATCATAGCCGTCGAGTCCGGAACCGCTCGTTCATGGTCGGAGACTTAGTCCTCCGCCTTCGCCAGGTGAAAGATCACAAGTTGCAAACTCCATGGGAAGGACCTTTTGTCATCAGCAAAGTACTACACAACGGATCCTACTACCTCGTTGATTTCCGGGAACTAAAGGATAGACCTGCCAACTGGCATCGGAAACGAAAACGAGAAGATCCGGGTGACATATATGATGAAACAGATCGTCCCTGGAACATAGCACAGCTACGTCCTTTCCACACTTAGCGCTTTACGCATTACATACCTTGTAATATCTATGATACATGATCAATGAAATAAAGCTTTTGGTTCACTCTTAGAGTCATTTACCTCCTTTAATTTTTCATTTCTGGATCGTGTATGTTTTTCCGACTAAAACCGCAGAGCTGGATCTTTCCGCCTAGGCGTGTATGAAAGTTGTGATTTTCAAAATCGTCCCTTAGGACGTAAGCTTAAGTTTTCCGGCGGAAATTTTTTCTGTTGCAACCCATGGATTCCTGGTAGCGACTTCCGGCACTTGGGCTGGGGGTTTCCGCGGTTATTGACGGATTGCCATTGGGCTTCGTCGCCGCTGGCGAGCGTTTCTGGCACGGGTTTTCCGGCTCGTGGAAGGTCAAGTGGGCAAGCCGGAAATTATCAAACCAGCACTTGCTTTCAAGAAACAACACATGCAAAATAATATAAAAACGGATAGCAGGATAAGTATTTTCGCCCACGCATGCATGCTTGTTTCGTCCCTAACTACTTAAGAATTTAAGTTATATTACAAACCCTCGCTGGGGCCAAAATGATGCATTGTTTTATCCCGCAGGACATAAACGTTTTCACTCCGCCTTGGACGGAGAAGCATTGCCCTCTGATCTTTTCCTTTGGCGCCCTCAGCCGGAGACGACACATCTTCATCGCTCTCTTCATCTTCTTCGGAGGTTGCAGCGCTGGTCTTGGGTTCCTCTTCGGGAGCATCCTTGGAGCTGGTCCAGGTAAACTGGGTTCCGGATTCCGCAGGACGGGCTTCCGCGTCGCGCTCTTTTTGAAGTTCGTCTTCAAGGGGCTCGTCCGCCGGGAGAACCACCTTGTCGTAGAATTCCTCGTGACGGATCCTCCGCGCAATGCGGGTGTCATAGCCACTCACCGTCAAGCAGCGCCCGACATCTGCTTCGGAGGAACACCAGTATCGGTCCAGATCCATCTCCGGGTTATGCGCCAAGCACATGGTTAAAGTCATAGCAGCTGCGCCTCGGGCTGAAGACGCTTGTAGATCTGTTACCAGCTCCGGAAGAATGTCCATCCGCTTGATCAGTTTGCGCAGACCGCAGGTGCGGCTCCTCTTCAGTGACAAGTTGTGGCATATCTTTCGTGAAGCGGATATAAGATCCTTGTAGTCATCGCCAACAAGAGAAAGAACATCGTCCCGGGGGAATTTGTTCCGGCGCTTTTCAGGGTATCCGAGTGGCTCTGCACAAAAATACAAGAATAAACATTCAAGTTGAGCACAAGAAATTATCCATCAAGATAAGAAATTCCGAGTATAAGTACCCAGGATATTTTCGGCCAGCAGGTCCCAATGGTGCTCCGCGGTCTCCATGTACTTCCGAGTCCATTGAGTCTCTTTCTGCTGCCTCTTGATGGTCTCGCTATCAGATTACGCTTCAGCACGAATTCGCCTCTTCTCCCTGATGAGCTCGGAGTTTTTCTCCGCTAATTGCTTCTCGGCACGCTCCTTCTGCTGCTCCGCCTCCTTCAGCTTTATCTCCAACTCTTGGTATGAGGAGCGCAGGTTTTCCAGTTCGGAGGAGGTTGTCGCCAGGGAAGAAGATGCGCCTACAAGGAATCAAGTTAAAAACAGTTCAAAGTCGGAACGTGAACTAATAACAAGAAAGGTCGGAAACCAACCTTGGGCGTCCGCCAGCTGTTTGTTCAGTTCTGCATTTTTATCTTTGAGGGCTCGGATGTTCTCCGCTTGGCCCAAGGTAACGCGGCGCTGCAGAGCAATATTCTTGTGTAGCTCATAGTGCAGTGCCTGCTGTTCCTAAAAAACAAACAGAGCAGGAGTAAAAATTCCGCCTACAACATAGTGGTGTCCTTTGAAGCATTATTGCCGGAATCTTTCCGACATCATGCTTGGGGGCTACTGTGACATTTTTAAATCTTTCCAAAACTGGCTGTACTCTAAAAGCATCTAAGCGCTAACTAGTGTCTAGTTTCCGCCTAAATGCTTGGGGGCTATTGGGGAGTACCTTTTGTTTGCAGACAAGCTTGTCGAAGAATTCGCCGACACCCTTCTTAAACTCCTGGATTTCCGACGTAGCGGCGTCCGGTTTCCAGGCATTGTTCAGCATGGCGTTGAGCAGATCTTGTTCAAGTTCCCACTTTTCTGTCTCCGTCAGCTTGTTGAAGAACTTTGTAGCATATGCCTTGGGGGTGGAAGTGAGGTCAGACGGATCTCCGAAGTTTTTCGGAAACACGACAACGTCGCCAGCACCGGCTCCGACCTTCTCGGAGGAAGTAACCTCAGCCTCTCCTTGGTCTTGAGCTTCTTCTTGGGCAGGGCCTTTGGCCTTAGGATCTTCTCCGCCCACCTTCTCGCTGCTGACCGGAATTATTTCCGGTGGAGTGTTTGCGGCAGGAGGGGGAGATTGATCCGCCTGAGGAGGAGATGGCGGTGGAGCAGTGTGGGAAGCGCTTGGCGGAGCTGGAGTTGCAGGACCAACAGCCGGAGATTTCTTCATGAATTTTGTGATGACTTCTTGGCTGGCGGTCCGAGTGGCGGCGGTAGTCGGAGTTCTGCGAACAAGTAAAAGAAGATTGCATAAGAAACATTTGCATCAAAGTGAATATGTACCATACCCGGAAACTTACGGGGCGCCGGGGATGATGGGGCGCGAATGTTTGCCTGCTGTTGAAAGCATTTTCAAACGTTCCCGCTCCGCCTTCCTTGAGTCTAGCGGAGGGGGCTTGACGATCTTGGGCTTCTTGGCGGAGGCCTCGCCGGCTCCGGCTCGAGCCGGAGCTTTGGCGCGGACGCTCGAGGTCGGGGAGCTGCCTTGCGGGGTGCTTGCTCCTCTTCCTCCTCTTCGTCTTCCGGAACCTCCTCCGCCGTGTCGCCGCTGACGGGGACGCGAAGTATGGTGCGTAAGTTTTCCTCCGCCAATGTAGCGAGCTGGAGGGAAAGATATCATATGTTAGTCAGTATCCAAAAACTTGTGAAGTTTGAAGTAACGAAGGGATCAAAGCTTACCGGAGGACACTGGTTGTTCGTGTAAATATCCTTGATCAGTTCCGGGATCGGTTGACCCCGGCCCACCTTCACCAGCGTCTTGAATCTCCTTTTGAGAGAATCAGCCGAAAGATCGTGGCGGGTAGCTCGGAGCTGGTCGTCCGCCCGGTGTATGCGCAGATTAATCGCGGGTTATACCGCAGCGGCTGTGAACCAGCCGAGTGTAAGCTGGGTTCCGGTTAGCCCATCGTGGACTAACCAGGAGATTCTCCGCGCTGCCTTCTCCAGGATGGGAGTTAGGGAAAGCGACGGGATGAAGCTCCAGCTTGCGAGCTCTTCCGGGAGGCTCGTTGTTGAATTTGGGGAGACGTCGTGGATCGGAACTGACACATTCTTTTTCGTAAAACCATCCGCGCTCCAGTACCGGACGGATTCGTGCGATTCATGAGGAGGGTACATGCGACCAGGTCGGAGCATGAATGTCATGCTCCCGCAGTTCAGCATAGCTTTGTCCTTCGTCTCTTTCTTCACTCGGAAGAAAAACTGCCATAGCTTGACGTCTGGTCGGATTCCGAGATGCCCTTCGCAGAGAGTTGCGAAGTTGGAGAGCAGAAGGTAGGAGTTGGGGAAGATGTTGTGGGGCTGAAGCCCGTATGTTTTGAGGATGGAGAGGAAAAATTCCGAGCAAGGGAGCGATAATCCGCGTTCCACCCAAGCCTTGGTCATGACCACTTCTCCGGCTCCTGGCTTGGGGACGACGGTATCGCGTATGAAACTCCAGTGAGCGGAGATCATACCTTCGTTCTGAAGCTCTCTAAGCTCCGTATCAGTGGTTTCGCAGGGCCACCATTGACCCCGCTCTCCTTCGCGGTTCCGGGCCTTAGAAGCTTTCTTGTTTTCCGTCTCCTGCACCTTGGCTGCCATTCTAGCCTGCCCTTGAAGTTCTTCTTCGATTTCCTGTGCGGTTGGGATCCGGCCTAACTTGGTGCTGGAAGATGCGGAAAAAGGTTGAGCTAGCCGGATGTCGGAAACATATGGTGGTAGGTATGCAATGGGATCCGGACAGATTGGCTCTAATGAACTGGGATCCGGGCTATTCGGAGAACTACCAGTGCAGTGTGAGTCGATCGGCATACTTCCGGCTGCACCCATGCAAAATGTTTGAGTTACCGGAATCTACTCTACTTCTTCTTCTACAAGTCCGGTGCACGTACCGTCAATGGCGCGGCGAACCGGCGATGCTCCGGCGAGGACGAGGGTCGCCGAAGTTGCTGAAAAATGGCCCGCGTGACCACGAATCGGCGGCGGGGGAGATTTCCCGGTCAACCGCGGCGATCTTGGAACGGGGGAAGGCTTGGAGCGACCTGGCGTGAAGTCTTCCGCGGCGGAGCTCGTCGGAGTTGAGATCTGGCGGCGGCGCGGCGAGAGGAAGACGAAGTGGTGAACGGGTGAAACGAATGAGGAAAGTTACCGCGCGTCGGGGTATTTATAGCCTCGCGAGATTCGCGATTCCGGATCCTACGTGGAAACTGAACGGTCTCACCGTTGGATGCACACGTGTTTTAGGTTAAAAGCGGTAAAATGACGTGGAGGTAACTTAACCATGCTCCCGAAATTTCCGGCTAAAGATTCGTATCTCCGAAAATTTAGCGCGGGAAGATAGGAAGTTGTGCGCGGGAAAAGTGCAAACTCCGTTACATTATCGTTACTGAAGGACATGAGGGTTTCCGGTTAAATGATATCGGAAACAAGTAAGTTTGGAAGCTCTTCAAGATTCTCTTCGGTTCCGAGTTATATGAAGACGGAAGAATGATGAATCTCGGAGAACTTCGGGGGCTACTGTTGTGGGTATACTTTATGGGTATATCAACGGCATGGCCTAGATCCGGCAAGCCCGGGTGGCCCACAGACGGTGATGGTGGCATGGGGCCCATCGGGCGGCCCAGTTGCTGTTGATCAAGAAGGATGAAGTCCAGCCCAGGAACCTGGAGCCGGATCCTAACCGACCTACGAAGGAGGCCGGATCCGTGAGGCCTATAAAGTATCCGGATCGATGCGCATAAGGAAGGCGGATCCTTGACGTACACGGCAAGATATTGTACCGTAGTGCCAACTTGTATTCCGGCTTCCACTGTAAACCCTAGATCCGTGCGCCTTTATAAGCCGGATCCGGGAGCCCTAGAGGCACAACCACAACCATTGTAACAACGCAAAGCGCAGATAATTCCGCATAAGCAGCAGAGGTCTTGTCATTGAGGTGTTCAAGCTGGGTAACTCGCGTACCACCGTCCCGTGTGCACTCCGCCCTATGGCCCCTACTTCTTCTCCTCCTCGTGAGGATCCCTCCTCCGAGGTATCGTCGATTAGGCAACGACACCTATTGGTTTGATTATCGTGAACAACACAAGTTCCTAGGACACTAATTCTTTCATCAATTCCTCCTAGGGAGTTATCAAGTTCATCAGTTTTATCCAATAACATTTCCAATTTAGTTTCAATACTTGGAAAATTTTTCTCTATGGTTTCCAATTTTTTCATAACATCCTCAAGAGAAATTTCAATTTTAACTTCATTAACAGGTGGTATTCCAACTAGACTCTCAATGATGCAACTAGCTTCTAAAGCGGGAGTACCTAGGAAATTACCTCCCGAAAGAGTATCAAGAACATACCTATTCCAACTAGATAAACCAACATAAAAGTTCCTAAGAAGGATAGTAGTGGAGTGTTTCTTGATGCACCTTTGATGAGCATTACTAATTCTATACCAAGCATCTTTAAAACTTTCTCCACCTTGTTGCTTAAAAGAACGAACTTCAACTTCAGGATTACTCATTTTAGTAGCAATAAAGTAAACTAGGCAAATAAAGTAAAGACAAGTAACTAATTTTTTGTGTTTTTGATATAGAGAGCAAGACAATAAATAAAGTAAAACTAGCACCTAATTTTTTTGTGTTTTGTTTAGGTGCAGCAAACAAAGTAGTAAATAAAATAAAGCAAGACAAAAAAAACAAAGTAAAGAGATTGAGAAGTGGAGACTCCCCTTGCAGCGTGTCTTGATCTCCCGGCAACGGCGCGAGAAAAAGAGCTTGATGGCGTGCAACTCACACGTTCGTTGGGAACCCCAAGAGGAAGGTATGATGCGCACAAGTTTTCCCTCGAAAGAAACCAAGGTTTAATCGAACCAGAGGAGCCAAGAAGCACGTTGAAGGTTGATGGTGGCGAAATGTGATGCGGCGCAACAACGGGATTCCGGCGCCAACGTGGAATCTGCACAACAAAACCAAAGTACTTTGCCCCAACGAAACAGTGAGGTTGTCAATCTCACCGGCTTGCTATAACAAAGGATTAAACGTATCGAGTGGAAGATGATTGTTTGCAAGAAAACAGTAAAACACAATTGCAGTAGATTGTATGCTATGTAAAGAATAGGACCGGGTCACAGTTCACTAGAGGTGTCTCTCCCATAAGATAAAAGCATGTTGGGTGAACAAATTACAGTCGGGCAATTGACAAATAGAGAAAGGCATAACAATGCATATACATGATATGATAAATATAGTGAGATTTAATTGGGCATTACGACAAAGTACATAGACCGCCATCCAACTGCATCTATGCCTAAAAAGTCCACCTTCAGGTTATCATCCGAACCCCATTCGGTATTAAGTTGCAAAGCAATAGACAATTGCATTAAGTATGGTGTGTAATGTAATCGACAACTACATCCTTAGACATAGAATCAATGTTTTATCCCTAGTGGCAACAACACATCACAACCTTAGAACTTTCTGTCACTGTCCCACATGTCAATGAAGGCATGAACCCACTATCGAGCATAAATACTCCCTCTTGGAGTTAAGAGTACAAACTTGGCCAGAGCTCTACTAATAACGGAGAGCATGCAAGATCATAAACAACACATAAACAATAGATTGATAATCACCATAACATAGTATTCTCTATCCATCGGATCCCGACAAACACAACATATAGTATTACGGATAGATGATCTTGATCATGTTAGGCAGCTCACAAGATCCAACAATGAAGCACAACAAGGAGAAGTCGACCATCTAGCTACTGCTATGGACCCATGGTCCAGGGGTGAACTACTCACTCATCACTCCGGAGGCGATCATGGCGATGAAGAGTCCTCCGGAGATGAATCCCCTCGGCAGGGTGCCGGAGGCGATCTCTGAATCCCGAGATGGGGATTCGCGGCGCGCGTCTCGGAAGGTTCTCCGTATCGTGGCTCTCGGTACCGGGGTTTTCGCGACGGAGGCTTTAAGTAGGCGGAAGGCAACGCTGGGGCCACACGAGGCCCCACACCTAGGGGCGCGGCCAGCCTGGGCCGCGCCGCCCTATGGTGTCGGCGCCTCGTGGCCCCACTTCCTTCCCTCTTCGGTCTTCTGGAAGCTCCGTGCAAAAATAGGACCTGGGCGAAGATTTCGTCCATTCGAGAATATTTCCTTACTAGGATTTCTGAAACCAAAAACAGCACAAAACAGCAACTGGCTCTTCGGCATCTTGTTAATAGGTTAGTTCCAGAAAATGCATAAATATGACATATAATGTGCATAAAACATGTAGGTATCATCAATAAAGTGGCATGGAACATAAGAAATTATCGATACGTTGAGACGTATCAGGGGGTTAGGTCGAGAACACTGGAAAGATCACATTCCCTCATCGGAGGAGATCAATCCTGGCTTCGGATCTCTTCTCGTCACGCTTGGGACGGTCGGCTATCCAATCACCGGGCCTGGCTGAGCAGGGCGCGGCCGGCGCCGGGCTGGGGAGGAGCGCTTAGGCGCCTTCCTTTCGAAAGAATCGAGGAATATTTGGCGGCGGCGCCCCGCTCGTAGAGTGGGGCGGCGCTAGGTTCTTCTTCTTCACCATCGCAAGATCTGGGAAAAGCTAGGGCGGTGGCGGCGCGAGCAGTTGTGAATGGGAGAAGAGGAAGAACAAGGAAGGATGAATGAAGGAAGAGATTGGGGATTTCTATCTCTTGGGAAACTTAAGGAAGGCCTCGTATTGTTAGTGGGCCTTTTTTCCAGTTAATGGTTGCGGAAATCGAGGAGGTGCCTCGCTAACCGTGTAAGAGGAGCGGGAATTGCTCGAAAACAGGGCTAGCAGGTCGTGTCTTATCGGTCAAAATCAAGGGGACAGAAAAACGTCATCAATGACGTCATGCGAATGATTGCATACGAAGAGATAAGAAAGCATCGGGTGATCGACTTGAGCCTATGCGCGGTTGCGAAGCATCCGCACCTAGGCTCGGGGCTACTCCCATCGGGAGCACTGACGCGCACCCGACGAATAAAGATTCGAAGGAAAAAACTTGATCGAGCCCGCACCCGGACATAAACGCCGTGCCCACTGGGGCTACTCCCATCGAGAGCGCTGAACGCGTACCCGATAAAAACTTTTTTCGCACTCTAGGATCATGCCCGGGGACTTGATTCAGTGTAGGGTAACGTTGTTTTGCTATCGGCAGTTAACCAACAGAAGTTGGGCACGTTATTCATTATCCCTTGCGTAAAGAAAATGTATCGGATGGACTACAAAGACTTGCAGGAAAAAGCTTCGGCAGAAAATGTTCGAGTGGTACAACTTGAGTCTACGCACGAATTGCAAGCATCCGTACCTAGACTCGGGGCTATCGGGAGCGCTGACGCGCACCCGATAGAAGATAGAAGAAAGGCAAGAATGATCAAGGAGAAGGACTTCGGAAGAAGACATGCTCTAGTCTCTACCCGAACTATGTTCGGCTAGACACTCGGGGCTACTGACGTGGGCATTACCCTTCGGGTAACCAATGTTGCTCTACCCTACACGGTCCAACTGGAGGCCCATGAAGGTACCCGATGGCAAGATGGGCCACTAGGACGGTGCGGCGGAAGATTGCTTGGAGTTCAAGACACGGAGGAAGCCGAACAAGGAAAGCTTGAAGATAGATCTATTGTAAACCTACTCGTACTCGATGAGATCTCTCGGGACCTGGCCACCTATATAAAGGCCAGGAGAGGGGCTATCGAGGGACACAATCAACCTTAGCAATACTAGCCAACAGAAGCTTAGAACTAGGTTACCCTAGCAACTAGCATCTCGACGAGATTACAGCCGAATGATTCGGCACCCCATTGTAACCTGTTTTCATCATAATCAAAGAACAGACAAGACGTAAGGGTTTTACCTCATCGAGGGCCCCGAACCTGTGTAAATCGCTCTCCCCGCTTGTCTGTGTACCGATGTCTCGTGTCAGCCTGCAGGATTCCATCAACCCTAAGCCCCTATCGGAGGGCATTCCCGAGGAGCACCCTCGACACCAGCGCTTTCCATTTATCCTTGTTGATCTTCCCGGCATCTCCAGCCTTGGCCCAGTCGACTTGTTGACAGCTGTTAGCGACCAGCGCAATGGTGCCCTCGACGCCAGTCTTCAGATTTTCTCATCGATAGGCCAAAGCAAGGTCTTCATTGGGGAGGAAGCGCTTGACGAGGTCGGTGAAAATCTCTGGCTCGGTTTGTTTGGGTAAAAATGAGGGAAGAGGCGTGTGAAGGCAGTCCTTGAATTGGAAAGATTGGTGCGCGCCAGATCGCCCTGCAGCTCAAGGATGGAGAGAGCATCGAGAAGACGGTCATCCTTAGGTGCTAGCAGTTTGAAGCCTTCTGCATTCCTTCCTGCTGCAAAAAAACATGAGTTTATCACCACACAGAAAACCAAATCAAGACAAGTTTTCGGTGACGAAATAACTTACGGAAAAAGCGCCGACTTTGGGCCTCAAGCCGATCTATTATGCCTTGCTCGCGCTTGATCTGCTCAGCGATCTTGTCGCTTAACGCAGTTTCCGCTTTGGCGAGGCGCTGGCGAAGGTCTTCGACACAAGCAGCATCGGATTCGGCCTTCTCGCGAGCCTCTTCGCTAAGCTTTAGCTTAGCTTCGAGAGCTTCAGCGTGTTCTTCGGCTTGTTGTAGAGAAGCTGCTTAAAAACAACAAAGTGAAGATTCATTATCCAAGGGTCAAAAGAAAGGGAGTATGTTGAAAAAACAAGTAATCCAAAAGTTACCTTTCAAAGTATTGGCCTCGTTGCGAAACCCAATAGATTGGGAGCCGAGGCGGATGAACCGATCCATCAAAAGCTGTCGAAAAATAGTGTCGCAAAAGAAACTTAGAAGAGAAAACATTCGAGCAAGGAGGAGTAAAAGTTCGGGACAAAAAAGGAAAAATATGCCAAGATGCAGCAAAATAGAATACTGGAGAAACTTACATCATTCAACATAGGAGTCGAGGAACTCCCCATTATAAGCATCTGCTCATCGCCAGCCCCGGTCTTGATTCTTTTCGGAGAAGGCGCTCGGGGGCTGGACGATGGAGTCGACGTATTCATGATTTGCTGACGAGGAGGCGAAGAATCCGCGGCAGTGCGATTTTCTTCGGAAAGAACCACGGTGTTGGACGTACTCGTCGGAGCCGTGCCAAGAATCGTGGGTCCTTCTTCTTCCCCTTCGCCAGTACTGCAAAAATAGAAAAATAAGTATGACGAGGAAAAAGAGCTGTGCACACAGTAAAAGTACAAGAAGCTTACGAGCTGACAGAGCCAGCGTCCTCATAAGGACAGAAGGTGCCCTCCTCTTCTGGCGATTTTTCTTCGGCAGGTGACCCAGCGGGTTTCGAGGTGCCGGAATCTTTGCAGTCATCCCTCTTCCTTTCGTTCCGTGGAGAAACGGCGGGCGGAGGAGAAGTAGTGCGGCCAGACTCAGAAGGTTCTGAGTCAGTTCCTTTCTCGGAGGAAGCCGCGGATTTGGTTGATGCGGCGACTTCACTCTCGAGGTGAGCAGATTCTTGCGAGTCGTCAGTAATAACGACTCGCTCATCCATCTCTCTGCCTTCGGGAAGGGGAGGAAGAGAAGTCAGGACTTGGTGGTTCTGCAGAGACAAGTTTGAGATAAATACGAGATATAAAAAAATAGGCACTCGGAAAATAGAAGCACAACTCGAAACAAAAATCACTTACTTCAGGGAGGGCGTGGCTGCCGATGTATGGCTCCACGCGACAAGAGGTTGGAACCTCATGTTTCTTGCTTAGCGAAGAAAAGCGTCGAATAAGCTTCTCCAAGTCCTTCATAGAAAGTTCCTTGGAAATGCGATCAACGTCTTCCTCGCCAGCATACAACCAAAGGGGGGTTTTGCGAGCCTGTAGAGGCTGCACCCTGATCCTAAGGAAATACGCGGTAATCTGGATACCCAACAGTTCTTCACCGTGGGTGTTTTTGAGTTGGTGGATACGCTTCATCAGAGCGTCGGTAGCTGTCTTTTCTTCAACAGAAGCTTCAGCATCCAAAGACCGGCGTCTGATGATTTTTGCGGCACCATCAAAAGGAGCAATGTCGTACTCCTGGTTGCCGATGGTTTCGTCTTGGATGTACAACCACCTCTTGCGCCATCCTTGGACGGAGTCGGGGAATTTGACATAAAAATAATCTATGTCGGGACGGACACAGATGCAAACGCCGCCCACATTGTAGACGACGCTGCGGGAGTTGTTGCGCCGGAGATAGAAAATACGCTTCCACAGGCCCCAATGAGGATGGGTCCCGAGGAAGCACTCACAGAGGGTGATAAAAAGAGAGATGTGGAGGATGGAGTTTGGGGTTAGCTGATGCAGCTGAATCCCATAAACAAAAAGAAGTCCACGAAGAAATTCATGGACGAAAGACCGCGGATGAGATGGTCAACGAAGGTTACCCGGTACCCAATCGGAGGGTTTGGAGCGCTCTCGTCGCCGGGGAAGATGAGGGAGACAAGACCCGATGAGATGGTCAATCTTACCCTACCCAATCTGGAGCGCTCTCCTCGCCGGGGAAGATGAGGGAGTCCTTCTTCTTCAACATGCCCAGCTTCTTCAGGCTCTTCTTGTCCTGGTTGGTGAGCTTGGATATTTCCTATCCGCAGATCTCCACACCTCCATGGCAGCGTCGGTTCTGGCGGTGGCGTGCTTGGTTAACCTCGCACGCGGAGGCATGGAGTGAGTTCTGGCGAGGAAGGAGAGTGTTTGGTGGTGCAAGTGTGCAGAGCTTGAGGACGGCAATGGCGAAGGAGGAGAGATAGGAGGTTTGAATGGTGCAGCGAAGGGGAATAATGAGGAAGGAGGAGATAATTTATAGGAGAGAATCGATCCGTCACGCCGTTAGATGGAAATAAAATGTATTCGATGCTTTACACGTGTCCACAAGGGCACAAAGGTCTTTTTACTGTGAAGTTACTGGACATGCGTTACAGCGCGCGTGCCGGAAAAAGCGGACGACGTGTGTCCCCCACTTGCGTGACGTGTCAAGCGGTGTAGCATTTGGAACCCACAGGTCAGTGACATGACAGATCCCGCGCCTTCCCAATACAATGTTCGTGGCCGTCGTCAGTGCTGATGTCACTGTAAGGGAAATTTCGACTGGACTTCTTTGAAAAATGGCGACAGAGGAATACTGATGGTACAGACAAAATAACTTCGGGAGCCTTTGATCAAATACAAGTATTTGTTCAAAATGCTCGGGGGCTACTCTTATCAGAAGTGTTACTCGAACTTCTGATAAGAGGGTAGTAGGAAGACAACAATATAGGGTTGTTCAAAGAAGATGAGAGTTGAGCCTACACCCAAGTATAAATACTCGACTGTAGCCTCAGGGGCTAGTCCCATCGGGAGCGCTGGTCGCGCACCCGATAAAATGAAGGTTGAGTAGAAGTCGTAATTTCAAAATATAGAGTGAAGGAACAATGCAATTTGATCCTACAGCCAAGTATAAATACTCGACTGTAGCCTCGGGGGCTACTCCCATCAGGAGCGCTGGTCGCGCACCCGATAAAATATGCAGAGGAAGAGATTGACAAGGACAAAATATAAGATGAACGATTATCGTCGTACATCTTCGAGTTATATATAACTCGCCATGTACTCCCATCGGGAGCGTCAAGATATTATCATTATATAACTCGAGAAAATTGGCTATTTCAACAGCCGATAAAGGTACTCGACAATATATTCCTAGAGCGCGACCGCCGCGATAAAATCTCTAGATGCCGTAAAATTTCACGAAGGTAAGACCCAAGGTGTTGTCCTGAGTGGCGTGGTATCGCACCCCAATGCGCTGCTACCTTTTTCCGTATGAACAGATGCGAAGAATTATTCCTGGCGGACGCGCTATGGATTTTATAAACATGACTGGAATTCGATTTATGAGTAAGTCCTAAAGAGGCACATATCGAATTACGCCAGTATTCCAGGGTCATGTCCAGGGACTTGACCTTGAAGTAGGTTTTTGCGGGTTTGCCGAGAGCAGTTAACTGGTACCTGATCCGTCAGATGAACCAGCCCCATCTACTATTATTCCTGTACAAGATATGTGTGTATTAATTAAATTATTTGTAAATGATTCGAAGAGTGTATGGATGAATTGTACGACGGAGATCACGAATCAAGCAAAATCTCGGGGGCTACTGACATAGGCATTCCGGATGGGTCTGCCGAAGATAGTACCAGGGGTTTACTGAAGGCCCATAACCCGAAGATTATGAAGCCCGGAAGTCCAGTAAAGCGTCGACTATGGCAAGAAGAGATAGATTAGGAATAAAGAAACCTGTAACTTTACGGGTCGAACTCAAAGAGTCTCCTGGAGTTTGTAACTTGTGTAATACGAAACCCTCGGCCCCGCCTCCTATATAAGGGGGAGTCGAGGGACAAAGAAAGGATCAATCTCATTGTCAACAAACCCTAGCTTTTTAGCAGTCGAGCACCTTTTCGGCTGAAACCTTCGAGATCTAATTGCCCTCTACTTCCATGAAAACCCAAGTCTAAAACTTGTAGGCATTGACAAGTTACATATAAAAATGAAATTTCAATCTCAATTAGGCTAAGTGTTGTTTATAAGGTAGCACAATGAGCTAGAAGAAGTCTATGCTAGATTTAGATCAGTTCTAAATATTGTGACGGATTCTACAAACAAAGGCAGAGTATGTCATTGTTTTGACAATGACTGAGGATGTTAAGTCAAGGAGTTCTTTGAGAACTTGGTGTAGTTCCGACAGTGTCAGAACTTTGAAGCTACATTGTGTGTGACAATATTAGTGACTTATTTCAGACCGCGGAATTAAGGTTCCACCAGAGGACTAAGCATATACAATTAATGCCGTCTCATTTGGAAAATGAGTGATGCGTTGAGACGCAAATGAATTGCAAAATACATACGTTTCTGAGCGTGTCAGATCCGTTGACTAAAACCTCTCCCGTGAGCAAAACATGATTAGCACCAGAAGGCCAAGGTGTTATATCTTTACATATGTAAACTAGATTATTGACTCTAGTGCAAGTGGGAGACTGTTGGAGATATGCCCAAGAGGCAATAATAAAATGGTTATTACAATATATCTTTGTGTTTATGATAATGTTTGCATACCATGCTATAATTGTATTAACCGAAACATTGATACATGTGTGTTATGTAAACAACAAGGAGTCCCTAGTAAGCCTCTTGTATAACTAGCTTGTTGATTAATGGATGATCATGGTTTCGTGATCATGAACATTGGATGTTATTAATAACAAGGTTATGTCATTAGGTGAATGATATAATGGACACACACCCAAATGAGCGTAGCATAAGATCAAGTCATTAAGTTCAATTTGCTATAAGCTTTCAATACATAGTTGCCTTAGTCCTTCGACCATGAGATCATGTAAATCACTTACACGGAAGGGTACTTTGATTACATCAAACGTCATTGCGTAAATGGGTGACAATAAAGGTGGGATTAAGTATTCGGAAAGTGTGAGTTGAGGCATATGGATCAATAGTGGGATTTGTCCATCCGATGACGGATAGATATACTCTGGGCCCTCTCGGTGGAATGTCATCGATTAGCTTGCAAGCATATGATTGGATCATAAGAGATGACATACCACGGTACGAGTAACGAGGTTGAACAAGGTATGGAGATACCGATGATCGAACCTCGGACAAGTAAAATATCGCGTGACAAAGGGAATCGACATCGTATGTAAATGGTTCAATCGATCACTAAGTCATCGTTGAATATGTGGGAGCCATTATGGATCTCAGATCCCGCTATTGGTTATTGCTCGGAGAGGAGTCTCGACCATGCATAGTTCGCGAACCGTAGGGTGACGCGCAAGGTTCGATGTCGCATAAGTAGATTCGGAATATGAGATGGAGACCGAAATTTGTTCGAGTCTCGGATGGGATCCAGGACATCACGAGGAGGTCCGGAATGGTCCGGAGAATAAGATTCATATAAGGGAAGTTATTTTCCGGGGTTCGGAAAAAGTTTCGGTGTTTGACCAGAGCTTCTAGAAGGTTCTAGAGGGCCACCGGTGGGCTCACCACCCCGGGAGGGACCACATGGGCCAAGGGAGTGCAGCCTAGCCTAATGGGCCAGGGGCACCAAGCCCTCAAGGCCCAGCCGGCCAGCCCCCTAGGGATAAGATCAAATCCCGAAGGATAAGATCAAATCCCTAAAATCGAGGGAGCAACTTTGGAAGGGGAAGCAAACTAGGAAGGGGATGATTTCGGATCCCCCTTTCCTTCTGTGCAATGGTGGGGCCCAAGGGGCTGCCTTGGCCGCCCCTCCCTCTATAAATAGAGGAGAGGGGCAGCCGACCATTTGCCCCGTGACACACCAAAGTCTGCCGCCCCCTCTCTCCTCCACCGCTAGTCTGCTCCGGCTTGGCGAAGCCCTGCAGCCTTTCTCTCCACCACCACCACCACGCCGTCGTGCTGGGATTCCGAGGGGATCTACCACACCTCCGCTGCCCGCTGGAACGGGGAGAGGACGGGCTTCATCGACCGTACGCGCGACCGAGTACGGAAGTCTGCCGGATTGCAGCACTGGGGATGATCGTCTACATCAACAACGAGATCTGATCTCGTAGGCTTTGGAAATCATCAAGGGTTAGTATCTTGTCAATCTCGTTGCTTCTATCTTGTAGATTAGATCTTGGGTGTTCCATAGATTAGATCTTGGATTTATTCGTTGCGGTAGGAAAATTTTTGTTTTCTATGCTACGAACCCCTTCAGTGGTATCAGAGCCATGTCTATGCATAGATCTGTTGCACGAGTAGAACACAATGGTTTTGTGGGCGTTGATGCTTTTGTTGCTTTAGTTTGTGTACTTTGCATCTTGCGGGATGGTGGGATGAAGCGGCCCGGGCTAACTTTACATGACCGCGTCTCCACGCTTGACATGCAACTTGTATTGCATAAGTGGCTTTGCGGGTGTCTGTCTCTCCCACCATAGTGAAGATTCCAATTTGCACTTTCTATTGTCAACACTAGTATCACCGTTGTGGTTCATGTTCGTAGGTAGATTGGATCTTACTCGAAAACCCTAAACCACGTAAAATATGCAAACCAAATTAGAAGCGTCTAACTTGTTTTTGCAGGGTTTGGTGATGTGATATGGCCATGATATGATGATGATTATATTTGATGTATGAGATGTTCATTGTTGTATTATGGCAACCGGCAGGAGCCTAATGGTTGTCTTTAATTTTTGTTAAAGACCTGCGTGTCTATTCATCATGTAATAGCTTTATTTCAAGTAGTTGTTATGGTAGCTATAAGTGATGGACAACCATGAAGCGGCGCCACGGACCTTGGTGCAATGCTGGTGATGATGGAGATCATGATCATGTGCTTTGGAGATGGAGATCAAAAGCACAAGAAGAAAGGCCATATCATATCACATATTATGAATTGCATGTGATGTTAATCCTTTATGCATCTTATCTTGCTTAGATCGCGACGGTAGCATTATAAGATGATCCCTCTCACTAAATATCAAGATAATAAAGTGTTCATCCTTAGTATGCACCGTTGCTAAGACTTGTCGTTTCGAAGCATCTCGTGATGATCGGGTGTGATAGACTCTACATGTGCATACAACGGGTGCAACAGATTTGCACACGCGGATACTAAGGTTGCCTTGAGACTAGCATGTACAGACATGGTCCGGACACGGGATACCGAAAGGTAGAGCATGAGTCATATGAATGATATGATGAACACTTTGAGTGTTCGCCTTTGAAGCTACATCTTTTCTCGTGATGATCGGACTTGGTGTAGTGGATTTGGTTCGTGTAATCACTAAGACAATGCGAGGGATGTTGTTTTGAGTGGGAGTTCACCTAGTTAATTGAAGAATTAAAAATGAACTCAAATTATCATGAACATAGTCTGAATAGTATTTTGAATTAAATTTGTAGAATTGGCATCCGTTTTCTACCATGCGCTAGTCTTGTAATTGAGATAGAAATACTGTTAAGTCTGACAAGTAACTTTACGGACTGGTACCGTATTGTTAAAGAATCAAGATATGATTAAGTCCTAATGCAAACTTTTAGTAAACCTCACATTAATGATTCAAAGAACAATGGTTTCAATTAGTACCTAGAATCATCTTGCCTCCGTGAAACTTGAAGTTCAAATCTGTTTGAAAAGTAAGGAGCTGGAAATTTTGTTTTCAGAAATAAGCAAGGTATGAGATATATATGATATCTAAGACCTTATTGCAAGATGATAGAATATAATCTAGTGAGACTACATAAACTCATAAGTTTTATGGGAATGTACGAAGGTTGAAGACGCTAGGCGTCCCAATCCTCCAACTAGTTGGGCACTAACGATATTCGCATATCCATGAGGTGATCGTCCTTAGAATGCACCGTTTCTAAGACTCGTCAAGCATCTCGTGATGATCGGGTGTTATAGATTCTACGTGTGCATACAACGGGTGCAAGACAGATTTGCACATGCGAATACTAAGGTTAAAACTTTATGAGCCTAGCATGTACAGACATGGTCTCGGAAAGTCGTCATGATTTGATGGATAAAATTATGAGTGAAATTGTTCATTACATTAAAGGTTACTAATAAGTGAAATCTAGAACGCTTGTCATGTGATGATCAACTTCAAGGTAAGAACCTCAAGGTTATTGGTATTTGACCAATGGACCTAGAAGTTATTGAAGGTGAAGTGTTTTCTGAGAATGAGGAAAGCTAAAAGAGAAACTACAAAATATATTTTGGCAGAAAGAAAGAAAAGACTAGAAAGTCTAGCTCAGGTGTATATAGATGATATACATGTTATGAATGTATTCCTTGTTTTGGTCACACAATGAAATTCTTGGGTATTAGTACCATATTGGTTGGTATGAGGTGTCATACAAAACAACGCAATACAAGAATACAATGGCCTAAGTGATGAAAAGGAATATGACAGGAATGCACGTCTGGAACAAAAATAAAGTGTTATTATGTTCGTCGTTGGCATTCTGTCTAGCCATTCAGATTTATAATAAAGAACTTTATAACTGTTGTATTGTTCTGGTTAAATGAAAACAACGAGTTGTTCAAATTGTAATAGGATTCCATGTACGATGGATAAGTTATTATAAATCTTTATGGTGAAGCACACATACATAACACTGACGCTAAAATGCCATAAGGCAAATGATATGAATTCCACTTATTAGTGGAACCGCCATTTAGGTCATGTTAGAAAGGAACGCATGAAGGAACTCCATGCAAATGGACTTTTGGAGTCATTTGATTTCTGAATCATTTGGCGCTTGCAAATCTCTTCTAAAGAGAATGACTTAAATCCCGTTCATAGGCCAAGAGTTGAACGGACAATTAACTTAGTGGAAACATACATGGTGATGTATATGGTTCACTGGGCATAGTTGTGTGTGGGAGATTCTTCTACTTCATGAAAACTTCTAACAATGAATTGAGTATATATGTGGATATATTCGATAAGGAAGAAGTTTGAAACATTTGAAAGGATTCAAATAAATTTCAGCATGAAGTGGAAATCATCGTAATAGAAAAGTCAAATATCTATGATTTGATCATGGTGGAAATATTTGAATTACGAGTTTTAGCGAACATCTAAGAGAATTATGAAATTGTTCTACAACCTCACGTTTCTTGGAGTATCATAATGATGACGGAGTATCCAAGAGACGTATCCAAACCTTGTTGGATTAATGATGAGATAATATAAAATGATGCCATTATATTTTTGTGGATTATGCTTTAGAGACTATCGCTTTTACACTGAATAGAGCATCATCATGATCCATTGAAATGACACCATACGAGTTATGGCATGGGTATAAACCCTAAATGGTCCTTTCATAAATTTTGGTATGCATAGCATAAGTAAATGAGTTTACAGCCAAAATCGGATAAATGTCTTTGTTGATTATCCCATGAAATTGATTGGGAATTCTTTCCACTATGAAGTCAAAGACAAAAGTGTTTGTCAATGTTTCTTACTTATTTCAAAGAAATTGTTTCTAGCGAACTATTTGAGTGGGAGGACAATAGAACTTGATAAGGTTTATGAACTTGAGCATGATGATCAGAGTAGCACAACATCGGAAATGGTTCGGGAAGCAGCTACGAAGATCATGGCTCCCATGTCTATAAAGTGTCATAGTCATGGAGATGAAAGTACCTATTGAACCTTGTAGATATGGTTTACTTTGTGATCAAATGAATGATTTGTGAACAAAGGATTGATTTTGAACAATGATAAACCAACTACATGCAAAGAAGTTATGATGGGCCCTGACTCCGTTAAAATGGCTATGCGCCATGAAATCCGAGATAGGTGAACACTTTTTGAAAGTAAATGGATCTATAAAATTGATGGACTTGGATACAATATCCTTAAAGAATCTTGACTTATCGAAAAGTTGTTTACGACAAAGTTCAAAGAGTTGACTACGATAAGATTAGATCTTCCGTGGCAATGCTTATAGTCTATGTGGATTATTCTAGTAATCGCTACATATTTCTTTTATGAGATATGATAGTAGGATGGCAGAAATACATTCTTACAGAAGTATG
This sequence comes from Lolium multiflorum, assembly GCA_030979885.1. Taxonomy (NCBI): domain Eukaryota; kingdom Viridiplantae; phylum Streptophyta; class Magnoliopsida; order Poales; family Poaceae; genus Lolium; species Lolium multiflorum. The sequence goes on from CM061747.1 coordinate 80,709,638, forward strand.
TATGAAGGATGTATACGAGATACAACCAAGAGTTTTGCTGGTCCGTGGAATACTAGATAGGTATACAAACTTCAATTGGATGAAGTAAGTATCGCGGAGTTGGAATCTTCACCGGATGAAATAATCAAAGAGTTTTGATTTCATCAGAAATGATGAAGATGCTTGCATTTGCAAGAAATTAAGTGGGAGCGCTGAGACATATTTATGTAGATGACATATCGTTGATTAAAAATAATGTAATCATGTACTTGATGTGATTAAAAGGTTTCATTGAGAATTAATTTCAATGAAAGGATATGGACTGAAACATATTTAGTGTCAAGATCTATGAAGATAGATTGAAACACATAATAAGTTTAAGTCAAAGTACATAGAATGAATATTGAAGTGGTTCAATATAAAAATATTAAGAAGGTGTTCTTTTCATGTGAAGGTTTAACAAGACTTGAGTGTATTTGACACTTGATGAGTAAAAACACATGAGTGATTTCAGATCACGAATAATATGTACAAAGTCAGATGTCCTGTGCTCTAAAATGTTATGAGCATATACCAGAATGATTCATGTAATGATCATTGGACAACAGTAAGAATATCCCTGAGTCCTTTAGAAGAACCAAGGATATATATATATAGTTTTTATATGGGGTAGTGACAAACAAATCGCTGTAAGGTGTTGCACCGATATTAGTTTGGTTACATATAAAAATGAAATTTCAATCTCAATTAGGCTAAGTGTTGTTTATAAGGTAGCACAATGAGCTAGAAGAAGTCTATGCTAGATTTAGATCAGTTCTAAATATTGTGACGGATTCTACAAACAAAGGCAGAGTATGTCATTGTTTTGACAATGACTGAGGATGTTAAGTCAAGGAGTTCTTTGAGAACTTGGTGTAGTTCCGACAGTGTCAGAACTTTGAAGCTACATTGTGTGTGACAATATTAGTGACTTATTTCAGACCGCGGAATTAAGGTTCCACCAGAGGACTAAGCATATACAATTAATGACGTCTCATTTGGAAAATGAGTGATGCGTTGAGACGCAAATGAATTGCAAAATACATACGTTTCTGAGCGTGTTAGATCCGTTGACTAAAACCTCTCCCGTGAGCAAAACATGATTAGCACCAGAAGGCCAAGGTGTTATATCTTTACATATGTAAACTAGATTATTGACTCTAGTGCAAGTGGGAGACTGTTGGAGATATGCCCAAGAGGCAATAATAAAATGGTTATTACAATATATCTTTGTGTTTATGATAATGTTTGCATACCATGCTATAATTGTATTAACCGAAACATTGATACATGTGTGTTATGTAAACAACAAGGAGTCCCTAGTAAGCCTCTTGTATAACTAGCTTGTTGATTAATGGATGATCATGGTTTCGTGATCATGAACATTGGATGTTATTAATAACAAGGTTATGTCATTAGGTGAATGATATAATGGACACACACCCAAATGAGCGTAGCATAAGATCAAGTCATTAAGTTCAATTTGCTATAAGCTTTCAATACATAGTTGCCTTAGTCCTTCGACCATGAGATCATGTAAATCACTTACACCGGAAGGGTACTTTGATTACATCAAACGTCATTGCGTAAATGGGTGACAATAAAGGTGGGATTAAGTATTCGGAAAGTGTGAGTTGAGGCATATGGATCAATAGTGGGATTTGTCCATCCCGATGACGGATAGATATACTCTCGGTGGAATGTCATCTGATTAGCTTGCAAGCATATGAATGGTTCATAAGAGATCACATACCACGGTACGAGTAAAGAGTACTTGTCGGTAACGAGGTTGAACAAGGTATGGAGATACCGATGATCGAACCTCGGACAAGTAAAATATCGCGTGACAAAGGGAATCGGCATCGTATGTAAATGGTTCAATCGATCACTAAGTCATCGTTGAATATGTGGGAGCCATTATGGATCTCCAGATCCCGCTATTGGTTATTGCTCGGAGAGGAGTCTCGACCATGTCTGCATAGTTCGCGAACCGTAGGGTGACGCGCTTAAGGTTCGATGTCGCATAAGTAGATTCGGAATATGAGATGGAGACCGAAATTTGTTCGGAGTCTCGGATGGGATCCAGGACATCACGAGGAGGTCCGGAATGGTCCGGAGAATAAGATTCATATAAGGAAGTTATTTTCCGGGTTCGGAAAAAAGTTTCGGTGTTTGACCGAGCTTCTAGAAGGTTCTAGAGGGCCACCGGTGGGCTCACCACCCGGGAGGGACCACATGGGCCAAGGGAGTGCAGCCTAGCCTAATGGGCCAGGGGCACCAAGCCCTCAAGGCCCAGCCGGCCAGCCCCCCTAGGGATAAGATCAAATCCCGAAGGATAAGATCAAATCCCTAAAATCGAGGGAGCAACTTTGGAAGGGGAAGCAAACTAGGAAGGGGATGATTTCGGATCCCCCTTTCCTTCTGTGCAATGGTGGGGCCCAAGGGGCTGCCTTGGCCGCCCCTCCCTCTATAAATAGAGGAGAGGGGCAGCCGACCATTTGCCCCGTGACACACCAAAGTCTGCCGCCCCTCTCTCCTCCACCGCTAGTCTGCTCCGGCTTGGCGAAGCCCTGCAGCCTTTCTCCTCCACCACCACCACCACGCCGTCGTGCTGCTGGGATTCCGAGGGGATCTACCACACCTCCGCTGCCCGCTGGAACGGGGAGAGGACGGGCTTCATCGACACCGTACGCGCGACCGAGTACGGAAGTGCTGCCGGATTGCACTGGGATGATCGTCTACATCAACAACGAGATCTGATCTCGTAGGCTTTGGAAATCATCAAGGGTTAGTATCTTGTCAATCTCGTTGCTTCTATCTTGTAGATTAGATCTTGGGTGTTCCATAGATTAGATCTTGGATTTATTCGTCTTGCGGTAGGAAAAATTTTGTTTTCTATGCTACGAACCCCTTCAGAACTAGTGCTTGCTATGAAAATAACCACATGGAAAAGATCCAAATAACAACCAAGAAAGATGATGCAAGAATGCAAAGGTTTGAGCTCTCTCCGAACGATACGATCGAGTTACTCACTCGAGAGCCCTCTTGATGGTACGCCAACTAACCTATAAACCGGTCTCCCAACTAAACCACGAGACCGGTAAGAAAGAAACCCTATCAAGAGCAAAGCTTAACCTTGCACATTCCACTTGAGCATGATGATGATGATGATCTTGACCGTAACAAGATGGAATGTCTCTCTGGATTGTGCTTGCTTGATGAAGTCTTGCGGATAGCTCCCCTTACTCCGCTATGGGAGAGCTTCTTCGGCGCATTTTCACATATCCATAAACACCATAGGAATGTCAAGTTTCAAGCATATGATCTCTTCGAGTTGGCTCATCTTGAACTTGCACAACATTTCTTCTTTCTTCGTCTTGTTGATGTCTTGAAGATATACATGAGAGCACACTCAATCTTTGCCTTCAAGACATACTTGTCACTTGATATTCTTAATTTGATCCTTGTTGCAACCTTGAAGCTAACATATGGTTCAAGCATTGCCTACAGACAACTCCTACAAATATAACTCAACGCAAACTTTAGTCCATAGAGATTGTCATTGATTACCAAAACCACACATGGGGGCTCCATGCACTTTCAAGCTCTACACGGAGTGGTGCATGGGAGATCGATTCTTGTTAATAGACATATTAAGATGCAACTAATGTGTCCAGTCTGCAGAGCTGGCCGGAAGATATGCGACATCTACTCTTCACTTGCCTGCGAGGCAGTGCTTGGGGAGCATTCTGGATCTAGAATCTTGGAGAATCTGCTAAGATGCCCGACAACAAATGCACCGGTGCTAGGCACATTAAAGCTTATGGAAACGATTGTTGTGACCTGTTGGTATACGTGGGTGGCAGAGAATAGAAATTGTCAAACGAGAGACGGTGGCAGGACCATCTCAGACAGCTTTTGCCATACATGCGATAACAACCAATTTTGTACAATCGGCCAAAGGAAAATCAGTGTTGAAAGAAGTGGTATGGAGGAAACCGGACCGAGGTGAGTACAAACTAATATTAATGCATCTTTTCACTCTAATGGGACAGGCTCGGTGGGTACTGTCCTCCGAAACGATAGAGGAGAAGCGTTGGCTGGTTTTGCTGCGCCTTTGAATCACCTTCTTAGTGCTGCAATGGCAGAAGCCTCGGCTCTGCAAAAAGGACTGAAATTTATGGAACAATTGGGCATCCAATCAGTCATAATAGAGTCGGATTCTCTAGAATTGATTCAAGCATGTAATGTAGAAGTGGAACTTTGGAGTCCATCCGCACCAATCCTTGCACATTATTTTATGAAAGCCCAACCTTTTGATTCGATTCATTATAGGTATTGCAGTCTAGATGCTAACCAAGTTGCTCATGAATTAGCTAGAAACTCTTTTAGTACAAACTCAGTGTTGAGGTGGAGTGATGCTCCCCAAAGTTTTATTATCCCTTTTTTACTAATTGATGTAACTCTTCTAAATTTGTAGTAGAAGTGTTTTATGTACTCTTTTCCTTACTAGGGTATCTAAGGGGGCTGAATTTTTTTTAATGAGGCGGCTTGCTTGCTGGTTTAATTAAAAAAGTACATATACGTTGGCAATTAACCTATTTCTTGTTGCATTGGAGTTGTACATGCAAAGCCCTGTTTGCCAATAAGGATTCTACGTGTTTGGTATACTAATCAAGGCAAGTTTCCAAGATGTTTCCCGCAGTGTTCTGGTTGAAACTTCATATGAGAAGGTAGTCCATATAATTCCAAGCAGTGACGCCAAGCAAAAAATACACAACTGCTCCATTTTACATCTCGAACGTCATGAGCCCAATAACCTATCAGGGTGCCTAGTACAGGGGATGCTGGTCACAAAAGATGTCCAATAACCTATCAGCACATATTACATAGGATATTTCTCTGGTTTCCCATTCCACTACCATCATTCAGCACGACTTCTACGTAACCAGGCTAAAACTATATTACCGCAATTTTTTCCAGCATAAAAGACATCTCAACTCATGCAGCAAGTGAAACCAAACTTCTTCGGTGCATCTTTTTCACGAGGTGGGATTATAACGGAGGTGCTGCTCGTAGTAGTTTATAAGCTGCAAAAGAACATAATACTGTGGTGTTGGTATATTTTCATTCATAAGGTAACATGATAGAGAAGACGATGCGGCATACCACCAATGGGTTATTATTTTTCAGTTCCTTGTCATCCACAAAGATCTCCTCCCCATCAGACCTGTTCATCATCAACGATAAAGAAATTGAGGGTAATTACTGGCAACAACTATGATATTCAACTGATGTTCTGATGCAATGCATAACAAATGATCTACTGAATCTGTAAACTTTTAAGTTTTTTGCTATTCTGGGGATACAAGTTTCTACTTCCAGGTGAGTTGCAGTAAAGTTTACACAAGCAAGCGCTCAAACAAATCAATGGTCTGCTGTTGCAATGGGGCAATGCCAAAATAATACTATGGAATAACAATAACTGAAAACCAACAAGAGAATTAACCATTAAAACCTGGTCACCTGAGTGCTTTGAATGTTATTGAAACTTGCTGCACATCATCTGTCATGGTGGCGAAGTAGCGCACTGGCTTGATGATCTTAATAATATGAAGTTGGTTGCCACAACCCTGCCCTTTGGTCCTATCACCAGTTTCTCCTTCTGTGGAATCAACATCCTCAGCGCCAGGCTTCCCAGACCTTCCAGTTTGAAGTTCACCTTGATCTTGCTGTACTTCATCCTGTTTGAACCTCCTGACTGATCCAAGCTTGCGCTTCTTGGCACCAGTCACCTGGACACCTTGAGACGGAGGTGCATGTACTGGATTTTCAACCGTTGATAAACCATTGCCAGGCTGAAGCTCATCTTGTTGCTGAACCACAACAGATATAGGTGCTCCTTGACATGGAAACCCATCCGGCGGCACACTGGAACTACCCTCCCGTGTCACACTTTGAGCAAGAATTGGCTGTGCAACCACATTTACTGATGCATCAAACCCCGCAATCGAGTTCTTACTAGTATTATTAGTAGCTCTCCTACTACTTGTCCTGAGAGGCAATGTTTTGCGTTCTGGGGCAGGGAGGTGGGATAAAAAACGGGGATCTGAACGACGTGGGCGGCCCCTTTTACCATGAGAAGTGTTAGGACTCCTCACTGGAATAGTCGTGATCTTACGCTTGCGCTTACCATGGTACCTTGGTTGCTGTCTGCAATGCATACACAAAACTATTGTGCCATATCTTATGCAAATGCAATTTAAACTTAGATAGAGAAGTGTTTCAGATGCATACCGCTTCTCAAAAGCATCCACAAAGTCAGAGCAGGCCGTTAGATTTTCGGCTGGCTCCCATGTGTTAGCGCTCTCTGGCCACCCGCGCCTAACAACTCATAATATGAGGGATATAAGCATCAGAACTACATTTACAATATAATTGCACTAAAAATATGCATAAACTGAAGATGCAGCAAAATCAACCATCACAAACTAATGAAAGAGAGATGAAAAGGCACCCATGCAGTGCAAATGCATCTATTGGAAGAATCAAAACAGAAGCTAGAGCTATGTGTGGTTTAGTCACTACCAAACATATACAACTGGAGGATGCACTGTTTGATCCAATAATTAAACTAAAAAGCACAAATATAAATCTGCTACATTGCAAATGACTGCCAAAGGACATAACCGGACAGCTACCATTGCTGAGTCAGGAAACCATAACTCAACCCAAAACCACACTAGAAATCATAGTTTAAAATAGCCAGCTATCTCATTTAGCCGCGATTTTTTTGGAGGCTATAAAAGGCTATAGCCGGGTTATAGCGGGTTATTCCATTTACCCTTTTTTCAAAAATTTGGAATATTTCAGTCACATCTTACCAAAAGAAGAGGAAAACTATGACTCAAACACGATGCGTGATACGACTTATTCAACTTTTCAAGGCAAACATGTATTCAAGTATTCAACTTGCAAGTTTGATCTAATTATATTGAGAAAATACAGGAGGTTTAGCGGCTAAATTAGAGGCTAAATAGGGGCTAAAAAGGGCTATAGCCGGCTATTAGCAGTTTTTTTCTAATTTAGCCTATAAATGGCATAGCCGCAGCGGCAGGTCTCTATAGCCGGCTATTTAAAACTTTGCTAGAAATCAGGGAGCATAGAAATAGAGATATCTAAAAGCATGGTAACTGCCACTATAATCAAATTTACTGCCAGTACGCCTATGGTCCAAGAATCTATTTGGCTAGGATGCAAGGTTACAGGAGGAACATGAAAAAGCAAACAGTGAATGCTTCAAGCGAATCCATCAACAAGCAGGTGACAGATCACAATGGTCCTGGGATTTGGGGGACGCTGAGGGGCTCCACCCCATCACCAACTAAGCAGCAGCCTTCTCCATCCTTGTCGTTACCAGCAAAGGTATACATAGTTCCAGCTACTCCGGTTACCCATGAGGGCACTGACAGTTCCGATCATCACGGGCGACACACTTGGAATTCGCTAAGTTTGATGGCACTATGCTCGTTTGTGGTTAGATACATGTTGCACGCATTTACCGAGTTACGGAAGGATTCAGGGTAGCAGAAGCAACTCTGTATATGGTGGATAATACCTCTCATTGGTAGTCGATACAAGCAAACTTTTGTTGGAATTCGATGTGAATGGTAATCGTGACAGGTTGAGGGAACTACACTTGCTGAAGCAGACAGATTCAGTTTCTGAGCATAAGCCCAAACCTGATCAGCTTGTGTAGCAGATCAAATTGTATGGCAGCTCCATTAGTGGGCTGATGCTGGTGAACAAGTTCATAATGGGTCTCAAGGACGAGTTTATTGGTCTTGTTGAAACTCCAGCCCACAACTGTGGTTCAGGCAGCCACCTTTGCACTGATTCAGGAAGGTGTGTTGGAGTGTTGGAATAAAAGACATACATTTGCCAAACCTGAGTCAGCTCCTAAGTATGACAACAAGTCCAATATGGGACATGCGATTTTTGAAAGGCTCGGCAACTGAAAGAATGTCGCCGAGCCAATGGATTTTGTTTTAAGTGTGGAGAAAAAATTGCCCCCAATCATCAATGTGCTCCTCCTGCAGAATTAAAAACTATGGAGCTTAATGAAGATTTTGCACTCTTAGGTAACGATTTTCTGGAAGCTAAGCTGCTCATAGTGTTGATGGGTGTTATCTGTCTCTTAATAGCTAGTTCAGAAAATTCAAAATGCATTTGGCTCCAAGCTCTTGCCAGAAATCAAGTTTTTTTTTCCTTCTGTTAGTAGACTCATGGAGTTCTCACAGCTTGTTGAATGCTGAGATGGTTCCAAGACTGAACCTAATACCCAAAGAAATTCCTTCCCAGCCAGTTCAGATTTTGTGTGGTGGATAGCTGGTTACACATTTACTCATGACACGAAAGTCCCCGATTTTGGTGGCTATGATGACCTAGGAGTCCTATGAAGTGTTACTGGCAACAAAAATGGATACAAGTGACTGAAAATGGGCAAGAGGTCACACAACATGGTGAAGTTTATTCTGAACAACTTAACATGTAGGAGGCAACTATTGAAGAAATCCACAAGTGGTGTGAAGGCAATGAGCTTTGGGCCACTGCCCTCATTGACCAATCTGATCAAATTTTGACAGTCCCCATGAGTTCTAGTTATAGTATGAAGACATTTTTCAGGAGCCATATTCTTTACCTTAGCCTACCCCAACTTGCTTGGGAAAAAGGCTTTGATGTTGTTGGTATCACATCTTCTTTACCTCCTCCCAGAGCTTTTGATCAAGCTATTTCTCAAAAGCACTGCACCGGTAAACTGTAGCCCTACAGGTGTTTTCCATATCAGAAAGATGAAACTGAGAAACAAGTTCATGAGGTTATACAAGCTGGTACTGTTACGCCTAGTTTGAGTCCTTTTGCCTCAGCAGTTCTCCTAGTAAAGAAGATGGATGGGACCTGGAGGTTCTGTGTGGACTACAGGAAACTGAACTTGGTGATCGTTAAGAATAAGTTCCCTATTCCTAGTGTTGGTGAGTTGCTAGATGAATTAGCTAGAGCAGTGGTTTTCTCTAAGTTGGATCTGAGAATTGGCTATCATCGGATAAGAATTCCTACTGTTGGTAGTTGCTAGATGAATTAGCTAGAGCAGTGGTTTTCTCTAAGTTGGATTTGAGAAGTGGCTATCATCAGATAAGAATGGTAGCGGATGATAAACAGAAAACTGCTTTTAAAACCCATCATGGTCAATTCCATTTTAGAGACATGCCTTCTAGATTAAGAAATATACTCCAGCCACTTTCAATGTTTAATTAATTCTGAATTAAGGGGTTTGCTGGGCCTGAGGGGTTATCATAGAAAATTTGTACAAGGATATGGCATTCTAGCGAAACCATTGACCACATTGCTGCAGAAGAATGTTTCCTTTCAGTGGTCTCCTCATGCTCAAGAAGCGTTTGACAAACTGAAAGCAGCCATGTATCATACTCCAGTACTACTCTTCCAGATTTCTCAAAGCAATTTACTATTAAACCATATGCCTATTCTACTGGAGTTAGTGCAGTTCTGTGTCAAGAGGTCCACCCCATTGCTTTCTATAGCAAAGCTTTGGAGTACTAAAAATAGTTGTGGCCTTTCATCGATCCCACGTCTACGGTATTCCCGTATGTCTAGCCCTTTTCAGCTGTCCGGACTTTTGGGCGAACTGGCTGGTGCATCACCTCAAAAATGTATCAGAGCAGAGGTATTGGGTTCAAGTCTCGGCTTTCGCAATTTAATAAAAATTGCTCTTGCCCTCTAGGCCTTATAGCGTCTATTCACGTATAGGCCTCATCGAGTCATACGTGAGAGGTGTTACATTTTATGTGGATCCCCACCTTTCTATCAGTTCGGACTTTTGGTTCTACTGGTTGGTGCCTCAAACTTAACAAGCATATGCTTTAGCCACTACCTCAAGGATAGGTTCATTCATCATGATCATCAGTAGCTTCTTGATGCAAAATTAACTCTTCAAAGTGTTGGAGCTCTTCAAATGGATATACATCCAGCTTTTTCATGTCTCGCAGCTCAAACAACATGTGCCTGACCACACTCCAGTGTTTACTGAATTACCATCCACACTCAAAGTTTTTCCTGAAGAGATACTGGATCATAGACTAGTGAAGATTACTCGGTGTAGGTCTTGATCAAACAAACTGTCTTCACTTCCAGAGAGAATGTTGCCTGCGTTGCAAGCTCGTTCTCCTTCAGCTGCAGTTTAGGAGGCTGGAGCTGTCCTACGTTTTCATATAAGAGAAAACGCTAAGGGAATTCACATGAGAGTTGGACCAGTGTGGGGAGCGAGTAGGCACATTATTTACACCCAAACGCTGTAAGAGAGAACAAGTGAAGTGAATCGTGAAATCTGGCATCTCCCCCAAGTTCATCTACTTCTGCCCCAAGTTCGTCTCCCCTCTCCCAAAATTTCCCAGGTATCCCCCTCCCCCGGGTTACATCTGATCTCTCTTAGGTAAGGTCATAACACCGTCTCCCTCTAAAAACTTGCTACTGTCCATGAACCAACCAAATCATATCAAAACCACGCCTCATATGCAAGAACTATTTACCAACAATGATACACACAAGAAATGTGCTCCACAAGCGAATCAGCAGCCAATTGCTAGGACAATAAAGCGGTAATTCCGTGAAACGGGAGAGGTTGGGCGAGAAAGGTGCCATTACCACTTGACGAGGTACTGTTTCTGGCCCTTGCGGAGGCGGCGGCGGCGGATAGTCTCGATCTCGTAATACCCATCCGCTAGCTTCGCCGGAGACCCCACCCCCTGCACGGGCTCCTCCGCCGGGGCCGCCTCGTCCTCCTCCTCCTCCTCATCTTGCTCATCCTCCTGCTCCCACTCCTCCTCTTCGTCCTCATCCTCATCCTCATCCTCCTCCCCCTTCCAGTCCTCCTCCTCTTCCACTCCCTTGGGTTCCTCTTCCTCTTCCACCACCTCCGCCGCCTCGTCTTCCTCCATCAAATCGCCGGAACCGCCTGCCGCCGGGGAATCCTTTTTGCCTCGAGCCATGACCTGATTCCGCCTCTACTTTGGCCCTAATCTGCTGCGGATCTTTTGCAGATTTGCTGGCTGGATTTTGGGCGACACGGGAAGAACAGGACGGAGCTCCTGCCCTGTCCTTGCGTGCTGACGTAGGCAGCGGCGGCTGCTCTCGCTCCAATTGTTCTTTCCCTTTCTATCCCTGCCGTGTGTGTTAGCTTTTTTTTTTCTCTGTGCGTGTTTCTCCGTATTTTTACAGCGCTACGGCACATTAATTGGATACGGTGCCCGTCTGATGGCAAAAAAAAAAAGATACGGTGCCCGTACGGCGCATTGAAGTAGGTTGCGGCTTTCTTATTCTCCCTCCAATCCAAATTAATTACGTGTATCTAGACAAATTAAAGCCAATCAATTTAGATAAAGGTAGTATAAAATCAAAAATATTTCTGTAGTTTATCCATGTGATGTTTTAGGGCTCCAAAACCGTAATGGACAAGTCGAGCTATATTTAGTCTTTTATTTTTAAATGTTTGAAAAAAAAATATTTTTTTGAAAAAAAGTCCTAGATTTAGCAAACGATGAAATCTACACGCGTGCAAAAAAATTAATGTAATTTTAGGCTACACAAAAAGTGATAAATCTGATGATTTGAGTATAGTGGATAATGCACATTTTAAAACTACAAAACTATCAGATTTTATCATTTTTGTGTTGTGTAGAATACTAAGAATTTCACATTGAGATTTTGCATGTTTGTACCATACATTATTATATATATCTAAGATTTTTTTTGAAAATTAAAGTATAACTTTCGCTTTTTTTAAAATAAAGAGATATATGTAGCTCGGCCTCCATTTACAGTTTTCACATCCAAAACAAATTATACATCATCAATCTACAAAATGTGTCAGGTTTCAGTTGATTTTAGTTTAAATTTGAATTAAAACTCCAACAAGTATTATGGGTCAGAGGGAGTACATCATCCAAAAAGGGTTTTAAAGATCAAGGACGCCATCTAGCGGGAGGTGAATGGGCGGTTGAAACATTTTAGGTTGGGGTTTTGAGCAAGTGCGGAGTAAAACATACATTTAGCTTGACAGGCACAAAACCTACAAAGTAGGATTTGCCTATGTGCACCAACAACTTGTGCTAAGCAAGATAAGCCACAACATGATAGCAATGTATAGAACATCAAGCATGAAGGCAACCACAATCTAATGTGCATAAGTAAAGGAGTTCGGGTTAAGAATTAACCGAGACACGTGGAGATGACGATGTATCCCGAAATTCACACTCTTGCGGGTGCTACTCTCCATTGGAGCGGAGTGGAGGCACAAGGCACTCCAAATGCCACAATTGTGCATTGTATTCTCCTCGACCTTCCCACCAAAAGTGAAATCCTTGATCCACTATGGGACCATTGAGGATGATCACTGAGCCCGTAAAAGCTTGGAACGAGCTCCATAACTTAATTGGAGGCTGAAAGAGCATTTCCCACACTAAATGTGTTTTGGGTGTTTGATGTCAACACAAGAATTTTTTTACGGGTGTTACTGTCTACGGGCTATTAATCTATATCACGCTCGCCGATATTGGTTTCCTCGGAAAAGATTATATGACGGAATGTTGTTTTCAGCTTGGTCGTTGGTGGGCAGAAGTTCCGGTCCCTGACGCCGGTACTACCGCCGGGATACCCCCCCCCCCACCTGCAGCAGATTCCTGCGCCCTTTCATCTACGCACCGGTAGTTGGCCTGTAGTACCGCCGGTTGGTACTACTGCCCTACTTCCGTTCCACTTCCGGAAATGCAACATTTCCTTTCTGAGGGCTACTGCGAGGAAATTGTCGTTTCTGGAAGTAGGGCCGGAACTTGGCCGGTACTACCGCCCTTGTTCCGTCCAACTTCCGGTGGCCCCTCTCGTTAGTAGGACAACCATCAGTTGGTGGTACTTCCGGTCCTAGTGACTGGTAGTACCGGCCTTACACAATTTTGTGCATAACTGATAGAGCAAAGGTGTCCGATCTTTCAATGAGATCAGGGATAAGTCGATTTGTTGGTGGAGTTCGTGCTTGATGATCCAACTACACGTGCAAAGCCCGTGCGCCAATGCAATCACTAGGATAATCTGCAGGAGTTACCGTTCTTTGCGGGTGCACGATTAGCCTAACTAGCAAGTAGGGCCTACCAGCGAGGGTCTTAATTCCTACCTGAAATCGAAAACAACTAAGAACTAATAATGCAATCAGGATATTGCGGATGAAGATGAAAACTTTATTGAATAAGGTGGGATTCCGAAAAGTCAGTCTTGTTTTGGGCGTTGGCCTCAAAGAAGTACACGAGAGTTGCAGCAATGACTAACTTTTAGTCTAATCAAAATCCTAGTCTAAAAAAATGACGCCTATGGGGGTATTTAAGGAGGAAAAGGTGGGGGTTCCGGCCAGCCATATGTATGGTGGCCAAACCAAACCCTAGAAGGACTTTCTCTTTAAATACAGACTCTAAAAGGTGGGACTTAATTACTGCGAAAATGACATGGGCATGGCCCAAAAATAAAATATGAAGTATAATCTTGTATATTTCGTCTAAGTTTTCAATCATCGTTACGGTGGCTTCAAAGTTCTAAAATCTTCACTTGTGGCGCCCTCTTCAATCCTCACACGCTTGTTGCCATCTCCATGTATGATCATGCTCCAATGTGTGTCCCTCTCGTCCATGCAAAAACTATTTACCCAATGCTATTTACCAATGATACACACAACAAATGTGATCCACAAGCGATTCAGCAATCAATTGCTAGGACAATAAAGCGGTAATTCCGTGAAACGGAAGAGGTTGGGAGAGAAAGGTGCCATTACCACTTGACGAGGTACTCTTTCTGGCCCTTGCGGAGACGGCGGCGGTCACGAATAGCCTCAATCTCGTAATATTGATCCGCTAGCTTCACCGGAGACCCCTGCTCTGAGGCAACCCCCTGCACGGGCTCCTCCGCCAGGGCCTCCTCCTCGTCGCCGTCCTCATCTTGCTCATCCTCCTGTTCCCACTCCTCCTCTTCGTCCTCATCCTCATCCTCGTCCTCCTCCCCCTTCCAGTCCTCCTCCTCTTCCACTCCCTTGGGTTCTTCTTCCTCTTCCACCACCTTCGCCGCCTCGTCTTCCTCCATCAAATCGCCGGAACCGCCTGCCGCCGGGGAATCCTTTTTGCCTCGAGCCATGACCAGTGTTGACCTGATTCCCCTCTACTTTGGCCCTAATCTGTTGCGGATCTTTGCAGATTTGCTGGCTGGATTTTGGGCGACACGGGAAGAACAGGACGGAGAGCTCCTGTCCTTGCGAGGTGACATAGGCAGCGGTGGCTGCTCTCGTTCGAATTGTTCTTTCCCTTTGTATCCCTGCAGGTGCAGCCGTGCAGGCGCGTGTGTATTAGCTTTTTTCTTCTCTGTGCGTGTTCCTCTGTTTTTTTACAGCGCTACGGCACATTAATTGGATACGGTGCCCGTGTGATCGCAAAAATAAAAAAGATACGGTGCCGGTACGGCTCTCCCTCCTATCCAAATTGATTATCTGTATCTAACAAATTAATGTCAATTAATTTTGCTAAGAGGTAGTATAAAATCGAAAATGTTTGTATGTAGTTTAACCATGTGATGTTTTACGGCCTCCCAAACGGTAGTGGACAAATAGAGCTATATTTAGCCTTTTATTTTTAAAATTTTGAAAAAAATATTTAAAAAGTTGAAAAAGTCCTGGATTTAGTGTAAAATTCATTGTATTTTAGGCTACACAAAAGGAGACAAATATGTTGATTTGAGTACAGTAAATAGTGCATATTTTAAAACTATAAAACTTGTCAGATTTTATCATTTTTATGTAGTCTAGAACATAAAGAATTTTACATTAAGATTTTGCATGTTTTGTAGCATACATTATTGCCTATATCTAAGTTTTTTAAAAAAACTTAAGTATAACTTTCGCTTTAAAAAAATAAAGAGGCTGCTCTCAAATTATTCTTTCACTCTCCCTGCAGCCGTGTGTGTTACAGCATCTCCAACAGACGCGCGCTAAAAAAATTATACAGCCGATTTTTATTTTTTTAGTCTCGGACGGTCTCTAGGTTATTCAGACGGGCGAAAAAATAAAGCGCGGAAATAACGCTTTACCAGACGCTGTAAAATACAGCGCCAAAAACAAGTTTTGCATACACACCATTGAAAATAAGATCAAAGATAGTACTAAATATACATTTTAAAACGACGACAAGAACAATAACTAAATGGATACAATACATCTAAAAATTAGAGAAGTTGAAGTCCGGTCCCGACGACTCCGATGGCTCAATCAAGACCAAATCCTCCCAACGTTCTTCGTTTTCGTCGGCGGGAAGGCGGCGGCCCACGCCTCCATGGCGCGTTCATCCACCTGCGCAATGGCGAGGCAGCGCTGAAGCTGCTGGCGGTGGCGGCGCTGCTCGGCGGTGACAAGGTTGTCGAAGCCGGCCAAGAACTCCACCTCCACGAGGGACTCATAGTCCTTGAAGTTAAGCTGCTGGCGGGGGCGCCCGAGGCGCCATGCCGCCAAGTCGTAGGCGCGCGTCACCTGCTCCACAGTGTCGGAGGGTGCCGAGGGCGAGCGCCGCCGGAGATGCGTCTCCGCATAGAACGTGCCGCTCAGGTGGGTGCGCACGCCCATAAAACCGGAGGAGTTGCACGGGGGAGGGGGGGGCATGGTGACGGCGCGGTCTCGGCGGCGGTGGTGCGCGTGGTAGGCGAGAGGGCGGCGTGTGGCGGGAGAGAGTTTTCAACGGCGGTTAAGGACGCGTCGCGCACGCCGTTTTGTACCGCGCGCCAAATCTCCCGCTCACGGCCGCTTTATCCCACGCGGCAAAATGTTTAGCGTGCGCTGTTTTGGCACGTCTGTTGTAGCGAAATTTTTTGGTACAACGCGGACTCTTTTGACCGCGTCTGTTGTTGGAGATCCTCTTAGCTCTTTTTCCTTTTCGGTGTATATTCGTTTTCTTTTAGAGCACATTGATGGATGCAGTGCCCCTACGGCGCATTAAATTAGGCTGCGGCCTCGTATAAAATGTTTGTGTGACGTGATGTATTTTTGGGCTTTTGATTTATAAAAAGTATAGGGATTTTAGTTTATTCTAGTGAATTTTAACTAACAAGGACACTTACTGTGGATCGGAGGAACAACATCATTAAAAATGGGGGTTTATATCACCGTGCACTTGTTGATTTTTTAAGGGCGCGATTGGTAGGGCGCAGCACTTTCAAACAGTTACTCGGGAGCAAAAAAACGGCTCGATTGGATGCCCAGTCCACACCCACGTAGTGCCCCGCGCACCCCTCAACGCAGCTCAGGGCCAGGCCTGGCGTACGAGCAGGTACAAGCGGTGGATATGGTGCGAGCTTAGACGATGCACGAGAAAGCGGCTGGAGATTTTCGGTCACCTCCCTAATTTCGCCCCTATTTAGCTCTACCCTCACCGCCGAAATCCACCATTGTTCCCCAGTCGAGCTCTTCCCCTTTCGAGATCCAAGGCGATGTCGGGAGATTCTTTGCCTGCTATGACGAGGAGCTCGGCCGCGGTCGTCGCCGGCATGCCTTCTCCATCTTCCACGGCCTTTTGTTCTGATGGATCCTCTTCTGGTATCTGTAAGAAAGCTCTAACCATGCCCATAGTTTGGTGTGTAGATCTAACCGTATATGTGGTAGATTGAGTTTGCAATCAAGCTTTCCACGGTTCGGTGTGGTAAGGATTAACTTATTTCGGTGGTATGGAACCCTTTTTCATGATTGTCATAGGACTGATGGGGTAGTGTTTGTCTGATGTGGTAGACTGGCAGTGCTAGTGAATGTACCGTGGCGCGAATAGAGGGGTGGGAGGTGAATGGTCGTTATACCATTCACAGTGCTTTTTCAGTTTTGGCGATGCGGAAGCAAAGGTGACTACTTTGGCAACTACGGTGATCCTAATATGATGCAATGCAATGAAACAAGTAAATCATGCAATGAGCAAGTAAGAGGGAAACGAAACAACCGGGCGGACGGTAGTGGAGACGAGACGCGATATATTTACCGCAGTTCCTCCCACAAAAGGGAGTACGTGTGCGTTGAGGATGTGTGGACCATAAAGGTGCCAACAGCCACGAAGGCTTCACCTTGTTCCTCGTGAAAACCCCGCAAAGGAGTCTTCACCTCTCCACTATCAAGGCCGGTTGAGGTGGTGGTTCCTTCACATAAGGTTGGGGCGAGCTGCACAACACCGGAGGCTCCCAACACCCTATGGGGCTAGCACAACACCCAGCTAACCTCCATAGGGGCTCATCTCCAAGAGATCCCACAAAGGACTAGGTGGAATTGGTGGAATCTTTCTTGGTGGAACTATAGATCGGGATCTCCTCCATCACTCTTCAAAGTATGGGCTTGATTGGTTGGATGGAGAGGGAGATCCTCAAGATTTGATCTCAACAACAATGGAGGAGAGAGGGTAAAGAGATGTTTAGGCGAGCTGAGGAAGAAGACCCCTCATATATAGGGTCGTTCAAAAACCAGCCGTTCCACAGATCCCGCACGACCGGTACTACCGCTCTGGCGAGCGGTATTACCGCGTCCATATGACCGTTACCCAACCAACTGGGCAAATCCCGCACAACCGATATTACTGGGTCAAGTACCGCTCGAGGTACCAGCATAGGTATTTTGAGTACTGGATCTCTTGCGGTACTAGAGTGGTACTAGGTGCGGTAGTGCCGCATGTTGGGATGTAATTACGGTACTTTATCGGTACCTCGACCGGTACTACCGCGAATCATATGCAAGGGTGACTCAAGCAGTGGTTCCGGTTGTGGAACCGCACAGATACCGTAGCACTTCCAGGGGCAAGGACCATGTGGCCGGTAATGCCAATGGTACCTCAAGCGGTAGTGTCGGTTCCGCCGGAAGACCGATACTACCGTCACCGAGGTTCCAGCTGACGTGTACCTGGTGCTGAAGGCAGTAGCGGTACTACCGCTCTCAGCACCGACATTACCGGTGATGCTGTGAACACATGTTTTCCGCAGCTCTTCAAGCCCTCTCCAAGTGTTGCCTCACTACACACACACAAATAACCGAAAACACTATCAAACTATATCTAACTATGATCTTGGTCTTCCGATCTCGAGTGGGTCATGAGTACACCGTGTACCTACATATATTTCAACAATTGTGCACACGGTGAAGTTTTCTAGTGTTGTTATCAAACACACAAAACACTAGGGAAGACTTTACTCTTTCAGTCTCCCCTTTTTTGGTGTTTGATGGCAACACGAGAATTTGCAATATAGCACAAGATATTATGATAAGAGCAAGTCTTACAAAATATAGACGGAGCTCCCCTAGACGTGTGCATATTTTAAATATGCATTTGAATACAAATTCACAACATCCTAGGTACATATCTCTCCCTAGATTTTACAAACCGATACCATATGCAACACAAAGATATATATATCAAGATATCATAGCATATGCAACATTTGGGCCAACACACATAGATTTATGGAGTTTGGGTTAAAGAGACATACCTTTGCCTTGAGAAAACCCAAACTATAACTTATATGCCTCAAATGAGATGATGTGGCCAATAGATAAGAATACCGAAATCCGAGAATTAGGCACGTCATAATTAAGTAGTTATTACAAACCGGGGGTCCATGAAAGCAAATGAAGTTCCAACACGAATAGAGACAAAGTTTATCATAACTAGCGATAAAAAATGATGCCAAGGCCACAAAGACCAAAAACAAGCACAAAGGCCCTTGGCATAAACCCATGCAAATTCCCGCCTCCTAATAATCAACTTATCCCCCTTTGGCATCGAAACACCAAAAAGGGAGAAGGAGCAAGCTAGCGTCCCAAGAGATCACTCGTCGTCGTCGTCGTCGTCGTCCTCCTCCTCCTCCTCTTCATACTCCTCGCCCTCATCCTCAATCTCTTCATCATCACCTTGTGCCATTGAGTCTTGGGTGGTAGAAGCGCGAGACCATTGACGTTGAACTTCAGGGATGGAGTCCTCGGAGCTAGACCACTTGTACTTGGAGATCCATTCCTCGCGAGGCGTGATGACGTTATCAGAGCCATCGGAGACTTGAAGTCCCATGTGGACCATCATGGCCTTTTGGCGTTGACAGATCTTCTTGTTTTTCTCATGCTCATAGTACATCTTCTCTTGGAGGTCCACCTTGAGGCAAAAGGATTTCCTGATCCTTGCGGTGAGCTTGGAAAACCAACCCTTGGTCTTGAAGAGGGGCAACCCGTAGTCGGGTTCTTCATCTTCATCTTCTTCCACCTCTTGGGCCCTTGAGAGTTGGTGTTGCTTGATCAAGGGGCCTCGAACGGGATGAGGAGTGAGGCGGTGATGCGCGTGATGTACACGTCCGTTGGGAACCCCAGAGGAAGGTGTGATGCACACGGCAAGTTTTCCCTCGAAGAAACCAAGGTTATCCAGTAGGAGCCAAGAAGCACGTGAAGGTTGTTGGTGGAGGAGTGTAGTGCGGCGCAACACCAGTGAAACCGGCTCCAACGTGGAACCTGCACAACACAATCAAGATACTTTGCCCCAACGTAACAGTGAGGTTGTCAATCTCACCGGCTTGCTGAAAACAAAGGATTAAGCGTATCGAGTGGAAGATGGTGTTTGTTTGCAAAGAAGTAAGAACAATAATTGCAGTAGATGTATTCAGATGTAAAAGAATGGACCGGGGTCCACAGTTCACTAGTGGTGTCTCTCCAATAAGATAACTAACATGTTGGGTGAACAAATTACAGGTGGGCAATTGACAAATAAAGATTCAATACATATCAATGATGATTACTATGAGATTTAATCAGGGCATTACGACAAAGTACATAGACCGCTATCCAGCATGCATCTATGCCTAAATAATCCACCTTCGGGTTAGCATCCGCACCCCCTCCAGTATTAAGTTGTAAACAACAGATAATTGCATTAAGTATGGTGCGTAATGTAATCAACACAAATATCCTTAGACAAAGCATCGATGTTTTATCCCTAGTAGCAACGGCACATCCACAACCTTAGAACTTTCTGTCACTGTCCCAGATTAAATGGAGGCATGAACCCACTATCGAGCATAAATACTCCCTCTTGGAGTTACAAGTATCAACTTGAGCCTCTACTAGCAATGGAGAGCATGCAAGAACATAAACAACACATATATAATAGATTGATAATCAACTTGACATAGTATTCTAGATTCATCGGATCCCACCAAACACAACATGTAGCATTACAAATAGATGATCTTGATCATGTTAGGCAGCTCACAAGATCTAAACAATGATAGCACAAGCGGAGAAGACAACCATCTAGCTACTGCTATGGACCCATACTCCAAGGATGAACTACTCACGCATCAATCGGGGCGGGCATGATGATGTAGAGCCCCTCGGTGATGATTCCCCTCTCAGACGGGTGTCGGAGGCGATCTCCTGAATCTCCTGAGATGGGATTGGCGGCGGCGGCGTCTCTGGAAGGTTTTCCGTATCGTGGCTCTCGGTACAGAGAGTTTCGCGACGAAGGCTTTAAGTAGGCGGAAGGGCAGGTCAGGGGGCGACGCGAGGGACCCACACGCTAGGGCCGCGTGGGCCCAAGCCTGGCCGCGCCGCCCTAGTGTGGCGTCGCCTCGCGGCCCCACTTCTCCTCCGGTCTCTGGAAGCTTCATGGAAAAATAGGACCACAGGCGTTGATTTCGTCAATTGAGAATATTTCCTTTTAGGATTTGAAACCAAAGCACAACAACTGGCGCTTCGGCATCTTGTTAATAGGTTAGTGCGGAAAATGTATAATAATGATGTAAAGTATGTATAAAACATTCAAGTATTGTCATAAGGTAGCATGGAACATAAGAAATTATAGATACGTTTGAGACGTATCAAGCATCCCCATGTTTAGTTCCTACTCCCTCGAGTAGGTAAACGATAACACAAATAATTTCGAAGTGACATGCTACCAACATAACCTTGATCAACATTATTGTAAAGCATATGAAATGGATGGAGTGATCTGAAGCAAAAGATTGCTAACAAAAGATAATGACTAAACAAATGAATCATATAGCAAAACTTTTCATTAATAGTACTTTCAAGACAAGCATCAACAAGACTTGCATAAGAGCTAACTCATAAGCAATAAATTCAAAGTAGAATGCATTGAAGCAACACGAAGGATGATTAAGTTTCAGCAATTGCTTTCAACTTGTAACATGTATATCTCATGGATATTTGTCAACATAGAGTAGTATAACAAGTGCAATAAGTAAACATGTAAGAATCAATGCACACAGTTAACACAAGTGTTTGCTTCTAAGATAGAAAGAAGTGGGTAGACTGACTCAATCATAAAGTAAAAGAATGGCCCTTCGCAGAGGGAAGCATGGATTACTATTTTTGTGCTAGAGCTTTTATTTTGAAAACATAGAAACAATTTTGTCAACGGTAGTAATAATTCATATGTGCTATGCATAATACTTCCTACAAGTTGCAAGTCTCATGCATAGAGTACTAATAGTGCTCGCACCTTGTCCTAATCAGCTCGGATAACACGGATTATCATTGCATGACATATGTTTCAACCAAGTGTCACAAAGGGGTACCTCTATGCCGCCTGTACAAAGGTCTAAGGAGAAAGCACGCATTGGATTTCTCGCTTTTGATTATTCTCAACTTAGACATCCATACCGGGACAACATAGACAACAGATAATGGACTCCTCTTTTAATGCTTAAGCATTCAACAACAGATAATATTCTCATAAGAGATTGAGGTTGTATGTCCAAACTGAAACTTCCACCATGATACATGGCTTTAGTTAGCGGCCCAATGTTCTTCTCTAACAATATGCATACTCAAACCATTTGATCATGAAATCACACTTACTTCAGACAAGACGAACATGCATAGCATCTCACATGATATCCAACAAAGGTAAAAGTTGATGGCGTCCCCAGAAACATGGTTACCGCTCAACAAGCAACTTATAAGAACTAAGACACATAACTACATATTCATCACCACAATAGTTTTTAAGCTATTTGTCCCATGAGCTACATATTGCAAAGATAAAGGAATGAAATTTTAAAGGTAGCACTCAAGTAATTTACTTTGGAATGGCAGAAAAATACCACATAGTAGGTAGATATGGTGGACACAAATGGCATGGGTTTTGGCTCAAGGTGTTTGGATGCACGAGAAGCATTTCCTCTCAGTACAAGGTTTGGGCTAGCAAGGTTGTTTGAAGCAAACACAAGTATGAGCAGGTACAACAAAACTTACACAAGAACATATTGCAAGCATTATAACACTCTACACTGTCTTCCTTGTTGTTCAAACACTTTACCGAGAAAATATCTAGACTTAGAGAGACCAATCATGCAAACCAAATTTTAACAAGCTCTACGGTAGTTCTCCACTAATAGATTAAACTACATGATGCAAGAGCTTAAACATGATCTATGAGAGCTCAAAACAATTGCCAAATTTCAAGTTATTCCAAACCATATGAAGCATTTTCTGATTCCAACCAAATAGCAATCAACGAAGCAATTTCAGCCTTCGCCATGAACATTAAAGCACAATTAAGAACACAAGTGTTCCATATGAAAAAGCGGAGCGTAATATCTCCAATATAAGGATGGTGGGATCCAACTTTATTCAAACTAAACAAAAATAAAAGCAAACAGACGCTCCAAGTAAAGAACATAAGATGTGACGGAATAAAAATATAGTTTCACTAGAAGTGACTGATAATTGATCGATGAAGGGGATGCCTTGGGCATCCCAAGCTTAGATGCTTGAGTCTTCTTAAAATATGCAGGGATGAACCAGGGGGCATCCCCAAGCTTAGACCTTTCACTCTTCTTGATCATAGTATATCATCCTCTTCTCTTGACCCTTGAAAACTTCCTCCACACCAAACTTCAAGCAAACTCATTAGAGGGTTAGTGCATAATCAAAAATTCACATATTCAGAGGTGACACAACCATTCTTAACACTTCTGGACATTGCACAAAGCACGAAAGTTAATGGAACAAAGAAACTCATTCAACATAGCAAAAGCGGCAATGCGAAATAAAAGGCAGAATCTGTCAAAAACAGAACAGTCCGTAAAGACGAATTTTGCAGGGGCACTTAACTTGCTCAAACGGAAAAACTCAAAACTAATGAAAGTTGCGTACATATCGAGGATCACGCACGTAAATTGGCAGATTTTGATTTTTACATAGAGTTCTAGCGAATTCGTGACAGAACAGACAATTAATTTAGCAATCCAAATCTAGCATCAACTTTACCATAGAGACTTTACTTGGCCCAAAAACATGATAAGGAGAGGTTGCTACAGTAGTAAACAACTCCCAAGACTCAACAATACCGTAATAAAATGAAACATGGGTTATCTCCCAAGAAGTGCTTTTCTTGAACGCCTTTCAGCTAGACGCAGAAAGTGCAAATCAAGTAACATCAAGAGATGAAGCATCAACATTATAATTTGTTCTAATAATAGAATCAAAAGGCAACTTCATTATCTTTCTAGGGAAGTGTTCCATAGCTTGAGAGGAAATTGATACTTAATATTACCTTCCTTCATATCAATAACAGCACCAAGTTCGAAAAAAGGTCTTTCCAACACAATAGGACAAGATGCATTGCATTCAATATCCAAGACAAAAAAATCAACGGGGACAAGGTTATTGTTAACCGTAATGCAACATTATCAATCCTTCCCAAAGGTTTCTTTTTAACATTATCGCAAGATTAACATCCAAATAACAATCTTTCAATGGTGGCAAGTCAAGCATATCATAAATTTTCTTAGGCATAACAGAAATACTTGCACCAAGATCATATAAAGCATTACATTCAAAATCATTAAATTTCATCTTAATGATGGGCTCCCAACCATCTTCTAACTTCCTAGGAATAGAAGCTTCAAGTTTTAATTTCTCTTCTAGCTTTAATGAGAGCATTTGTAATATGTTTTGTAAAGGCTAAATTTATAGCACTAGCATTAGGACTTCTAGCAAGTTTTTGTAAGAACTTTATAACTTCAGTAATATGACAATCATCAAAATCTAAACCATTATGTTCTACAGCAATGGAATCATTGTCACCAATATTTAAAAAAAATTCAGCAGTTTTATCACAAGCAGTTTCAGCAGTTTCAGGCAATTTTGCACGCTTTGCACTAGGAGTAGAAACATTGCCAACCCCAATTATTTTACCATTGATAGTAGGAGGTGTAGCAACATGTGTAGAATCATCATTACTAGTGGTGGTAATAGTCTAAACTTTAGCTATATTATTCTCTTTAGTAAGTTTTTCTTTTTCTTCTCTATCCCACCTAGCATGCAATTCAGCCAACATTCTTATATTATCATTAATTTGAACTTGGATGGCATTTGTTTTAGCAAACCTAGCATCTTTAACTTCCTCAGGCATAACTTTCAATTTTAAAAGATCAACATCAAGAGCAAGACTATCAACCTTAGAAGCAAGAACATCAATTTACCAAGCTTTTCTTCAACAGTTTTATTAAAAGCAGTTTGTGTACTAATAAATTCTTTAAGCATCACTTCAAGACCAGAGGGTGCACTCTTATTATTGTTGTAAGAATTACCATAAGAATTACCATAACCACTACCATTATTAGAAGGATATGGCCTATAGTTGTTGTTACCATAATTATTCCTATAAGCATTGTTGTTGAAATTATTACTCTTAATGAAATTCACATCAACATTTTCTTCTTGAGCAACCAATGAAGCTAAAGGAACATTATTAGGATCAATATGAGATCTACCATTTGCAAGCATAGACATAATAGCATCAATCTTATCACCCAAAGAAGAGGTTTCTTCAACAGAATTTACCTTCTTACCTTGAGGAGTTCTTTCAGTGTGCCATTCAGAGTAATTGATCATCATATCATCAAGAAGCTTAGTCGCGGCGCCCAAGGTGATGGACATAAAAGTACCTCCAGCAGCTGAATCCAATAGGTTCCTCGAGGAAAATTCAATCCTGCATAAAGGTTTGGATGATCATCCAAGTAGTCAGTCCATGGGTGGGGCAATTCTTTACCAAAGATTTCATTCTCTCCCATGCTTGAGCAACATGTTCATTATCAAATTGTTTAAAATTCATAATGCTACTTCTCAAAGATATAATCTTAGCAGGAGGATAATATTTACCAATAAAAGCATCTTTACATTTAGTCCACGAATCAATACTATTCTTAGGCAAAGAAAGCAACCAATCTTTAGCTCTTCCTCTTAAGGAGAAAGGAAACAATTTCAGTTTTATAATATCACCATCTATATCCTTATACTTTTGCATTTCACAAAGTTCAACAAAATTATTAAGATGGGCAGCAGCATCATCAGTACTAACACCATAAAATTGCTCTATCATAACAAGATTCAGTAAAAGGTTTAATTTCATAGAATTCTGCTGTAGTAGCAGTGGAGCAATAGGAGTACTTATAAAATCATTATTATTTGTGCTAGTGAAATCACACAACTTAGTATTTTCAGGAGTACCCATTGTAGCAGTAATAAAGTAAACTAAGCAAGTAGAATAAAGACAAGTAACTAATTTTTTGTGTTTTTGATATGAAGCAAACAAGACAGTAAATAAAGTAAAGTAAAGCAAGGCAAAAACAAAGTAAAGAGATTGGATGTGGAGACTCCCCTTGCAGTGTGTCTTGATCTCCCCGGCAACAGCGCCAGAAAAGAGTTCTTGGCGTGTAGTTGACGTGGGAGTTAGAAATCTCGGGTGTAACTTTTCTTCAGTTCCCCGGCAACGGCGCCGAAAAAGAGCTTGATGCGCGTGATGTACACGTCCGTTGGGAACCCCAAGAGGAAGGTGTGATGCGCAGCAGCAAGTTTTCCCTCAGAAAAACCAAGGTCATCGAACCAGTAGGAGCCAAGAAGCACGTGAAGGTTGTTGGTGGAGGAGTGTAGTGCGGCGCAACACCAGTGAAACCGATGCCAACGTGGAACCTGCACAACACAATCAAGATACTTTGCCCCAACGTAACAGTGAGGTTGTCAATCTCACCGGCTTGCTGAAAACAAAGGATTAAGCGTATCGAGTGGAAGATGGTGTTTGTTTGCAAAGAACAAGAACAATAATTGCAGTAGATGTATTCAGATGTAAAAGAATGGACCGGGGTCCACAGTTCACTAGTGGCGTCTCTCCAATAAGATAACTAACATGCTGGGTGAACAAATTACAGGTGGGCAATTGACAAATAAAGATTCAATACATATCAATGATGATTACTATGAGATTTAATCAGGGCATTACGACAAAGTACATAGACCGCTATCCGCATGCATCTATGCCTAAATAATCCACCTTCGGGTTAGCATCCGCACCCCTCCGGTAGTTGTAAACAAGAGATAATTGCATTAAGTATGGTGCGTAATGTAATCAACACAAATATCCTTAGACAAAGCATCGATGTTTTATCCCTAGTAGCAGCACATCCACAACCTTAGAACTATCACTGTCCCAGATTAAATGGAGGCATGAACCCACTATCGAGCATAAATACTCCCTCTTGGAGTTACGAGTATCAACTTGGCCAGAGACTAGCAACGGAGAGCATGCAAGAACATAAACAATGATGACCCACAAGTATAGGGGATGCAGTCTTCGAGGGAAGTATTACCCAATTTATTGATTCGACACAAGGAGACAAAGAATACTTGTAAGCCTTAACAATGGAGTTGTCAATTCAGCTGCACAAAACAGACTTGCTCGCAAGAGTTTATCGTAGTAACAGTTTTATGGCGGTGGAAATAGCGAAATAACGGCAGCGGTGAAATAAAGACAGCGGTAGTGATTATAGTAAACAGCAGGATTAAAATACTGTAGGCACAGGGACGGATTTAACGGGCGTTGCATGGATGAGAGAAACTCATGTAACAATCAAAGCATGGGCATTTGCAGATAATAATAAAGCGGTATCCAAGTACTAATCAATCAATAGGCATGTGTTCCATATTTAGTCGTACGTGCTCGCAATGAGAAACTTGCACAACATCTTTGTCCTACCAGCCGGTGGCAGCCGGGCCTCTAGGGAAACTACTGGATATTAAGGTACTCCTTTTAATAGAGTACGGGAGCAAAGCATTAACACTCCGTGAACACATGTGATCCTCACATCACTACCATCCCCTCCGGTTGTCCCGATTTCTGTCACTTCGGGGCCATTGGTTCGGACAGCGACATGTGTATACAACACAGGTAAGATCAATAAACAACGAATATCTTCATGAATCAATAACATGTTCAGATCTGAGATCATGGCACTCGGGCCCTAGTGACAAGCATTAAGCATAACAAGTTGCAACAATATCATAAAAGTGACATCTACGGATACTAGGCACTATGCCCTAACAATCTTATGACTATTACATGACCAATCTCATCCAATCCCTACCATCCCCTTCAGCCTACAGCGGGGAATTACTCACACATGGATGGGGAAACATTGCTGGTTGATGAGGCGTTGGCGGTGATGGCGGTGAAGATCTCCTCAATTCCCCGTCCGGCGAGTGAACGGAGACTTCTGGCTCCCGCGACGGAGTTTCGCGATGTGGCGGCGTTGGAGGGTTTACGCGATGTCGACTTCTCTCAGTGCGTTTCGGTCGAAACCAATAAGTAGTCCGAAGAGGGCGTCGGAGGCCGGAGGGGGCCACACCATAGGGCCGCGCGGGCCCCGGCCGCGCCGCCTTATGGTGTGGGGCCCTCGGGCCTCCACCTCCTTCGCCCTTCTGGCTCCGTCAATATTTTGGTAAAATAGGGCCATCTGAAGAAATTCGAGATTTTCCGAAAGTTGGATTTGCACAAAAGCGAGACACAGAGCAATTCTGCTGAAAACAGCGTTAGTCCGTGTTAGTTGTATCCAAAATACACAAATTAGAGGTAAAACAATAGCAAAAGTGTTCGGAAAGTAGATACGTTTTGGACGTATCAACAAGCTTAGCTTATTGCTTGTCCTCAAGCAATTCGGTTAACAACTGAGCGATAAAAGAACTTTCATGAACACATTTGCTCATATGATGTATATATTCTCATGCTATGGCTAATACTTAAGCAGTTCATAATAAGATACATGCAAATAAGATCATCCAACAGCTATGTCAATCATGGAGAGGTACCAACAATTAATAATAAGCACCATGAATCATGTATATAAGCAGGATTGCAATGTTCATAAGAGAATATGATAAAGTGGTATCTCGCTTGCCCGTATTTGATCGGCAAAACATAAATGCCGAGGCACCTCTGAGTTCATAGAAAGACTAGAAGTAGTGATTGTCAAGGATAAAAGCATCAAAGTTATACCACAATCAATTATATTTTGAGACAAGCATATTATACTAAGAATGACAGTTGTGCTCTCAAGATAGTGCTCGAAGAAAGAATGGAGACACAACATAAAAGTAAAAGATTGACCCTTCGCAGAGGGAAGCAGGGATTAACATGCGCTAGAGCTTTTCATTTGTAAAGCAGAGTAAAATTATTTTGAGAGGTGTTTGTTGTTGTCAACGAATGGTAATGGGTACACTAACTACCTCATCAACCGGACTCACAAGAGCGGCTCCCATTTATTTATTTTTGGTTGGCACTCCTTCCAACCTTTCTTTCACAAACCATGGCTAACCGAATCCTCGGGTGCCAACAATCACATACCATGAAGGAGTGCCTTTTTATTTAAGTTTTATTATGATGATGACACTCCCCCCAACCTTTGCTTACACAAGCCATGGCTAACCGAATCCTTCGGGTGTCGTCCAACAATCACAAACCATGGAGGAGTGTCTATTTAAGTTAATTCATTCGGGACTGGGAATCCCATTGCCAGCTCTTTTTGCAAAATTATTGGATAAGCGGATGTGCCACTAGTCCATATGAGAGTCCGTCAAAAGTAAATGACAAGGTTGAAAGCTAAACACCACATACTTCTTCATGAGCTATGAAACATTAACACAAATTGAGAAGCATTTTGAAAGTTTTAAAGGTAGCGCATGAGAATTTACTTGGAATGGTTTGAAATGCCATGCATAGGTATTTATGGTGGACACTTTTGGAACAACTTGGTTTTCAGGTGTTTGGAAGCACGAGCAGCGTTCCCGCTCAGTACAAGTGAAGGCTAGCAAAAGACTAGGGAGCGACAAATCAAGAGAGCAGTAACTGTCATAATTATGCTTGCGGCAAAATAAATTAACGGAGGCATAAAAGTGATACAATAACTCTGAAGCAATATAAATCCTCGAGGCTTAATTGACTTTTTGTTCAGTCATATGCATGCGTGAGCATGTGCCAAGTCGATATAAATGAATTATTCAGAGGAGGATACCACAATGCCATACTTACTTATGAATAAAACAATGCAAGCAAACATACATGACATGCTACTCATATTAATAAATTGGAACTAAGCATGAGAGACTATGAACTACTAGACTTTCTCAAATAACATATACCTCACATGAACCAACTAAGCATGCTCATATGGATGAGTATATGTACAAAAATGAAAGCAAATAGAGTTCATACCAGCCTCTCACCACAATCAGATTGTCGTAGATCGTCATTATTGCTTTTTCACTTGTGTAGCTTGGATAATATGAAATGAAAACCACGCTCCAGCCACCAAAGACCATTGAAATCATGATGAACTTTACAAACCAAAGAAGAACAGCAAATATTTTTGGTGTTTTCGAATTAGAAACAAGAACGAAAGAAGACAAGCAAACAAAGCAAAATCTTTTTGGGTTTTCTTATGGCAAACTAACGATAGCAAATAAAACAAACTAAGAGCAAGGTACCAAATAAACAAATGGTGAAGAAAAACAACAGAAATATTTTTGGTCTTTTTGTGTTTTAGGAAAGAAACAAGCGAAAACAAAAGAATGCAAACTAAGAAACACAGAAAAGCAGGATGACAGAAATCTGCCAAATCCTGACAGCAGTACAGAAATCGAAAATAACAAAAATCTTCCATTGCTCAGACCAAAAAGTGTTCAACTAATGAAAGTTAGATAACAACCTGGGGAACATGCTCAAAAATTGGCAACTCAAAATAACGTTCTGGCTGTGCGTACGAATTTTTCGGTAACAGCACAGAATCTGTTTTTGGACAGCACTTCCCCAAATATCATCTCCCTCTCATTATAAAACCACTCTAAGAGACTAAACAAGTATGTACAAGTATCCAGCAACCATAATATGCAAAGAATGAGTGATGCCGGTATACCTCCCCCCAGCTTAGGCTTTTGGCCTAAGTGGAGTTCATTCCCAACGAGGGTCGGGGTTCCACGCCGGTGGATCATACATGGAGTGGTAATAAGGCCCCTGTGCAGAAGAATATCGTGGAGGCTCCACGTGACCATGATGTTGGTATGAGGAGCTTGCTGCATCGGATGAAGAGTCGGGATGCTCCTCGGTCTCCTCCACATTTTCCCTCGCACGATGGCTTTCTCTTTCTATGTATGCATTTAGCTCATTTTCTGTGATCGACCACCCGTTCCTGGCATCAAAGTTAAACAAAGCAGGTGCAGGCAATCGTACTAGTTTTTCAATTTTCTTAGTTATACTCCAACTTTTCTTATACAAAGTTATCCTATAATGCAGATTGTTCAAACTAGATGCATCTGAAATAAACTCATGTCTAATCATGGAAACCACATCAAGCTTCTCTATAGAAAGCGGAATATCTAAATGGTGAGGTTCTACACCATGCATAGCTAATAAGCGAGAGGCGATAAGACCTCCACAAATTCCTCCTTTCTCACGGTTAGTAGCAAGTCTACAAGCTATTAAAGCACCCAAATTATAAGTCCTATCCTGTTGCAAAGCAGCAGCTAAGAAAGCCAAGTCTGGGACAGATAATTTACCTCCGGTCCTTCTTGCAAGGACGCACTTTGTAATGAAATAGGCAAAGTAGCGGATGGCTGGATGTTGAATGCTACTAATCTTACCATCATCCTTGGAGAGACTCCTCCCATTACAAATCCTTGTATACAGATCTGAGAGCTCCCGCGGTGTTCCCCTGACCTTCTCGCAGGATCCCCATTGCGGTACTCCAATTGCTGCACAAAAAACACTAAATGGCAAGTTGACAGCTTTATTGTAAATTTTATACTGGACCATGGGGTCGGACCGCGACCAATTGAACTTGAAGTCCTGCACAAAAGACATAGTTAATTTTACATATTGTCTTGGCTCTCCTTCAACAAAACCACTCAGCCCTGCACGAGAGATTAGAGTTTGCACATCTTGTAAAATCACTTCTCATAAAGTCCACGCATGGGTAGTAAGAGGGGTATACTCCCTCCTCACGATTGACTCTTGAAACTTGCTGGACTTCCAATTCTTCTTGGTTCAATTGGGGCACACCTTCTTCCATTTCTGAAATTTTCAACAATCATTATAAAATTTGATTTCAAGGTGTGTAATTGAAGGGAACTACTATAGGAACTTGCTAGAGTACTAAGCATGCATCAAAACTAATTCCTACCACTTAGAACAAGCATGCAAGCTCACTAAACATGTTATCTACAGCAGCAAAATATTCAAGATATACTCAACCAAATGAAATTCTAATTGGACAATCAAAGGAGTCACATACCAAGGAGTAAATGTGCCAAATTTCAGAAATCTGGGCTGAGCAAGGAGATCGAAAAATCGCGAGTTCTTGAGCAGAAACAGTGAGAGAAACTTGGTACGAGTTTTCGGGAGAGAGAGGTCTGGGAGGAAGAGATGATGAAGTGGGGCAAGGGGTGGCCCACACCACATGGTGGCGCGGCCTGGCAGCGCCGCCCTATGGTGTGGCCCCCCTGGTGCCACTGGTCATCCTCTGGTGCTCCCAGTGCCTCGTCGAAAAATAGGACCAACGGTGTAATTTTTGTAATTTTTAGAGAACTTGAAAAATGCACATTTCTGGGTATTAAATTAATGATTACTGCGGGAAAATGATTTCTAAAATCTTAAATGACTAAATCATATTGCAAAATAAAAGTGCTACAGCAAATAAAATAAGTGGAAGGAGAAAAAAAGAAGTGTTGTTTAGCTCTTTTATGCAATAAAATATACTTGTTAACAAGGTTGATCAAGTCTTGCTACCAAATAAATTTTATATGACATAAGAAGAAATAAACCCCAAATCAATCATGTTACCTTATATTGAATTGATATGGATCCAATCACAGAGTTTGATATTCTTCTTTAGGCTCATATATAGGACAATCAATGGATCCCACTTTGATAGTTTTCACATTAAAAATTGTATTGACTCCACATACTTTATCAATCCTCTTGGGAAAATAGACAGTGTGTTCCTTATTATCAACATTGAAAGTAACCATGCCTTTATTGCAATCAATAACAGCCCCTGCAGTATTAAGAAAGGGTCTTCCAAGAATAATGGACATATTATCATCTTCGGGCATTTCCAACACAACGAAATCAGTTAATATCAAGCAATGTGAGTAACTTGAACAGGAACATTTTCACATAAACCAACGGGAATAGCAGTAGATTTATCAGCCATTTGCAAAGATATATCAGTAGGTATCAATTTATCTAAATCAAGTCTCTTATAAAGAGAAAAAGGCATTACACTAACACCTGCTCCCAAATCACATAGAGCAGTTCTAACATAATTATTCTTGATGGAACAAGGAATAGTCGGTATACCTGGGTCGCCCAACTTCTTTGAAATCTTACCATTGAAGGAGTAATTAGCAAGCATAGTTGAAATTTCCTCATTGGGGACTTTCCTTTTGTTAGTAACAATATCTTTCATATACTTTGAATAAGGAGGCAATTTAATAGCATCAGTCAAAGGGATTTGCAAAAATAAAGGTTTCATCCAATCACAAAATTTATTATAATGTTCCTCCTCCTTTGATTTAAGTTTCTTAGCAGGAAAAGGCATTTGCTTTTGAACCCAAGGTTCTCTTTCATTACCATGCTTCTCAGTAATAAAGTCTTCTTTAGTGTACTTTTTATTTTTAGCAGGCTTTTCAGGTTCTTTTTCAATTTCTTCTTTATCAGGAGTATCATTCTTATCATTATCTTCCTCGTGTTCATTACCACTTTCAGTTTCAGCATCAGAAATAGAAATACTATTAGGATCATTAACAGGTTCAGAGGATTCTACAACATTCTTATGTTTCTTTTTCTTTTTCTTAGATGGAGCACTAGTTTTAATTAGTTGAGAATCTTGTTCAATTCTTTTGGGATGCCCATCAGGATATAGAGGATCCTGGGTAGAAGCACCACCTCTAGTTGTTACTTCAAGCATGTTTTTCTTTAGAATTATTTCCCAACAAGTCATTTTGCACTTTAGTAAGTTGATCAATTTGAGTTTGAACCATTTGAAAATGTTTAACAAGTATCTTAACATCATTGGAGGTTCTCTCCACAATACCATGCAATTCACTAATAGCTCGGGAATTTTCCATTAAATGATTCTCTACTCGCATATTGAAGTTTTCTTGCTTAACAATATAATTATCAAATTCATCTAAGCATTGAGCGGGAGATTTTGAATACGGAATATCTTCCCTAGTAAAGTGTTGAAGCGAGTGTACCTCAATCATGGATGAAGGGGGAATTGTCTCACATATATCTTCAATAGGAGGTAAATTCTTCACATCTTCAGGTTTAATACCCTTCTCTTTAAGAGACTTCTTGGCTTCCCTCATATCTTCATCATTCAATTTAATCATACCCCTCTTCTTCACTATCGGTGTCGGGGTTGGTTCAGGTGTAGACCAATCATCATGATTCCGGCCTATTTTAGCCAATAATTCTTCAGCGTCGTCTGGAGTTCTTTTTCTGAAAACACAACCAGCACAACTATCCAGGTATGCCCTAGACTCAATAGTTAGTCCACTATAAAATATATCAAGTAAATCATGCTTTTCCAAATCATGGTCAGGCTGAGCTCTAATAAGAGAGCAAAATCTCGCCCAAGCCTCGGGCAATTTCTCTCCATCTTCCTGGTCAAAATTATAAATTCTCTGCAAAGCAGCATGTTGAGCACTAGCAGGAAAGTATTTTCGAAAGAAAACATCACGCAAGTCAGTTGGACTTTTAATAGAACCAGGAGGCAAATTATTATACCAAGTTTTAGCATCATCCTTTAATGAGAAAGGAAAAATTTTAGCGACAAAATAAGTACGCATCTTGACATCATCAGAAAACACGCCACTAAGAGTAGATAACTCAGTCAAGTGTTCAACAGCACTTTCTTTTTCAGTGCCACAAAAGGGTGTTTTCTCAACAATAGCTATATGAGATAGATCAGAGAAAAATCATAATCTTTATCCCTAATGTTTATAGGAGATGTGGCAAATTTAGGATCGGGAGATGGTTTATATCTAACAGCATGTTCTGCAAGCAACTTTTTAATTTTTCTTGCATCAGTAGTAGCATTGCATTTTTCAATAAAATCATCATCAAGCTCTACATAATCTTCATCAAGATCATCACTAGAATATTCAACGGACTCAGGTGAATTAACAGGTGTAGCAGCATTAGGAGTTTCAATATTTTCAATTTGTCTAGACTTAGCAATTGTAGCATCTAGAAAAGATCCCAATGAACCACTATCATCAAGCACGGCAGAAACATTATCAATATTATGAGAATTTTCAGATTCAGAAGTACCAGCACGCGAAGCATGTGGCGGTGAAACAAGTTTATCAATCACAGATGGTGAATCAAGAGCAGCAGAGGTACTCCGAGTTGTACCTTTTCTTGTAGTGGATGGTAATATGGCGATCTTAGTATCGCGAGGTTTACCCATAATGGAGAATTTGCAGCGAACAATATCAATCCAAGTGAACTTCCAAATAAAGCTATGCTCCCCGACAACGGCGCCAGAAAATAGTCTTGATGACCCACAAGTATAGGGGATACAGTCTTCGAGGGAAGTATTACCCAATTTATTGATTCGACACAAGGGAGACAAAGAATACTTGTAAGCCTTAACATTGAGTTGTCAATTCAGCTGCACCTGGAAACAGACTTGCTCGCAAGAGTTTATCCGGTAATGGTTTATGGCGGTGGAAATAGCGAAATAACATAGCGGTGAAATAAAGACAGTAGTGATTATAGTAAACAGCAGGGATTAAAATACGTAGGCACGGGGACGGATTTAGCGTTGCATGGATGAGAGAAACTCATGTAACAATCAAA
Organism: Lolium multiflorum; assembly: GCA_030979885.1. NCBI lineage: Eukaryota > Viridiplantae > Streptophyta > Magnoliopsida > Poales > Poaceae > Lolium > Lolium multiflorum. Next base: position 80,744,974 of record CM061747.1, read on the forward strand.
GCATGGGCATTTGCAGATAATAATAAACGGTATCCAAGTACTAATCAATCAATAGGCATGTGTTCCATATTTAGTCGTACGTGCTCGCAATGAGAAACTTGCACAACATCTTTGTCCTACCAGCCGGTGGCAGCCGGGCCTCTAGGGAAACTACGGATATTAAGGTACTCCTTTTAATAGAGTCGGAGCAAAGCATTAACACTCCGTGAACACATGTGATCCTCACATCACTACCATCCCCTCCGGTTGTCCCGATTGTCACTTCGGGGCCATTGGTTCCGGACAGCGACATGTGTATACAACTTGCGGGTAAGATCAATAAACAACGAATATCTTCATGAATCAATAACATGTTCAGATCTGAGATCATGGCACTCGGGCCCTAGTGACAAGCATTAAGCATAACAAGTTGCAACAATATCATAAAAGTGACATCTACGGATACTAGGCACTATGCCCTAACAATCTTATGACTATTACATGACCAATCTCATCCAATCCCTACCATCCCCTTCAGCCTACAGCGGGGGAATTACTCACACATGGATGGGGGAAACATTGCTGGTTGATGGAGAGGCGTTGGCGGTGATGGCGGTGAAGATCTCCTCCAATTCCCCGTCCCGCGGAGTGCCGAACGGAGACTTCTGGCTCCCGCGACGGAGTTTCGCGATGTGGCGGCGTTACGGAGGGTTTACGCGTCGACTTCTCTCCGTGCGTTTTCAGGTCGAAACCAATAAGTAGTCCGAAGGGGGGCCGGCCGAGGGGGCCACACCATAGGGCCGCGCGGGCCCCCAGGCCGCGCCGCCTTATGGTGTGGGGCCTCGGGCCTCCACCTCCTTCGCCCTTCTGGCTCCATCAATATTTTGGTAAAATAGGGCCATCTGAAGAAATTCGAGGATTTTCCCGAAAGTTGGATTTCTGCACAAAAACGAGACACGAGCAAACAGCGTTAGTCCGTGTTAGTTGTATCCAAAATACACAAATTAGAGGTAAAACAATAGCAAAAGTGTTCGGGAAAGTAGATACGTTTTGGACGTATCAACAACACATATATAATAGATTGATAATCAACTTGACATAGTATTCTAGATTCATCGGATCCCACCAAACACAACATGTAGCATTACAAATAGATGATCTTGATCATGTTAGGCAGCTCACAAGATCTAAACAATGATAGCACAAGCGGAGAAGACAACCATCTAGCTACTGCTATGGACCCATAGTCCAAGGATGAACTACTCACGCATCAATCCGGAGGCGGGCATGATGATGTAGAGCCCCTCCGGTGATGATTCCCCTCCGGCAGGGTGCGGAGGCGATCTCCTGAATCCCCGAGATGGGATTGGCGGCGGCGTCTCTGGAAGGTTTTCCATATGCCCTCATGAACGTGGGGAACTGCTCACAAGTGACAAACATAATATGAACCAGAGGCATAATGGTTCCAACACAATCTGAATATATAATCTCCCCACCAAATAATGAAAAAGTACCAATCATATGGCTTAGGTTTTTGGGCGAAACGGAGCGTCGGGATAAAAGTGGGGCTGATACGATGCCGAGGTGCGGACGGACCTAGGTGGCGCGGCTAGGAAGTTGGGCCGCGCCACCTGGTGTCGTTTGCACCTCGTGGCCCCTCTCGCTTGTTTCTTTCGCTCACGGCCTTCCTTCGGGTGAAAAACTGATCATGGTAATTTTTTCGAATTTTTGCGATCCAGAAAGTCCAGAAACAATAAAAAACGAAAAAGGAGGTTTTCTGCCTCCTAGAAATTAAATACCAATGAAGGGGACTTTGTAGGAAAGTCCCAGAAATCATCTAAAAATGCATAAATAACAATGTATGAAGGCAAATAACAATGAAAACTAACTCTATATGTAGCAATAATGATGATGCAAAATGCGCGTATCAACTCCCCTAAGCTTAAACCTTTGCTCGTCCTCGAGCAAATAAGCGAATATATCATATCATGGATCAATGAGCTTATGGTTGATAAAAGAAATACGAGCATTGTATCATCAACTTATGCATATTCAATTGTAAAGAAAGCTTTATGAACCAACAATCATACAAATATGAACTTCATAAGTAGAAACTCTAGCAATTATCTCTTACCATTTGAACAAGATCAACCATTGCATGTTGGACAATTGAACAATGATTCATGTGTGTCTATGAATATAGATCACTTCTTTGCTTGGACTTTTACCAGATTGTTCTTCATTTACTCTGCCTTTGTACCAAAGATAAACTCTCATAGAGCAACTAGTTACAAGAAGAGGAATTGCTAAATGACAAGAAGAGCATGAAAGTTTGATGTTTATCAAACACTTTGCTTTTCCTTTTTCATAATAAGTTAATAGTCTTGCCCCTAAGTAACCAGTATAAACCTTATTCATGGATCTTTCAATCATGTCATATGCTTTACATCCACCTTTGTCTTTCACTTTCCATGGTTAACCGAATCCTCGGGTGCCGACCTTTTCATTCACAAACTTGTTTGAGCATATGTATTGAAATATCCATGACATAATTTACCCGTTGATTACCAAGTAGCACAAGAATATCTCATACTTCCTTGTCATCTCCTCTTCCTAACTATTTGTTCTCCAAGACCACATCTCCAACACAACTTCAAGGTATTTTTATTTTTCTTATAATGTTTAGTATTGCTTGCATGGATCTTTCCTTTGTTGCAAGCCATACTTACAAAATTCAATGCTTGTCCAACATGTTCAAGTTAATTAAGTTCAAGATAAGATGTGATTGAAATTTCTAAATATGAGGAACACATCTGCATGAGTGTTACCCATAAATCTCCATACAAAAGAATCATGGATGACACCATACTTCCAATTTCATTAAAAACCACTTGACCAAAGATAGATGATAATGCTCTAAGAGCTTTCCAAACTATAAGAGACTTGATACTACTAGATGAAAGCAAAACCAAACTAAGATGACGAACTAAAGATGATGTGGTAAACTATAAAGCATAAAAGACTTGATAAAACTCCCCCAAGCTTAGTTTGTTGAAGTGGTGTCGTCCTTCTTGGCGCCCTCCTTCTCATAATGGGTGTCCCACTCCTTGAGTTTCCAAGGGTAAGGCCTCCCATTGTAGAAGGATGTAGGTGGATCGTTTGAACATGGTGGAGGCAGCTTGGGCGATCTTGTTGAAGCGATCCTCATACTCACAATTCTGGTTTCCACGTCCCACACGAGGGCTTGGAACCTATCTAGCAGTGTGAGGATGTGAAAGATCTTATCCCCCCTGTCCTCAATACGGCCTTGCTTCATAGGATTCAACCATCTTCACCATCTCGATGTTCATCAGATGATGCGCATCAAGACTACGTTCGATCACAGTGCCATACCTGAAGACGGTGTCCTCCAGGATCTTCAGCCTTTCTTCCATGGTGCCCTCGGTCTTCGGTGCCTTCACCTACTCCATGAGAAGCACCCCCTCCTTGAAGGTCTTCAGCGGAGCCACCACAGGGCTGAGGTAGCGGTTCACCACGCCCATATCCTTGGAGCCTTCCCCTCCGAGGTAGTATACGGAGCTCGACATGATCAAAAAGCTGAAAGTTCTGGACAAGAAAAACAAGTTTCGCTCGAAAAGACTCGATGCGAGATTATATCGGCAGAGGGAGGTATATATTGACGGGTTTTAGGTAAAAACGAATAGTTTGAGTCGAAAACAGGGCGAAAATGGAGTTCGAGGCGCGAACGACCACAGGTGGGGGGCGTGGCTCCGTTTCGCCCAAATATTTCACGAATCTTCCTTATTTTGCAAAAAGTAACTATCCTAAAATATGAACAGATTCCAAGATTCCTTCGTACCAGATTTCAACTTTTATTGGTTTCCGGTGTATGGCGGAAGGAAATTTTCGGCGATGATGGCTTCCGGAGTCCGTAGGTGTACTTCCTCCACGTTTCCAATGATATGTTCTCCTTCAATATAATGCTTAAGACGTTGTCCATTAACGACATGAGGCTTACCCTTCTAATCTCCATGGAGACAGATGTCTCCGGAGCGATACACCTCTTGCACAACCAGTGGACCCCGCCATGTTGATACTAGTTTACCTGCAGAGAACTTGAAAACGAGAGTTGAACAATAACACTTGGTCTCCTACTTTCAATTCTCTTTTCTTTATCCTTCTATCATGCCAAATTTTAACCTTCTCTTTAAACAATCTTGCACTTTCATAAGCTTCGTTTCTCCATTCATATAGTAAACTAGTTGGTACCCCGCGTGTTGCGGCGGGCATTAGACATATTTTTTTTGTATGCAAAAAATAACATTAACAGCCTATAAAAATAATGCTCATTTGCATACACAATTAAAATGCGCAAGCATATAGCTAATTAATTATTTGTCTTTGGTCACGCGTTGACGTGGGAATCATACATGAAAAATATAGCTCCTTTCGAGAACAGTATATATATTTCCTTATACTACCATATGATTTCATCATTTATCTATGATTAAATTTAAACCATCCATTTCTTGTGTTAGTGCACTTCTTATCATTGTATTTTTAAATACTACAATTATTTTACTTTCCACGAAAGAATTGATTTATACTGCAACTGCAAGAGAATTTTATGCTCCTTAGACGGGTATAAACAAAATTAGACCTCAGACAGTCTTTCACATCACGTGGCTGCTCCTTTTTCCACCTAATTTACAAATCGATGTATTCCAGAAATCAGTTGTATATGTATTTCTGAATTCAGTACGTCACAAGTTACTTGAATGATGAGAATACATGCACCAGAAGGGATGGATGGTTGCAGACTGATAATCTATATTATCTTTTTGAACTTCCTTACCATCATATTGTTCCAGCTGACACTACAGTTTTGGACAGCTGAAATTGATGTTGATGTACCATAGTAAGTTAAAGAACATATTATAAGACTAAGCTCATGTAGAGTTGTTTCTATTCATGTACTTCAACCTGGTTTATTTCCTTGTTGTTACATAGTTGTGAAGATGAAGAAGCTGGAGAGCTCGTGATGAGGAAATCTGGAAGCACTCATGTGTATGCACTCTGACGAACTGGGGGTTCAGGCAGCTTGAGGGCTGATGTCAAAGAATCAATCACTTTACACAATAGAAGATAGTTGTACACCACGGTGCTGCTTCTCTTTTTATTTGCTCTCCTGACTGTAACCTGCAACAGCAAAAAACGGTTAAGAAAGAACCTGAATCAACTCAGTTATCTTTTATTGATAGATGCACATTGATAACCCACGTTTATTTTTAATTCTTTGATGCACGGAGGAGGGCAGTTCACACAGGAATTTTACCAATCTTCAGGCAAACAAAAAGGATGAGAGGCAGATGGGATCATCTGATATAAAAAACGCAGATCGGAGCAAGGATAAGCTTTATTACTCCATAAAATAAGACAACTAATCTTGTTATCAGATATGTATTACCGAACACGAACTCCGCCGATCTATTGCAGCGGTGATTCTCAGCACCTAAGTCGGCGACACATAGCGATGCTGATTGCTGGCCAGAGAGATTCATGAGGCCTCAGCGGGTGAGAAGATGTCGGCTCATCGCGGACGCGGCTGCGAAATGGCATCTGTGGTTCCATTGTGTTCCGTGAAACGAATGTGCTGCCTGTGGAGCTGTGACTGGTGTGTGATGGGGGATATATAATGTTTAGTGGGGCTGTAGACTATAGAGAGACGTACTGGGGATGGCAGCGGAGGAGACACACGGCTTAATATTTGTGTTTTAATTGCCGGTTATGATAGAGTTGAAAAGGGAAGCATCTAAAACCGACGGGAAATGGAGAGTTGGATAATAAATTGGGTATGTGTGTGAAATTGCATCAAGCAGCCGTGCTGGCTAGGCAAGGGAATTCATATGCATAGGTAGCTCGTACGTTAACATGTAGAGAAATATTTAGTTACTGTGCTATAGGGTGAGTGGTGACCATAGATTTAGTATCAAGCGGATAGAAAGATTTGGAGGGATCGTGGCTGCACCAAATTCAAGCTTGCAAACATTAAATGCATTTTAGTGGGGATAAACTTTATAGATATTATATATTTATGTCTAAGATTATCTTTTCCCCAGCAGTTTTAAAATCAAAGTTAAGTTACTTAATGGCCCACCTAGCTTTGTGTTCTAATTCTACAGGTAAATGACAAGCTTTTCCATAAACCATTCTATAAGGAGACATTCCCATAGGATTTTTGAAAGCAGTTCTGTAAGCCCATAAAGTTTCATTAATTTTAGTTGGCCAATCAGACCGAGACTTATTAACTGTGTTTTCCAATATAAGTTTCAATTCTCTATTACTCAATTCAACTTGACCACTAGTTTGTGGGTCATATGGAGATGCTACTCTATGATTAACGTCATACTTATCCAAAATCTTTCTAAAAACTTGATGAATAAAGTGAGAACCACCATCAGTAATTAAAAATTTAGGTACTCCAAACCTGGGAAGAATGATGTCCTTGAACATCTTCATTGCAGTAGCATGGTCAGCACTCTTTGTCGGAATTGCTTCCACCCACTTAGTAACATAATCCACTGCAACCAAAATGTGAGTATATTGCGACTTGTTGGCAGAAATGGCCCCATAAAGTCAAATCCCCAAACATCAAATGGTTCAAGAGGCAAAGTATAATTCATAGGCATTTCATTTCTCTTACCAATGTTAACAATGCATTGACATTTATTGTTGGAGATATGCCCAAGAGGTAATAATAAAAGTGTTTATTGTTATATCTTAGTGTTCATGATAAATGTTTACATCCCATGCTATAATTGTATTAACCGAAAACATTAATACTTACGTGTTTTGTAAACATAAAGGAGTCCCTAGTAAGCCTCTTGTTAAACTAGCTTGTTGATTAATAGATGATCATAGTTTCCTGATCATAAACATTGGATGTTATTAATAACACGATCATATCATTAGGTGAATGATGTGATGGACATACACCCATAGTAAGCGTACCATATGATCAAGTCATTAAGTTCGTTTTGCTTCAAGCTTTAAGATACATAGCGACTTAATCTTTCGACCATGAGATCATGTTAATCACCTACACCGGATGGATGCTTTGATGACACCAAACACTACTTTGTAAATGGGTTGTTATAAAGGTGGCATTAAGTGTTCGGAAAGTATAGGGTTGAGGCACATGGATCAATAGTGGGATTTGTCCATCCTAATGACGGATAGATATACTATAGGCCCTCTCGTGGAATGACATCCAATTAGCTTGCAAGCATGTGACTGGCTCACAAGGGATGTCATGATACGAGTAAAGAGTACTTATCAGTAACGAAGTTGAACTAGGTATGAAGATACCGACGATCAAACTTCGGATAAGTAAAATATCGCGAGACAAAGGGAATTGTTATTTTATGTAAATGGTTCTTTCGATCACGAAGTCATCATTGAATATGTGGGAGCTATTATGGATGTCCAGATCCCGCTATTAGTTATTAATCGGAGAAGAGTCTCGACCATGTCCGCATAGTTCTCGAACCGTAGGGTGAGAAACTTAAGGTTTGACGTCGTGTTAAGTAGATATGGAATATGAAATTGAGTTCGAATGTTGTTCGGAGTCTCTGATGGGATCCAGGACATCACGAGAAGTTCCGGACTGGTCCAGAGAATAAGATTCATATATGAGAAGTCACATTCCAAGTTTGGGAGTGGTCCGGTGAATTTATGTAAGGTTGTAGTGTTGGAGATATGCCCAAGAGGCAATAATAAAAGTGTTTGTTGTTATATCTTAGTGTTCATGATAAATGTTTGCATCCCATGCTATAATTATATTAACCGAAACATTGATACATGTGTGTTATGTAAACAACAGGGGTCCCTAGTAAGCCTCTTGTATAACTAGCTTGTTGATTAATAGATGATCATCGTTTCGTGATCATGAATATTGGATGTTGTTAATAACAAGGTTATGTCATTGGGTGAATGATATAATGGACACACACCCAAATAAGCATAGCATAAGATCAAGTCATTAAGTTCATCTTGCTATAAGCTTTCGATACATAGTTACCTAGTCCTTCGACCATGAGATCATGTAAATCACTTACATCGGAAGGATACTTTGATTACATCAAACGCCATTGCGTAAATGGATGGTTATAAAGATGGGATTAAGTATTCGGAAAGTATGAGTTGAGGCATATGGATCAAGAGTGGGATTTGTCCATCCCGATGACGGATAGATATACTCTGGGCCCTCTCGGTGTAATGTCGTCTAATTAGCTTGCAAGCTGATGTCTCTGGTGCTTCTATTCTTGAAGCAGTGTTGGGTCTCCAAGAGCAGAGGTTTGTAGAACAGCAGCAAGTTTTCCCTTAAGTGGATCACCCAAGGTTTATCGAACTCGGGAGGAAGAGGTCAAAGATATCCCTCTCAAGCAACCACAATCACGATACAAGAAGTCTCTTGTGTCCCCAACACACCTAATACACTTGTCAGATGTATAGGTGCACTAGTTCGGCGAAGAGATAGTAAAACACAGGTGGTATAGATGGTGGTAATATTGCAGAAAGTAAAGATGCAGTAAAACAGTAAACAAGCGGCGCCAGAAAATAGCTTGCTGGCGTGGAAAGCAATTCTTTGTGGTGGAAACAAGGCCTAGGGATCATACTTTCACTAGTGGACACTCTCAACATTGATCACGTAATAAATAAGTTCTCTTCCTTGTGCTACATATACTCTTGTTGGATGATGAACACCACTAATTGTGTAGGATTACACGAACCCTCAATGCCGGAGTTAACAAGCTCCACAACATTCGATATTCATGTTTAAGTAACCTTAGAGTATAATAGATCTTTGCAAAATAGACCAAGTACTAACATAGCATGCACACTGTCACCATCACACTATGAAGGAGGCATAGATCACATCAATACTATCATAGCGATAATCAACTCCATAACCTACAAGAGATTATGATCATAATCTACGACAAGAACTACACAATGCACACACTGTCACCATTACATCATGCAGGAGGAATAGACTACTTTAATAACATCACATGACTAGCACATAGATAAATAGTGATACAAAACACATTGCAATCATAAAGGGATATAAATAAGCACTTCACTATGCCATTCATAACAGTGAATAAGTATTCTGTGAAATATAGCCTAAGAGACCCACACGGTGCACACACTGTCACCTTTACACACGTGGGACAAGGAGTCTCGGAGATCACATAAGTAAAATCCACTTGACTAGCATAATGACATCTAGATTACAAGCATCATCATATGAATCTCAATCATGTAAGGCAGCTCATGAGATTATTGTATTGAAGTACATAGGAGAGAGATGAACCACATAGCTACCGGTACAGCCCTTAGCCTCGATGGAGAACTCCCTCCTCATGGGAGACAGCAGCGGTGATGAAGATGGCGGTGGTGTCGATGGAGAAGCCTTCCGGGGGCACTTCCACGTCCGGCGGCGTGCGGCAGAGACTCATGTCCCAGATCTGGCTTCGCGATGGCGCGGCGGCTCGGAACTTTCTCGTACCGTGGCTTATTCGTATCGGGGTTTTAGGTCAGGGGAGCTTATAGGCGAAAGGGGAGCCTCGGAGGGGCCCTGGTGGGGCCGGACACCAGGCCGGCGCCCCCTCGGGCCGCCAATGTGTGGGGCCTGTGGCCCCCTCTGGTCCCTCTCGGGTGTTCTGGAAGCTTCCGGTGAAAATAGGGTCCGGGCGTTGATTTACGTCCGATTAGAGAATATTTCCTTACTAGGATTTCTGAAACCAAAAACAGAAACAGGAACTGGCACTTCGGCATCTCGTCAATAGGTTAGTTCGGAAAACACATCAAAACGATATAAAGTGTGAACAAAACATGTAGGTATTGTCATAAAACAAGCATGGAACATCGAGAAATTATAGATACGTTGGAGACGTATCAGCATCCCCAAGCTTAGTTCCTACTGTCCTCGAGTAGGTAAACGATAACACAAATAATTTGAGGTGACATGCTACCATCATAATCTTGATCAACATTATTGTAAAGCATATGACATGAATGGAGTGATTCAAAGCAATATCTATAGTTTGCTAACAAATAGATAACATATAGCAAAACTTTTCATGAATAGTACTTTCAAGACAAGCATCAATAAGTCTTGCATAAGAGTTAACTCATAAAGCAATAAATTCAAAGTAAAGGCATCGAAGCAACACAAAGGAAGATATAAGTTTCAGCAGTTGCTTTCAACTTTCAACATGCATATCTCATGGATAATTGTCAACATAGAGTAATATGATGAATGCAAATAAGCAAGTATGTAAGAATCAATGCACAGTTGACACAAGTGTTTGCTTCTAAGATGGAAGGAAATAGGTAAACTGACTCAACAATAAAGTAAAAGATAAGGGAAGCAGGGATTAAATCATGTGCTAGAGCTTTTCAAGTTTTGAAATCATATAGAGAGCATAAAAGTAAAATTTTGAGGAGGTGTTTGTTGTTGTCAACGAATGGTAATGGGCACTCTAACTACCTCATCAACCAGACTTTTAAGAGCGGCTCCCATGAAGGACGTTATCTCTACCAGCAAGGTAGATCATCCCTCTTCTCTTTTGTTTACACATGTACTTTAGTTTTATTTATTAGATGACACTCCCCCAACCTTTTGCTTACACAAGCCATGGCTAACCTCGGGTGCCTTCCAACATTCACATACCATGGAGGAGTGTCTATTTGCAATATTAAGTTGCTTACTGATAGATAGAGAGCAAAACATGTGAAGAGAATTATTAATGCAAGTTAATTAATTGGGCTGGGAACCCCATTGCCAGCTCTTTTTGCAAAATTATTGGATAAGCGGATGAGCCACTAGTCCATTGTGAAAGTCTGTCCGAAGTAAATGACAAGATCGAAAGATAAAACACCACATACTTCCTCATGAGCTATAAAACATTGACACAAATAAGAGATAATAGCTTTTGAATTGTTTAAAGGTAGCACATGAAGTATTTACTTGGAATGGCAGGAAATACCACATAGTAGGTAGATATGGTGGACACAAATGGCATAGGTTTTGGCTCAAGGTGTTTGGATGCACGAGAAGCATTTCCTCTCAGTACAAGGCTTTGGCTAGCAAGGTTGTTTGAAGCAAACACAAGTATAAACCGGTACAGCAAAACTTACATAAGAACATATTGCAAGCATTATAAGACTCTACACTGTCTTCCTTGTTTCTCAAACACTTTACCAGAAAATATCTAGACCTTAGAGAGACCAATCATGCAAACCAAATTTCAACAAGCTCTAGTAGTTCTTCATTACTAGATTTAACTACATGATGCAAGAGCTTAAACATGATTTATGAGAGCTCAAAACAATTGCCAAGTATCAAATTATTCAAGACCATATGAAGCATTTTCTGATTCCAACAAAATATCAACAAGTGAAGCGATCAACTTTCGCCCTTGAACATTAAAAGCTAAGAACACATGTGTTCATATGAACCAGCGGAGCGTGTCTCTCTCCCACACAAGGATGAATTTATTCAGAGAACTAAGATAACAAAACAAAAATAAAAGCACACAGACGCTCCAAGTCAAGTACATAAGATGTGACTGAATAAAAATATAGTTTCAATAGAAGAAACCTGATAAGTTGATGAAGAAGGGGATGCCTTGGGCATCCCAACCTTAACGTCTTCTTGAAATATGCAGGGATGAACCACGGGGCATCCCCAAGCTTAGGCTTTTCACTCTTCTTGATCATATATCACCCTCTTCTCTTGACCCTTGAAAACTTCCTCCACACCAAACTTTAAGCAAACTCATTAGAGGGTTAGTGCACAATCAAAAATTCACATGTTCAGAGGTGACACAATCATACACTTCTGGACATTGCACAAAACTTCTGAAAGTTAATGGAACAAAGAAACCCATTCAACATAGCAAAAGCGGCAATGCGAAATAAAAGGCAGAATCTGTCAAAAACAGAATAGTCCGTAAAGACGAACCTGGAAGGGGCACTTAACTTGCTCAAACGGAAAAACTCAAAACTAATGAAAGTTGCGTACATATCTGAGGATCACACACGTAAATTTGCAGATTTTTTTGATTTTTTTACAGAGACTTCTGCTCAAATTCGTTACAGACAGCAATGCTGTTTCTCCGCAGCAATCCAAATCTAGCATCAACTTTACCATAGAGACTTTACTTGGCACAAAAAACATGATAAGGAGAGGTTGCTACAGTAGTAAACAACTTCCAAGACTCAACAAAACAAAAATTGCTGTAGTAAAATAAACACATGGGTTATCTCCCAAGAAGTTCTTTCTTTATAGCCATTAAGATGGGCTCAGCAGTTTTAATGATGCTCTCGAAAGAAAGAGAGTTGAAGCAAAAGAGAACATCAAGAAGCAAATTCAAAACACATTTAAGTCTAACATGCTTCCTATGCATAGGAATCTTGTAAATAAACAAGTTCATGAAGAGTATAGTGGCAAGCATAGGAAGACAAAACAAGTGTAGCTTCAAAATTTCAGCACATAGAGGTGTTTTAGTAACATGAAAATTTCTACAACCATATTTTCCTCTCTCATAATAACTTTCAGTAGCATCATGAGCAAACTCAACAATATAACTATCACATAAAGCATTCTTATCATGAGTCTCATGCATAAAATTATTACTCTCAACATAAGCATAATCAATTTTATTAGTTGTAGTGGGAGCAAATTCAACAAAGTAGCTATCATTATTATTCTCATCATCAAATATAGGAGGCAAAGTATCATCAAAGAAAATTTTCTCCTCAATGCTTGGGGACTAAAAATATCATGCTCATCAAAACCAGCTTCCCCAAGCTTAGAATTTTCCATATCATTAACAACAATGGTGTTCAAAGCGTTCATACTAATATCATTGCTACTAGCATGCAAATAAGATTCCATAGGTTTTTTAATTTTCGCAGCAAACAATCCATGTCTTAACTCAGGAAATAGAATAAGAAGCTCATTGTTACTTTCCATTATGCCTAACTAGTGTAAACAAGAAACCAAAAGATGCAATTGCAGGATCTAAAGGAAATAGCTTCGAGTACTTACAACGGCGCCGGAAAATAGCTTAGTAGCCGAGATCCGGAGTGTGAGTACCTTTTACCTTTCCTCCCCGGCAACGCGCGAGAAAATAGCTTGATGTCTACGGTGCTTCTATTCTTGTAGACAGTGTTGGGCCTCCAAGAGCAGAGGTTTGTAGAACAGCAGCAAGTTTTCCCTTAAGTGGATCACCCAAGGTTTATCGAACTCAGGGAGGAAGAGGTCAAAGATATCCCTCTCAAGCAACCCTGCAATCACGATACAAGAAGTCTCTTGTGTCCCCAACACACCTAATACACTTGTCAGATGTATAGGTGCACTAGTTCGGCGAAGAGATAGTAAAACACAGGTGGTATAGATGGTGGTAATATTGCAGAAAGTAAAGATGCAGTAAAACAGTAAACAAGCGGCGCCAGAAAATAGCTTGCTGGCGTGGAAAGCAATTCTTTGTGGTGGAAACAAGGCCTAGGGATCATACTTTCACTAGTGGACACTCTCAACATTGATCACATAATAAATAAGTTCTCTTCCTTGTGCTACATATACTCTTGTTGGATGATGAACACCACTAATTGTGTAGGATTACACGAACCCTCAATGCCGGAGTTAACAAGCTCCACAACATTCGATATTCATGTTTAAGTAACCTTAGAGTATAATAGATCTTTGCAAAATAGACCAAGTACTAACATAGCATGCACACTGTCACCATCACACTATGAAGGAGGCATAGATCACATCAATACTATCATAGCGATAATCAACTCCATAACCTACAAGAGATTATGATCATAATCTACGACAAGAACTACACAATGCACACACTATCACCATTACATCATGCAGGAGGAATAGACTACTTTAATAACATCACATGAGTAGCACATAGATAAATAGTGATACAAAACACATTGCAATCATAAAGGGATATAAATAAGCACTTCACTATGCCATTCATAACAGTGAATAAGTATTCTGTGAAATATAGCCTAAGAGACCCACACGGTGCACACACTGTCACCTTTACACACGTGGGACAAGGAGTCTCCGGAGATCACATAAGTAAAATCCACTTGACTAGCATAATGACATCTAGATTACAAGCATCATCATATGAATCTCAATCATGTAAGGCAGCTCATGAGATTATTGTATTGAAGTACATATGAGAGAGATGAACCACATAGCTACCGGTACAGCCCTTAGCCTCGATGGAGAACTACTCCCTCCTCATGGGAGACAGCAGCGGTGATGAAGATGGCGGTGGTGTTGATGGAGAAGCCTTCGGGGCACTTCCCCGTCCCGGCGGCGTGCCGGAGAGACTCCTGTCCCCCAGATCTTGGCTTCGCGATGGCGGTGATGACCCACAAGTATAGGGGATCGCAACAGTCTTCGAGGGAAGTATTACCCAATTTATTGATTCGACACAAGGGGAGACAAAGAATACTTGTAAGCCTTAACAGCGGAGTTGTCAATTCAGCTGCACCTGGAAACAGACTTGCTCGCAAGAGTTTATCAGTAGCAACAGTTTTATAGCAGTAGGAATAGTGAAATAACAGCAGCGGTGAAATAAAGACAGCAGTAGTGATTATAGTAAACAGCAGGATTAAAATACTGTAGGCACAGGGACGGATTAACGGGCGTTGCATGGATGAGAGAAACTCATATAACAATCAAAGCAGGGGCATTTGCAGATAATAATAAACGGTATCCAAGTACTAATCAATCAATAGGCATGTGTTCCATATTTAGTCGTACGTGCTCGCAATGAGAAACTTGCACAACATCTTTTGTCCTACCAGCCGGTGGCAGCCGGGCCTCTAGGGAAACTACTGGAAATTAAGGTACTCCTTTTAATAGAGTACCGGAGCAAAGCATTAACACTCCATGAACACATGTGATCCTCACATCACTACCATTCCCTCCGGTTGTCCCGATTTCTGTCACTTCGGGGCCATTGGTTCCGGACAGCGAGATGTGTATACAACTTGCAGGTAAGATCATAAACAACGAATATCTTCATGAATCAATAACATGTTCAGATCTGAGATCATGGCACTCGGGCCCTAGTGACAAGCATTAAGCATAACAAGTTGCAACAATATCATAAAAGTGACATCTACGGATACTAGGCACTATGCCCTAACAATCTTATGACTATTACATGACCAATCTCATCCAATCCCTACCATCCCCTTCAGCCTACAGCGGGGATGGTGGAAACATGGCTGGTCGATGGAGAGGCGTTGGTGGTGATGGCGCGAAGATCTCCTCAATTCCCGTCCGCGGAGTGCAGAAACGGAGACTTCCGGCTCCCGAGATGGAGTTTCGCGATGGCGGCTCTCGGAGGGTTTCTGGCGACTCGACTTCTCTCCGTGCGTTTTTAGGTCGAGGGCGATAAGTAGTCCGAAGGAGGGCGTCGGGGGTCCGAGGGGCCACACACTAGGGCCGCGCGGGCCTCCCGGGCGCCGCCTAGTGTGTGGGCCCTCGTGCCCCCACTTGCTTCCTTCAGCTCCGCCAATAGGGAAAATAGGGCCTTCGCATAAATTCCGAGGTTTTTCCTGAAAGTTGGATTTCTGCACAAAAACGAGACACCAGAGCAATTCTGCTGAAAACAGCGTTAGTCCGTGTTAGTTGTATCCAAAACACACAAATTAGAGGCAAAACAATAGCAAAAGTGTTCGGGAAAGTAGATACGTTTTGGACGTATCAACTCCCCAAGCTTAGCTTATTTCTTGTCCTCAAGCAATTCAGTTAACAACTGAGCGATAAAAGAACTTTCACGAACACATTTGCTCATATGATGTATATATTCTCATGCTATGGCTAATACTTAAGCAGTTCATAATGAGATACATGCAAATAAGATCATCCAACAGCTATGTCAATCATGGAGAGGTACCAACAATTAATAATAAGCATCATGAATTATGTATATAAGCAGGATTGCAATGTTCATAAGAGAGTATGATAAAGTGGTATCTCGCTTGCCCGTATTTGATCGGCAAAACATAAATGCCCAGGCACCTCTGGAGTTCATAGAAAGACTAGAAGTAGTGATTGTCAAAGATGAAAGCATCAAAGTTATACCACAATCAATCATATTTTGAGACAAGCATATTATACTAAGAATGACAGTTGTGCTCTCAAGATAGTGCTCAAAGAAAGAACGGAGACACAACATAAAAGTAAAAGATTGACCCTTCGCAGAGGGAAGCAGAGATTAACATGCGCTAGAGCTTTTCATTTTTAAAACAGGAGTAAAATTATTTTGAGAGGTGCTTGTTGTTGTCAACGAATGGTAATGGGTACACTAACTACCTCGTCAACCGGACTCCCAAGAGTGGCTCCCATGAATTATTTGTATGTTTATGTGGCACTCCTTCCAACCTTTCTTACACAAACCATGGCTAACCGAATCCTCGGGTGCCTGCCAACAATCACAAACCATGAAGGAGTGCCTTTTATTTAAGTTTTATTATGATGATGACACTCCCCCCAACCTTTTCTTACACAAGCCATGGCTAACCGAATCCTTCGGGTGCCGTCCAACAATCACAAACCATGGAGGAGTGTCTATTTAAGTTAATTAATTTGGGACTGGGAATCCCATTGCCAGCTCTTTTTGCAAAATTATTGGATAAGCGGATGTGCCACTAGTCCATATGAGAGTCCGTCAAAAGTAAATGACAAGGTTGAAAGCTAAACACCATATACTTCCTCATGAGCTATGAAACATTAACACAAATTGAGGAGCATTTTGAAAGTTTTAAAGGTAGCGCATGAGAATTTACTTGGAATGGTTTGAAATGCCATGCATAGGTATTTATGGTGGACACTTTGGAACAACTTGGTTTTCAGGTGTTTGGAAGCACGAGCGGCGTTCCCGCTCAGTACAAGTGAAGGCTAGCAAAATACTAGGGAGCGACAAATCAAGAGAGTAGTAACTGTCATAATCATGCTTGCGGCAAAATAAATTAACGGAGGCATAAAAGTGATACAAGAACTCTGAAGCAAAGTAGATCAGCGAGGCTTAATTGACTTTTGTTTTAGTCATATGCATGCGTGAGCATGTGCCAAGTCGATTCAAGTGAATTATTCAGAGGAGGATACCACAATGCCATACTTACTTATGAATAAAACAATGCAAGCGAACATCCATGACATGCTACTCATATTAATAAATTGGAGCTAAACATGAGAGATCATGAACTACTAGACTTTCTCACATAACATATACCTCACATGAACCAAATAAGCATGCTCACATGGATGAGTATATGTACAAAAATGAAAACAAATAGAGTTCATACCAGCCTCTCACCACAATCCAATTGTTGTAGATCGTCATTATTGCCTTTCACTTGTGTAGCTTGGATAATATGAAATGAAAACCACGCTCCAGCCACCGAAGACCATTGAACTCATGATGAACTTTACAAACCAAAGAATAACAGCAAATATTTTTGGTGTTTTCGAATTGGAAACAAGAACAAAAGAAACAAGAAAACAAAGCAAAATCTTTTTGGGTTTTCTCATAGCAAACCAACGATAGCAAATAAAGTAAACTAAGAGCAAAGAACCAAATAAACAAATGGTGAAGAGAAACAACAGAAATATTTTTGGTCTTTTTGTGTTTTAGGAAAGAAACAAAGCGAAAACAAAAGAATGCAAACTAACAGAAACACAGAAAAGCAGGATGACAGAAATCTGCCAAAACCTGACAGCAGTACAGAAATCGAAATTAACAAAAATCTTCCATTGCTCAGGTCAAAACGTGTTCAACTAATGAAAGTTAGATAACAACCTGGGGCACATGCTCAAAAATTGGCAACTCAAAATAACGTTCTGGCTGTGCGTACGAATTTTTTTGGTAACAGCCCAGAATCTGTTTTTGGACAGCACTTCCCCAAATATCATCTCCCTCTCATTAGAAAACCACTCTAAGAAACTAAACAAGTATGTACAAGTATCCAGCAACCATAATATGCAAAGAATGAGTGATGCCGGTATACCTCCCCCCAAGCTTAGGCTTTTGGCCTAAGTGGAGTTCATTCCCACGGTCCCCATGAAGTGGTGTCTCCGTAGTACGACGAAGAACGACCCGGTTCCAGGTATGTGCTGGAGGAAGCATCGGGGTATGTGACGGTGTAGTCGTAGGAGGGCTCGGCGTCCTCGGAGTCATGCTGCTGGTGGAAGTCTTGTATCTTCATATGTTCCTCCACCTCCTCCTTAGTGCGCGACCATGATTGCCTGTCAATATTGAACAAACCTGGCTGGGGAAGAGGGATTTCCTTCTCATCCCCGTCAGCAAACAACATTCTATAGACCATATTATCTACAGTGGAATCAGTGGTAACAAAATGATGGCTCTTCATAGCAGCAATATCAAGTCTCCTAGGGGTTAATGGCACATCATTAGGATCAAGAGGGAGTCTTAAATGTGTTAAAATGCGTAGTGCAATAGTTCCTCCAAAAATAGGCCCCCTGCTAGACAGGCGGCGAGCAATAAGAGAACCAAGATGATAAGGTGTCTGTCCAGTAAGTGCAGCATTCAAGAAAGCAAGATGATAGCTAGAGATATTGCTAGTATTTTCCCTACCAAGAATGCTAGTAGCAATGTAATATGCAAAATATTTAATGGCGGGGAGTTGAATGTTTCTTATCTTGCCGCGCTGAATGGTGCGGCAATCATCATCGGTGATCCCTCGATAGAGCTCCAACAAGTCCCGGGGTTGTCATCAATCCTCCTTGCTGTACCTACAGGGGCAATATCCAATGCACGACAAAATTCTTCCAATTTCATAGTAACAGGATTACCATAGATCTTGAATACAACTGTCGGCTCATATTGCGTGTTGTGGAACTTGAAGCTCTCAACAAGTTTTGGTGAGCATGTAGTATTGCTCCCTTTCATCTCCCACGTAGGTGGCTAAGCCCGCCCTGTTGACAAGGGTGAAGAAATCATCCAATATCCCTGCATTTGTCAGAAAATCATAACATGGGAAGGATGAAGCATTAGGAGCCCCATTGTCCTCTTCGGGCGCGAAGCTAGGCGCGATGATATCCTCATTGTAGGATCGCCTAATCTGAGTGGACGCCCTCGAGGGCCTCCCGGTGCTGGTTGTTCCTCTCTTGAATAATTCTCCAAAGCTGAATTTCTTCATCTTCCTCTTCTGAAATTTTCAACAACCATTATAAAATTTGATTTCAAGGTATGTAATTGAGGGGAATTACTATAGGAACTTGCTAGAGTACTAAACATGCATCAAAACTAGTTTCTACCACTTAGAACAAGCATGCAAGCTCACTAAACATGTTATCTACAGCAGCAAAATATTCAAGATATACTCAACCAAACAAAATTCTAATTGGACAATCAAAGGAGTCACATACCAAGGAGCAAATGTACCAAATTTCAGACAGAAATCTGGGCTGAGCAAAGAGATCGAGAAATCGCGAGTTCTTGAGCAGAAACGCGAGTGAGAGAAAGTGAGTACGAGTTTTTCGGGAGAGAGAAGAGAGTGGGAGGAAGAGATGCTGAAGTGGGGCAAAGGGGGACCCACACACCAGGGTGGCGCGCCCCCTTGCTGGCCGCGCCGGCTGTGGGGTGCCACCCAGGGTGCCCCACTGGTCAGCCCAGGTGCTCCCAGGTGCCTCTTGAAAAATAGGACTACCAGTATAATTTTTGTAAATTTTTGAGAACTTCGAAAAATGCACATTTCTGGGTGTTAAATTAATTATTACTGCGCAGGAAAATGATTTCCAAAATCTTAAACAACTAAAGCATATTGCAAAACAAAAAGTGCTACAACAAGTAAAACAAATGGAGGGAGAAAGAAAGAAAGAAATGTTGTTTAGCTCTCTTATGCATTAAAATATACTTGTTAACAAGGTTGATAAAGTCTTGCTACCAAATAAATTTTATATGACATAAGAAGAAATAAACCTCAAATCAATCATGTTACCTTATATTGAATTGATATGGATCCAATCACAAGAGTTTGATATTCTTCTTTAGGCTCATTGATGACCCACAAGTATAGGGTGTATCGTAGTATCTTCGATAAGTAAGAATGTCGATCCCAACGAGGAGAAGAAGGTGTTGACAAGCAGTTTCGATGAAGGATTCACTGTAAATGCTCACAGACAAGTATTCAAGGGGTTTTGATGTAACAGATGAATAAAGTACGAGTAAGTAAAGTGCGAGAGAAATAATTGCAGCGAGTGGCCCAATCCTTTTTAGCACAAAGGACAAGCCGGTTTGTTTACTTATAATGACCAAACGTTCTCGAGGACACACGGGGATTTTAGTCTAGTGCTTTCGCTTCATACAGCTAATTAATCTTCATTGTTTTGATAAGTGTTGTGTGGGTGAACCTATGCTAATGCACCGCCCTTCCTAGGACTAATACATACTTGTGATTATACCCCTTGCAAGCATCCGCAACTACAAGAGAGTAATTAAGATAAATCTAACCACAGCCTTAAACTCTGAGATCCTGCGATCCCTCTTGCATCGATATACCAACGGGGGCTCAGGTTTCTATCACTCCGGCAACCCCGCAATCAATACAAGATGCACTCCCCTAGGCCCATAAATGGTGAAGTATCGTGTAGTCGACGTTCACACGACACCACTAGAAGAATGACACCACAACTTAAATATCATAACATTGAATATTACTCAACCATAGTTCACTACTAACATTTAGACTTCACCCATGTCCTCAAGAACTAAACGAACTACTCACGAGACATCATATGGAATACAATCAGAGGTGATATGATGATGAATAACAATCTGAACATAAACCTTGGTTCAACGGTTTCACTCAATAGCATCAATAACAAGTAGAAATCAACACCGGGAGAGTTTCCCCTATCAAACAATCAAGATCCAACCCAAATCGTTACAGCGGTGACGAGGTGCAGCGGTGGTGATGGCGGTGTAGATGGTGGAGATGATGATGATGATGATGGAGATGATGTCCAGCTCGATGACGATGGCGATGGCGTCGATTTCCCCCTCGGGAGGGAATTTCCCGGCGGATTCCTGCCCGCCGGAGAGCTCTTTTCTCTCTGGTGTTCTCCCCGCAGAGGCGGCTGTAACTCTTCGTGAGGTACCCCGTGGCTTAGGTTTTCGGGACGAAGGATACGCGAAGAAAAGGAGGCAAAGGGGCTGTGGGGCCCCCACACAACAAGGTGGCGCGGCCAGGCCATGGGCCGCGTCGCCCTGTCTGGGCCCACCTTGGGTCCAGCTGGCTCCCCTACGGCTTCCTTCGTCATGGAAAAATAGGAATTTACGTGTAATTTCCTTCCACGATTGATCTTCCGAAATATTGCGTTCGACGGTGCTTTTTCTAGCAGAATCCTGGCTCCGGTGCTTGATCCTCCAATAATGATGAAACATGCAAAATAGATGAAATAACATAAGTATTGTGTCCCAATATGAAATATATCAATGAATAACAGCAAATTATGATATAAAATAGTGATGCAAATTGGACGTATCAACTCCCCCAAGCTTAGACCTCGCTTGTCCCCAAGCGAAACTGAGCTCGATAAACAAGACCACATGTTTATGGAGTGAAGAGTCGATAAATAAAATACGGACAAGAAGCATCATATTGATTCACACAAGACATTCTAGTAAACATTCTCTTCATATTACTCAACTTGAAATAAGTAAAGAGAAATCACAAGTAAAGGTGCATAGGAAATCATAGATGGTTATGGCAAACTTTGTTCTTGGTCAGAGAACTACTAACGGATTGCTCTTATTTAATAAGCAAAGCTTTCATATTAGAATTTATATAGCAGGGCTTTCATTCTCAATCATAACAATCTCCTCATAATCATTGATAACTTTCAAAGTCATATTCATTCAGATAAAATTTGTACTAAACAAGAAAGTATAAAGGACATGATTAGCTCAATCATAACATAAATGGTTGGTTCACAACAACTCAATTGCTTGCTTAAGACAGAGGGAAATAGGTTTACTGACTCAACATAAAGGTAAAAGATAGGCCCTTCGCAGAGGGAAGCAGGGATTAAATCATGTGCTAGAGCTTTTCAAGTTTTGAAATCATATAAAGAGCATAAAAGTAAGATTTTGAGAGGTGTTTGTTGTTGTCAACGAATGGTAGCGGGCACTCTAACCCCCTTGCCAAACAGACCTTCCAAGAGCGGCTCCCATGAGGGACGGCATCTCTCGTCGTGGTGAACAAACAGATGCCATAGGATGGCTTATCTTGGGGCCGAATGGACGCTAGAGGATTCGGGGAGGGTTTATGACTAGATGGGATGAACTTCCGGATGGTTTCCTCAAGAACTTGGCCAAGGCCAGAGGTTGAAGAAGAAAGACACAAGGAAGAACTCGCTCTAGATCATTTTCTTCATTGATCTCCACAGGTTACAGGTTTGAGCTTACAAGGTTTTTCTCTCTACGTTCCGCTATCTCTCGTGCCCGTGAAGGAGGCTGCCCCCTCTCCTTATATAGGGGAGAGGGTGGCTTACAGGACAAGAAACCCTAATGGCATCTTTGACTAGACAAACTACTTTACAAAGATACTTTACAAAGCTACTTTAATCATAGATGACGCCGGGGTCTTCTTTAAACAGGGAGGCTGACGTCCTCCGGCTTCTTTGGCCGTCATCCTCCTCTTTATCTTCAGGCCTTCGTTTAAAGCCACTTTGCTTAGCTCACCCTTGTCTTCTAGCTCTGAAGAGAATCTTTGACTGGTCCTGCCGACATGCTCTTCCTTCCGGTCTCCGGTATCCTTTCTATCCGGTCCCGGTATACCCCTCTTGGGGATACCGGCTTAGCTTACTTAGCCAAATTCCTATCTTTGAGCTCCGGTATAAATATTAAACCGGTATCTTGATGGATAAGACCATCCGGTTTGGCATGCCTTTGGCATACCGGGGGTCATCCCCCAACATTAGTCCCCGAAGCTGGTATTGTCTGGCGGATTCTATCCAACAGACCATGCCAGGTTCCCATGTCCTTGTATACCGGTTTAATTTATCCGGCGCTCAGCTTGGCTCCGGCATCTTTGCCCGGACTCATGCCCTCTTTCTTTGCAAGGCATTTTCCGGCAGCTTATCTTCCGGCATCTCGGTCATTAAATACTTCCTCGGCGAAGTCGAGAATATATCGGGTCCCGCACCTGTCAGTGACATGCGCACTGTGACTGACGCGCCAGTGTCAGGGGTCACTTTCGTTCGGCTTCCGCGCGCGCATTAATTGCTCCACAGCGGATCCCAACCACTTCTCTGGATCCGTGTGTCCCTCCCTGTGGCCTCTCGCGGTTTCGCGTGTATCGCTGCACCACGTGGCAGCCCGTGGAGTGAACCGTCGCGGCCCATGGCCCGAACCGCCGCGGTTCAGCTGTTTTGGCCCACTTCTCTCTCTTCCTTTATAAGGCAAAACCGCTCCTTCTCCTTCCTTTTCTCGCATTCGCCAGTTCATCGCGCACAAGTGCTCCTCGCTCCTTGCGTCTTCGCCGCTCCTTTCGCTGCTCGAGCTCCGCCGCCCGGCTAAGTCACGCTAGTGCTCCGCCGGACGCCGCCGGACTTCATCGCGCAAAGAGCTTCTGCGGTGCTGCTTCCGCGGCCGCGACATTCTCGCTTCCTCGAGCTCCTTTCCTCCTCGCCGTCGACGGACTTCCTCGCCCACGGCAAGCTCACCAAACCTCCGGCGAACTTCCTCCTCCGCGACTCCGCCGCCCCAGGTTAGGCTTAATCTGGATTTACCCCTCTTTTTCTTGCTCTTCGGATCTTGAGTTGCTTGCGTATTTACTTCCTCTTTTCTGTTGCTTTTTCTCTCTTTCGTAGATCTTCGCGCGGGGGTAGTTCTTGGGAAATCTGTTTTTTCGAGTAGATATCGGGGCTCCTCAAATCCGCATGTCTTCCGAGCAGTACCTTTCCACTTCCTCCTCCAGTAATCCGGAAAGTCGCGCCTCTGACGGGGTTAGCGCAGATCTAGCCCAGATGGAAACCGACGGCGGCCAAGAGCAAGATGCCGGTAGCTCTAGCCAAGCTTCCGGCGCTGACTCTTCCGACATCACTCGCGGAGCCTGGATGGGCTCCAGCGTTAGTGAATACGAGATTGACTGGCTATACCGGTCCCGGAGGATTCCGGAAGGAGTAACCTGCCGGCTTCCTGGCGACGAGATCGAACCGGTGCCTAACCCCGGCGAACGCGTCGTCTTCCTTGCTCATTTCGAGCGCGGCTTCGGCCTCCCTGTCTCCTCTTTTTTCCGGAGTTTCCTTGACTTTTACAAACTCCAACCTCACCACCTTCCCGGCAACGCCATTTTCTACCTCTCCTGCTATGCCACCTTCATGGAGGCTTATATCGGCATTCGTCCCACTCGCGAGACGTTTGCTCGATTCTTCGCCCTTCGGATTAATTCCGTTCAGGGCTTAGACATTCCTAAACCCAAACCCCCCGTACAATGCGGGTCTTGCATCATTGGCTCTCGTCAAGGGAGCCCCTTCTTCAATTTTTCCGGTCTCGAGTCATGCCGGTTATGGCAAGGGACCTTCTTTTATGTTAAGAACAACGGCGCCGCAGATCTTATCGATCTGCCTCCTTTTGATCCGGCGCCGCCCACAAAGACCAATTGGAGCTACAATCCGAAGGAGTCTCACAATGAGACAAACCGGATTATACGCTTCATGAAACAGCAGATGAAGGACACCAACATCTGCTCCGATGATATCATCCGCACCTTCATCTCGCGCCGGGTGCTTCCTCTTAAGCGCCGCGCCCACAAGATGTGCGAGATGTATGGCCCCGGCGATCCTACCAAGATCACCGGACTTCCTCTCAGCAAGAAGGATGTTGTCCTTAAGGCCAGGCAGATCTGCCAGACCTCCATGCCGGAAGATTGGGAATGGGGCCTCCGGCCTCTTAGCTCTACTAACCCTCCGACCCAAGAAGTAAGAAATTACGCAACTCGGGTCGGTTCACCGGAAGCTTTCATTGCGGTTAACCCCTTTTTTCTCTTTTGTTCTTTCAGGCCAAGGACCGTTTCCCCGGCATCGAATCTGACCGGCGAGGCCGTTGCCGG
This sequence comes from Lolium multiflorum, assembly GCA_030979885.1. Classification (NCBI taxonomy): domain Eukaryota; kingdom Viridiplantae; phylum Streptophyta; class Magnoliopsida; order Poales; family Poaceae; genus Lolium; species Lolium multiflorum. Next base: position 80,770,150 of record CM061747.1, read on the forward strand.
AAGCGCGGTCTCGACAAGTTCGACCCCGACCCCGTCATCTTTTGGCGGGACCTGAAGATGGGCCGGACTCCAGCCGCGCGCCTCGGCAAGTCTCCGCCGGAACCCGCCGGTTCGTCTGATGAATTGACCATCTTAGAGGTAGCTCTCCTTTTATACCTCTCATATTCTTGTGTTATCGTTCTTCTGTAGATGTTCCCTCAGACAACATCAACCCACAGGTCCATGAGCACGTCGCCCCCCTGCAGGCCGAGGCGGGCCAAGAGTTTGTGGACAAACTCATGGCCCAGGGCAAGAAGAACAAGACCCCGGCTTCTGATGCCGGCTCAAGCCAAGCTCCTCCTGCCAAGCGCTTCCGGACCGAACCTCTCGCGGGTAAGGTCGTAGCTGTGAGGCGCCACAAGGGCAAACAGATGCCGACCGCTACCGGGTAAGGCCCCACTTCTCTGCTTCGTTTTCACCAAGTTCCTTTCCGGTTGCTTTTTTCCCAATCTTTTCCTTTTCTCTTTTTCAGCCCCGCGCTCAAGCTCGGCTCCAGGCCTGAGGGCTCTGCCGGTCTGCCAGGACCTCAACTCCTCCTCCTCACTCAAGCCCGGCACCGTCTGGTGCCGGCACCACCTCTGCCTCCCCTCTGGGAGGCACAACAAGTTCGGGGCGCGCGGCCCCTACACCGCCAGATCTCCGCGCGGAGGAGGACCTTGCCTCCCCTCCTGAGACCCAAGACACCGGCGCAGCAACATGGGCGCTGGAAGAACCTGCCGGGCGGGCGGAACCTTCGGTTCCTCCCGTCCTTGAGAAGAAGAAAAGGAAGAAGACTTCCTCCAAGACCGCGCCGGAAACTTCCGTGCCGGCAACCTCTAGCACCGCCGCCGCCGCCGGAAACCTCTGTTCCTGAGGCAGCCGGGGCCACGCCAACGCCTCCACCAACCCAAGGACCTCCCGCGACTGCGCCCAAGCCGCCGCCTGCGACCCTCAAGATCACCGACTTCCTCAAGCCGGGGGCGTCCCGCGGAAAGGCCGCGGATGGCAGCGCCTCAAGCGGCTCGCAGCCTCTAGTGCTGCACGTCGGGCCTGCCGCCGCTGTGGTCCAAGGATAAACCTTCCGGCCTCTTGGGCCGGATCGTTGAGCTGAAGCGCGAGGGCAAAGACTTGGGGCCTCTTCTCCCCTATGCCCAAAAATGGAATGATGCGGACATCTCCGCAGCTACCCGTGGCTTGGGGAAGGACCGCCTCCCAGCGCCAGATCCTGCCGGCCCTCGGTCCACTGAAGAACACTTCACGCGGCTCAAGCATGCCGTGAAGGAGTTCGACAGCGCGTGGTACGACGCCACCAGCAACGTGGTGGTAAGTTCCACCAACCTTCTTGTAAATTTTCTTGATGCCGGTTTTCTTCTTTCCGGATCTTGTCTATTCTCCCAGTCCCCGAGTTTTGGGTTTAGAGTGCAACTCTTAGCGCAAAACTTTCTTTTAAAGAATCTCCGAAACCGGCATCTTTCTCATAGGATACCGCAAACCCCCAGTCCCCGAGTTTTGGGTTGAGAGCGTAGGTCTTAGCGCAAAACTTTCTTTTAAAGACACCGCGAACTCCCAGTCCCCGAGTTTTGGGTTGAGAGCGTAGGTCTTAGCGCAAAACTTTCTTTTAAAGAATCTCCGAAACCGGCATAGCGAGTCCCCGAGTTTCGGGTTAAGACTCTTTGTTCTTTGCTGACATCACTTCCTTAAACAGAGCACGGCCGACGCCCGGAAGGCTCTCATCGAGGAGCTTCTTTGGGAGCACCGGAACCTTGCTGAGGCACACAGCAAGTGCCAAGGTAACTTCTTGCGCCTCCGGCATCTTTTTACCGAAAGGTTTCTTTTCTTTGTTACTTATAAGTTTTTCTCATAACAGCTTTCCCGGAAGCCTCCATTGAGGCCCTCAAGGCCCAGGTTGCCGCACTCCAAGGTACAACTCCTGTTTTTCCGGTTAACTTGCTTCTTTGTGTCTTATCTGTTTTTGTGTTTTCGCTAACATCTTCTTTTTCGGCTTTTAGCTGAAAAGGAGCAGCTCATCCGGGATCACCAGAAGGCCTTGGAGGCAGAAGGGAGATCTCTAGGGAGCTGAAGGATCGGGCTATCCGGGCCGGGTCGGTCTTTGAAGAGCGAAGGCCGCTGAAGGCTGCTGCGGAGGCAGGAAATGAAGCGCTGGAGGATGCCGGCAACGCCAATGTGGTGTTGCAGGCCGAGCTGGAAGAGGCCGCCAAGCGCTGAAAACAGCCGAGGGCAAGCCGCGAAAGCGCACAAAGCCGCCGCGGAGGAGGCCACCCAAAGCAGCCGAGGGCGAGGTCGCGCGATTGAAGGCGGAACAGAAGGAGTACGACCTTCTGGTTACGCGGACTGATGCACTTGCCCTTCGTACGTTTTTCTTTTCTCTTTTCCGGTTTCTGCTTACAAGCTTATTCATTCCGGTATCATATACTTAGCTTTCGTTTGTCTTGCAGGGCTCTTTCCGGATTCCCAGGCACACGCTATAAAGAAGGTTGCGGAGCACCGGGCGCAGCAGGCTGGCGATAATTTGGGTGCACCTTGGGATCCCTATGATCACTTGGTTGCTTTAAACGCGCGGGTCTCTCACATGCGCTCGGTGGACCGGAATCTTTCCGACATCCCTGAGGTGGCCTCCCAGCTCTTCAAGACCCTCTGGCCCGGCGAAGTGGTGCCCGACACCTTCTCCCTCATCAGCGACCGCTTGAAAGGTGCCTGCCGGCGGATCCGGGAGTGGCAGTGCTCTGCTGCCCGTGCCGGAGCAGACTCAGCGCTTCGCGTTGCCTGCTCCTGGTATCCGGAGCTGGATCTGGACGCCCTCGTCGGCGTGCGTGAAGGCGCTCCCACCGATCTGGACCCGGTCCTTACCGCTAAGCGGCAGGACCGCGCGTACCATATCGCGGAGTACGCTGAAATGCGCACCTTCATCCCCCCTCCTGAAGATGTCAAGGATTATCTGAGCGAGGAGGAGGAAGATGAAGGCGAGGATGTGCCACCGGAAGCTCCTGATGCCGGCGCTGCTCCCCCTGAAGCCCCTGCTGCTTGACTTTATGTTGTGAAAAGATGTTACCTGCTGCTCGCTTTGTAACAAAACTCGTTAAATTCTACCCCGGTATGTCGGGGTTTATGACGTAAGATAAAACTTATCCTTTTGGTCTGTGGTACAACATTTTATGCCGGTAGGCTATACCGGTAACTTATTAAGTTAAGTTTGTCTTAACATATTTGCTTGTTGAGTTGCTTTTTCTTGCACTGCAATGATTTCGAAATTGTTTCGCCAATTGGATGTATACTTGGCTCTGCCTACCTTCTCTGGGCATTTTTGGCGTATGAGCACAAAGTTCTTTTACCAAGCAAGCATTTTCTTGAACTTAGAAATAACTCGAAATTTTTGCAAAAAACCGGTATAACCGGGGTTAGTTAAACTTTCCGGATTGTTCTTTCCTGCTCTCTCTTTCCGCAGTTCATGTGCTTATCCCCTACCGGTTTATCTTGCTTGCCATGAAGCCAAGTTATGGACAACAGCAGAGTCGAAGGTATGGTCTAGCACACTACTAAACCGGAAAGAAAAAACATTCAATAGGCAACCGGCAACAGAAAAAATAGACATGTTTCATGCAACTTAGTAAGGGTAGTCCCCGAGATTCATTCGAGGTTCCGACATCTTTTATTCATAGTAAGTAAGGTACAAAAAGGAACTTCTTACAGCACCACTTCAAGAGTAGAAAGGACGCAACAAAGCTACATTCCATGGGCGTTTGGTCTCCTCTCCTGACTTGTCCGCCTTTCCTTTCTTCCACTCCTGTGCATCAATCAGGTACTAGGCATCATTGTGAAGCCTTGCTCACAATGAAAGGTCCTTCCCACGGAGGGGAAAGCTTGTGCCGGCCTTCAGTGCGCTGCACTAGGCGTAGCACTAGGTCTCCTTCTCGGAATACCCTCGGGTTAACCTTTCGGCTGTGATAGCGTCTGAGGTTTTGCTGGTAAATGGCTGTTCTTGCCAGAGCTAATTCTCTTGGTTCTTCTAGCAAGTCCACATCATTTTCTCGGGCCTCCTTTACCTCTTCTTCGGTATAGAGCTGCACCCTTGGGGAATCATGGAGAATGTCGGTTGGTATGACCGCTTCTGCCCCATAAACCATGAAGAATGGCGTGTATCCGGTAGACCGGTTCGGAGTTGTTCTTAGACTCCACAGCACTGATGGTAGCTCATCGATCCAACATCCCGGCGATTTTTCCATTGCATCAATGAGTCTTGGTTTGATACCGGAAAGTACTAAAGCATTCGTTCTTTCAACTTGGCCATTGCCTTGTGGGTGCGCCACTGAGCACAAATCCAACCGGATGTTCTTGTCTTCACAAAATCGCTTGAACTCTCCTTGAGCAAAGTTTGAGCCATTGTCGGTTATGATACTGTGCGGGTATCCATACCGCAGAATTACATCTTTTAGGAACTTTACCGCTGTGTGGCCATCACATTTTGCGATAGGCTTCACTTCCAGCCACTTGGTGAATTTATCCACCATTACCAAGATGTGAGTCATGTTTCCCCTTGCGGTTTTAAATGGTCCAACCATGTCCAGGCACCAGACAGCGAATGGCCAAGTTAGCGGTATGGTTTTTAAACCGGATGCTGGGGTATGGTTTTGCTTGGCGTACCTCTGGCACCCATTGCATTTTCTTACCATATCCTCCGCATTCTCCAAAGCCGTTGGCCAATAAATCCATGCCGGAACACTTTTGCCACCAGTGCCCTTGACGAGGCGTGGTGCCCGCATTCTCCTCGTGAATTTCCTCAAGCATTTCTCTTCCCTCTTCCGGCTCCACACATCTTTGGAGGACACCGGTAACACTTCTTTTGTATACCTCACCATTGATGATAGTGTAAGCTTTGGACCTCCTCTGTATCCTTCTGGACTCATTTTCGTCAACCGGCAAGGTGTCGTTGATCAGGAATTCCTTAATAGGTTTAACCCAAGATGGCTTCTCTAACCACAAACACCGGCATGTCTATGTCCATATTGTCCACGAGCGTTACCTCTGCCGGTATGGGTGCCGCAGTCCCCGAGCTTACCGGTGGAGTCCCCGGGTTCGCTAGAGCAGTCCCCGAGTTTCCTTCCATCGATATCCATCGGCACCACATGTGATTCCGGTGAAAATTGACTCCGATTCCGGACTTGGTTTGATCGACGGAACTCTTAAGTGTGCCAAGGCTATTCCGGGGGGAATTTCTTGCCTTGATGAGCCCAGCTTGGATAGAGCATCCGCGGCTTCATTTTCAGCCCGCGGCACATGGTGAAACTCACACCCTTCGAAGAAGCCGGCAATCTTTTGCACATGAAACCGGTATGAGGCCATGTTGGCATCTTTTGCATCCCAATCTCGGAACACTGCTTGCACCACCAGATCTGAATCGCCGTAGCAAATGATCCGGGCGCTCCGATTTCTTTTGCGACCTTAAGTCCATGTATCAGAGCTTTGTACTCAGCGACATTGTTTGATGCCCTGAAGTGCACCTGTAGAACATACCGGAGGTGATCTCCCTTAGGTGAGGTGAGCACCACACCGGCACCCAGACCCTCCTTGAGTTTGGATCCGTCAAAGTGCATCTTCCAGTATTCTATCTTGTGTTCTGGCGGCTTGTATTGTATCTCCGCCCAATCGACCAAGAAATCAGCTAAAGCTTGCGATTTTATGGCATCTCTTCTTTCATACACCGGTACATATGGTGATAGCTGAATTGCCCATTTTGCAATCCGGCCGCTGGCGTCCTTGTTGCCCATGATATCGGAGATGGGTGCCTCACTCACCACCTTCATGGGGTGCTCTCAAATAATGCTTGAGCTTCGTGGCGGCCATGAACACGCCATAAGTCATCTTTTGGAAGTGCGGGTAGTTCTGTTTTGAGGAGGAGAGCACCTCGCTCAGGTAGTATACCGGTCTTTGCACGGTTTTTCCTTCCTCTTCTCTTTCCACCACAACCACAACGCTAACCACCCGGTTTGTTGCCGCTATGTAGAGCAGCATAGGTTCCCTTTCTAAAGGTGAGGCCAGTATTGGTGCGGTAACTAGCATTGTTTTTAGCTCTTTAAATGCTGCGTCTGCCTGAGGGGTCCAGACGAAAGTATCGGATTTTTTCATTAGGGCATAAAGTGGCAAGGCCTTTTCTCCTAGCCTGCTTATGAACCGGCTTAGCGACGCCAAGCTTCCGGTAAACTTTTGCACATCCTTGAGTTCTCGTGGTATTGTCATTCTTTCTATTGCCCAGATTTTTACCGGATTCACCTCAATTCCCCGGCTTGACACAAGGAAACCGAGTAGTTTACAGGGACACCGAAAGTGCACTTTGCCGGATTGAGTTTCATCCGGAACCGTCTTAGGTTATCAAATGTTTGCCGGATGTCATCGATTAAGGTGTCTTTTACCTTAGTTTTTATCACGATATCGTCCACATAGACTTGCACATTCTTTCCGATTTGATCAAACAAGCATTTTTGCATACAGCGCTGGTACGTTGCACCGGCGTTGCGCAAACCAAAAGGCATTGTAACATAGCAATAAGCCCCGTGCGGGGTAATGAACGCAGTTTTTATTTGATCTTCTTTTTTCAGAGGGATTTGGTGGAAACCGGAATATGCATCCAGAAAAGACAACAACTCACACCCAGCGGTAGAATCAATCACTTGATCGATTCGGGGCAAAGGGAAAGGGTCTCTTGGGCAAGCCTTGTTGAGGTTGGTGTAGTCGATGCACATGCGCCACACCTTCGGAGCTTGTGCCTCCAGGTTCTCATCTTTTTTCTTCTCGACCATCACCGGATTAGCCAGCCACTCTGTGTGCGTGACCTCCACGATGAAACCGGCAACCAACAGCTTTGTCACTTCTTCTCCAATGATTTTCCTCCTATCTTCTGCAAATCGGCGCAAAGGTTGTCTCACCGGTTTGGCATCTTTCGGACGTTTAAGAGTGCTCAGCCAGCTCCCTCGGAACTCCTACCAAGTCATCAGTTGACCAGGCAAAAATGTTCCATTCGCACGGAGGAAGCTGACGAGCGCGCTTTCCTATGCTTGGCGAGGCCGGCACCGTACGAACGGTGCGCTGGGTAAGCCGGATCCAGCACAATGTCCTTTGTCTCGTTTGTCGGCTTGAATGCCGGTGAGGCCAAGTTCCCACTCATTGCCGCTAAGCTCAACTTTGAGGACTGAGCCAGATCCGCGCAGGTCCTACCAGATAGGACGGTATGATTCTTACCGCCCAACGCCGGTTTACTCCACCACCTGCTACATAAACAGCAGTGACATAGTCCGCCAACCAATCTTCCGGCTTAGTTGTGCCGTCATATGTTTTTGTATCCCGGGGCAACTGGAAATTGCGCACCGGTGGCTCTTCCCTCATGATTCGTGGGCCAAAGCACTTTGGACCAGGAGGTCCCTCAGATTCAATCATCTCAGAGAGATACACTCTGTCCAGCCTGTGCCTCGCATCCTGGCTTGGCAAGTATCTTTCCCCCAGCCGTTCCCCCAAAGGGTTCCGGCGTGCCTTGGTTCGTTCCACCTCAGAATCTGATTCGTCATATCCTTCCGGTTCCGCGGCTCTTGCCTGCCGGTACCCTGGTGGTGGCATTTCTTCATCGACATATGCCACTCTTGCGGCTCGATAGTTTTTCCCGGTTTCATATCTACCGGCATGATTGTTTCCGGCATAGCCTCCCTTGGCGTAGCCCTGATCTGCTCCTTGGCTTTTTCTACCGGCATCTTGTTGCCGGTTTTTGTTTTCCGGCAAGGACCGGATCATACACAGTCATCTGCCGTGCGTTCTTTTCTCTTTCCCTTCTTTTGTCCGGATGGGGGGACGATGCCTGCCCATGGGACTTGCTTCCGGCATTCTTTGTTGAACGCGCGGATTTTGAGGCCACTGCCTCGTTCAGCTTAGCTAGCTGCTCAGCATTTTGCTGCTCGATAGTTTTCAGCAGCTCTTTAACACGCTCTTGTTGCTTTGCCAACTCGTCTCCGGAAAGCGATTCACATAGTTCTACTGCAGCTTTAGCGGCTTTTATAGTTTTATCCGGGCTACTGTACTTAGGCTTTTCTACAATGCTCACAGATACAGATGCACTTTTGCCGGCAAGAACTTCTTTGCGCAAATCCTGATCTAGATTGCGAGCCTTAAGCCGGTTTTCCGGTATCCTAGCAGCATGAGCACTAACTGAAGCAAAGCCATGGGCTGCGTTGTACTCACGTAGGGTTAGGTTCAGCTCGCGCTGCGCCCGGATGATGTCGGCGCCACCGGTAAGCAGGGCCTTGCGCGTGGCCTCCAGCTCCTCCTGAGCCTTTGCCGGGTCGATGTTCTGCGCGATGGGCGTGGCCAGCGTGTGCATCGCCGCTTGAAGAGGGGTTGCCGGTGGCGCTGAAGATGCTCCCGCGACGCCTGCGTCACGCTCCAGCGGCGGTTTTGCCGGGCGGGTCGATGCCGCACGTTCATCTCCTTCCTCCACAGCTCCTTTGCCGGTGTTGACCGCACCAGCCATCATGACCTCCACGCTGCCGGCGGCGCGGCCAGCACACAGCCACCTTGGCGGATCCGGCGCCACCAGCACCGGCGCGAGGCGCTGGCGCACGGAACAGTGCGAAATAGACGCGGATCTTTGCCGAACTCGATGGTGCGGCCGTTGCGGGAACTTGCCGCCGTTAGCAAAGCCTGCGTTGTCGTTGATGAAGTCCATGTTGTAGATGCGTTGCACGAGCGCGGACACCGTGCGCTCGCCGTTGATGTCGAGGATGCCCGCCCGAATATGAACTCCAGCAAGCGCCACTTCATGCCCCACGGTGGGCGCCAACTGTCGTCGTGGTGAACAAGCAGATGCCATAGGATGGCTTATCTTGGGGCCGAATGGACGCTAGAGGATTCGGGGGAGGGTTTATGACTAGATGGGATGAACTTCCGGATGGTTTCCTCAAGAACTTGGCCAAGGCCAGAGGTTGAAGAAGAAATACACAAGGAAGAACTCGCTCTAGATCATTTTCTTCATTGATCTCCACAGGTTACAGGTTTGAGCTTACAAGGTTTTTCTCTCTACGTTCCGCTATCTCCGCGCCCGTGAAGGAGGCTGCCCCCTCTCCTTATATAGGGGAGAGGGTGGCTTACAAGGCAAGAAACCCTAATGGCATCTTTGACTAGACAAACTACTTTACAAAGATACTTTAATCATAGATGACGTCGGGGTCTTCTTTAAACAGGGAGGCTGACGTCCTCCGGCTTCTTTGGCCGTCATCCTCATCTTTATCTTCAGGCCTTCGTTTAAAGCCACTTTGCTTAGCTCATGTCTTCTAGCTCTGAAGAGAATCTTTGACTGGTCCTGCCGACATGCTCTTCCTTCCGGTCTCCGGTATCCTTTCTATCCGGTCCCGGTATACCCCTCTTGGGGATACCGGCTTAGCTTACTTAGCCAAATTCCTATCTTTGAGCTCCGGTATAAATATTAAACCGGTATCTTGATGGATAAGACCATCCGGTTTGGCATGCCTTTGGCATACCGGGGGTCATCCCCCCAACAATCTCTACCAGCTAGGTAGATCATCCCCCTTCTCTTTTGTTTACACATGTATTTTAGTTTTATTATGGATGACACTCCCCCCAACCTTGGCTTTCTCAATCCATGGCTAACCGAATCCTCGGGTGCCTTCCATCATTCACATACCATGGAGGAGTGTCTAATTAAATTAAGTTGCTTACTGATAAATCAGGGCAAAACATGTGAAGAGAATTATTAATGAAAGTTATTAATTGGGCTGGGAACGTTGCCAGCTCTTATTGCAAAATTATTGGATAAGCGGATGTGCCACTAGTCCATTGGTGAAAGTCCGCCCAACAAGATTGAAAGATAAAACACCACATACTTCCTCATGAGCTATAAAACATTGACACAAATAAGGAGTAGTATAGTTTGAATTATTTAAAGGTAGCACATGAAGTATTTACTTGGAATGGAAGAAAATACCATGTAGTAGGTAGGTATGGTGGACACAATTGGCATAGGTTTGGTCTAAGGTTATGGATGTATGAGAAGCATTCCCTCTCAATACAAGTCTTTGGCTAGCAAGGTTTGATAGCAAGCATAAAGGTTGAGGGCAACAAACAAATATTCATATGATAGAACAATCATGCATATTTCTCATAAGCACAAGCAATTTTAACTTCAGAATACTAAACTCATTAGCATAGAGATAATAGAGTAACATATCTAAGTGTATTTCTCTCTTCTATTTAAACATCAGGGTGTTGTTGCTATTGACCAATGCTAAGTTTGCCAAAACCAAATAGATTTACTTGATGCTCCCAAAGTGATATCAATACTAATGTCAAGAGTAATCATATAATGGAAATTGCAAACTAAAATAAGATGTGCAAAAAGTAAATGATAAGACTTCTCATTAATATTCCATAACGATAACTCACACCAACGGATACATAGATAACCAACTGAGAGATACTTCCATTCGCAACACTATTCCATATGATAACTTCCCTACTCATGATATGACACTACTTGATAGTAAAAGATAAAGGTAGTGATGATGTGATACAGCGGCACTCCCCCAAGCTTGGAACAAACCAAGGGGATGCCATACCGATGATGAATTACTCCTTCGGTGGTGATGGCGAATCCTTGCCATCATCAGACTTCCATGGAAGAGGCTCTCCATCAACAAAAGACATCTTGGTCTCCGGAAACCTGAAACTAGCAGCATGACTTATGTGCTTAAACCTGTTTTCATACTCACGGTTTTGATTATGAACATCATAGAGTTGAGCTTGGAGTTTGTTGGTGGTGTCGTGAAGTGAGAAGATATCGTCCCACAACTTTGCAGTCTCCCTCTTGTGTCCATCAATGAGTTCAGACACAATCTTGTGAAAGATGTCCACTTCACGCTCAGCCATCTTCTTGTAGTTGAAGACCTCTTGTTCCAGTTTCTCCATCCTGTCTTCCAAGCTCCCTTCTCCTTTAGGACCCTGGACATCTTTGATCTGCAACTCTCCATCTCACGAGCAGCAATTCTTTGGGGTGCATCTTGGCTCGTTCATATGCAGGTTGTGACGTCCTCCAGAAGAAAGTTTGTCCCTCTGAGTTCAGCCAGGCTATGGTGGATCTAGATCCAAGGAAACAGATCCACCAATGAAAGCATTCAAAACAAAACACGCGAGAAAACGATATAAATTGGACCTCCGGGAGTCCGGGGGATTATATAGCAAATATTTTTACAATAAAAGGAAGGTTCCAGGGCCAGCTTGGAGAGTGAAAAGGGCCAGGAGGTACATCCCCATAGAGGCGGCGAAGAGCCGGGGTGGGGCAGGTGCCGGCCTATGGTGGCCGGGCCCTCGCGCGTCTTCCCTCCGTTTCGATCTAAAGTAATTTTCATATTTTCCAAAAACAGTAAATATTGTTCGGAAAGCTAAAAGCGGACTTTATTACTAAGCTGTTACCTATTCAAAGTCGAGTGCTGGCACTGCCAATTTGTCCTTTGATGAAAGCCTCTGGTGTTTCCACTTGAATAATATCAACGTCAATATTATAAGAATGCTTGAATATAATGCTTGAGTCTTTGTCCCTTCACCACTTGCGTAGCATTGCCTTGGAGAGAGCTAATTTTACTTGCTCTGAACGATACACCTCCTCAGCAACATGGTCCTTCCCATTTCGAGTGTAATTTCCCTAAAGACACTACTGTTGTGTTTGGTTGCATAGAAAGTTGGCATGGAATTGAATTTGACAAAGATTCCAAATCCAAGATAGAAATGAATTGGCTTCTAATTCGATTCTGTTGTTTGGATGTGTATGGAAATTGCATTTGGAATCAAAAGGGTGTAACCAATTCCAAATCCTGTTTGGATGTACAAACTATGGAATTTGATGTTTCGTTAAATTTGGCAATTTAAATTTGTGTTTTAATGTTGAGTTTATGTCTACACCTAGCACACACATAATAATTTTCTGGGTTTGTTTAGGTAAAAAAGAAATCAAACATTAAAAAAAATAAGCAGGTTCACTGCCTCCACGATTTGGAGAGGCAGCGAGCCGGTGAGGCCGCCGTTCCTCCTACCTCCTACCTCCGCCCGCCGCCAACCCCCGCCGTTCCCTCTACCGCCGCCCGCCGCCGTGCCGCCCGACGCCATCCCCCGCCGTTCCCCTTATCACCGCCGCCGGAGCCGCTCGGAGGAGGGCGGAGATGGGGAGAGGTCGACGCCATCGGAGATGCTCGGAGGAGGGCGGAGATGGGGACAGGACGACGCCACAGAGAGAGGCTCGGAGGGAGCGGAGAGCCGCCCCGGCGTTGACTCTCCCGCCGCCATACTCTGCCCGCGATCTAGGGTTAGGCCAGGGGAAGGTGGAGGGAGGAGGCTGAGAGAGGGCGTGGAGGAGGAGGTCGAGGGAGGGCGCCGGGGCCGGGGTTGAGAGGCGCCGGGACGGGGCCTTGGGCCCTGCGCGACAGGTGGCTGGCGGCCGGCGAGCTGGCTCGCGTTCCTCGCGGAGACCGAGGTACGCGGCGGGATTAGATTCGGCGTTTCGAGGCGGGACCTCGAGAGGATTTGGAGCAAACCGTTACGCGCGGGTGGGGGCTCGGAATTGAGCCGATTTCTGACATTCCGTGCAAACAAAGCAGCTGAATTTGCCCATTTGCCCATTCAATTAGAGCCGGTTTCTACGCAACAAACACGGCATACAGAAAAGTTCGATGAGCAACGTCCCAAAATCGTCAACTAAGGGCATTTTTCGTCGCCTATGGGCCTAACCCGATAGGTTCTGTTGTCGAAACTGCGTCAAGCAAAGTCCTACGACGTTTTCGGTCCGTGCGCTTCGGCTTGCCCGCCTGGAAAATCGGGCCAGTTGCGGAAATCTTTTGAGAGCATTGACTAACGACGTCATACAAACTAACACGTGTGACCGTGCGGTCTGGCGTTAACCGTGAAACAAATGGTAGATGACAGCCCCTACAGGCACACTTACGTCTTAAACGGGCCCGGGCAGGATGACATAGTTTGGCCAGGTCAACTATATATTGGGCTGGTCCATTAGTTACTTGGGCCGGGCCTACCTCTAAGGTTGATTGGTCAAAACTTAAATGGGCGGCCCATTTAACATATGGGGTCCACCAGCAATTGGGCCGGCCCAAGAAGCAAGTGGGCCGGGCCAAAAACACAGGTGGGAGCCACTTTCCTGTTAAAAGGCCGGCACATTTAGTGTGTGGGGTCCATAGGCATAAGTGGCGACCCCAGTAATCTTGGGCGGGCCAAAAACACGAGTGGGTCCCTTTCAGTTAAAGGGTCGGCCCATTTGGTTTGTGGGGTCCACCATATAGCAAGTGTAGTAGGCCCAACAAAATAGTGGTAGGGCCAAAAGCTCACCAGTGGGTCCTTTCATGTTAAAGTGACCCGATTTCGTATGTGGGAGCCCCTTCGCATATAACAAGTGAGGTGGCCCGCAAGATAGTGGCGGAGCCAAAACACAATTGGGTCCCACATTCCGATAATGGGCCGGCCCATTGTATGTGGGGTCATACATAGAAATTAGGCGGCCCAACAAGATAGTGGGCACAGCCAAAAACCACCAGTGGGTCCCTTCTATAAAGTAGAGCCATTTACCATGGGACCACCATAGAGCAAGTGGGCAGCCCAGCAAGATAATCAGCGTGACCAATGGAGCCCATTGCTCATTATGGCAAGACAGCCTACAAAAGTGGCGCCCAAATGGGTCCCATCATGTGGGCGGCCAAATACGTTGTGGGGCCTATGTTTGACTAGTCAACTTGCATTAAATTTTATGAGCCTAAAATCTGATATTAATACACACAATTACATACACAAATAAAACAAATAGGAAAATTACAAGGAATTAATGTGCCCAAATAAAAAAAATTACATCATTGAGGACTTCTATTAGCATCATCAATAACACGTTGACATTTGGCAATCGCCTTGATTGAATCTTATTGTACTCTTTGTCAACATATCAGCTACGGATCTAAGCAGTAATACCATGTCTTTTATAAAATACAGCCTTGAGATATTTACTATTTGATGAAAGAAATGATCTAGGTTGACGGCTATGAGAAGATGCATCGGAAGAAAGATCAGAACTTTTGTGGGCCTCACTTCTAATAGAAGATTGCTTCATCACAACGCATTCTGATAATAATGCAAAAGAGTTAAACGATGAACTATGCAAACATTTATTATGCAATATAGATATAAGATAATAACAAGTTGCACATAAATAAGACATGTATGGAACTTGTACTAAGCACAAACTTACATCATAATGTTGCGAATTACTTCAGATCCTTTTTGAAAACTATCTTCTAATGATATTTAACTTCATTAAAGCGCATTCCTAGTAACATTGTAAGCATAGTTACAACAATTAACTATTCAAACATGTATTACCCATAATGTAGAGATCAGATAACAACATGTAGCGAGAAATAAGCACAAGATAAGATAAGATGCATGTACCTTTTATCTTGGCTCAACTGCGGGTCCTTCTCGTGCACTAATTAAATTGGTCAACATACTTTAATATCATTTTAGGTTCAGCCATCAAGTGAAATACTAATCCTCCTGCTCCATTGTCCTTAATCTGTGTTTAGATATCACATTTAAGACCAAGTCAGCTGTTTTCAAATAACAAAAAACTTGAGCTGCCAAATGAATAAGCCAATATTTACCAGATATCAGATTAAAACCAACTAGATGTTGCTTTGCATGAGATACGAATTTCAGACATTCAGATTTAGAGTAGGGTAATGCCAAGGTTTTACACATAAAGTAAAATGGCATTAAGAATGACCAAATGTCGGGTTCAAATCACCTTCGTCGCATTTTCTCCAAGACAAGCATATCAAATAGGCAACATAGTAAAGCATGAATGGCATTGCTATAGGGGTTCCAAGTGTTAATCTCTTGCATAAGGAACAATACATATAGGTTATAGATAATAACGGAAGTAAACTGCCAAAAATTACCAACCACGAACTCAGATTCCAACCTTACCTAGCGTCCCCATGTTGGATGTTCTAATCAGTGGTTCGCATGATCAATCCTAGGAAAAATAGCTGTGCCAAGTCGGTCTACGATAACCACAAAAGACCGAGACATGCACGCACTTAATAACTATAAACTAAAGACGAGGTATAAGAGCAAACGAGATTGGAAATGCACATAGCATGATTATAAACGATGTGAGAATATGGACACGAGAAAACATCTAGCGGTGAGCTAATGACGTGGTATAAGAACAAGCGAGATTGGAAATGCCCTTAGCACGACTATAAAAGCAGTGCGACAATAGCATGCAGTACAAAAGCAGTTGGCAGCAAATGAATGGGTACAAGGCTATAAATATGTGGATGCACCTGGAATATCGATTAAGATAAACGGATGGTAGCGACCGGATAATGCTTTTGTACGTACAATATTTAAACAAACTTCATGCGAAGCAACACATCAAGAAAGTTAAGGTATGAGATCTGCAAATAACTACACAAACATGGCTAAAGAAGCAGCGATCTAACGGACGGCGTACTAACCAGGCTGAGGCGGGAGTGGACGAAGCTGGCTTGCTAGCATTCCGGCGGCGAGCGGCGGGGGCGATGAATCGACCATTTGTTTTGTTAGAGCGAGGCGTTAGTGAAAGCGGTCTGGTTGGTGACGAGGTATTGATGAGATTGATACAACCCATTGCAGTGAGTCGGTGGCGAGGTCGGCGGTGAAACAGATCCGTCGGTGGCGAAGTCGGCGGTGAAGCAGATCCGTCGGTGGCGGAGTCGGCAGTGACGGATCGTCGGTGAGAGGCGGCGGGGAGGCGGATCGAGTGGGTGGACTGACCAACACGATCAGGCTTCTATTTGTGGAGGAGTATCTGCCGTGTGGCAGATCTAATTCTTTGTGATCGAGCTTTGGCGTGTGAGAGTATTTTTGAGCTAATGGGGCGAATGGTTGGTGGGTGGGTGTGGGCTGATACGTCTCCAACGTATCGATAATTTCTTATGTTCCATGAGCCCTCCATGGTCGGTGGGTTGTAGCTTCCGGACCAGGGTTAAAAGGGTAAAACTGGTCACGGGATTTTCGAATGGATGCAGCGGGATGATTTGGCGCGCGGCCGAAATTTTCAGTTTCAAGCTACGAGCAGAACGACAAAAATAATGTTCTTCCCCAAGGAGCTCTCATTTCTTCCTCTTCTCTTTCTCTCTCGAGTCTCTCCCACTCCCACGGCTCCTCTCCCCCTTCTCTCCGGCGGCCTCGCCAGCCGGAGACGAGGCCGACTTCTCTCTGTATATTGTACACCTCCGAACTAAATTAATTGATTCAACTTTCCTTAGACGTGTATGTATCTAGAGTAAAACATGTGTGGATACATCCATATTTAGATAAGCAAAGTTAAGTCGGCTAATTTGGATAAAAGGAGTTAGTGTTGTTGTAAGCTTAGATCCGGTGTTTCCCACCCAGGCAGAATGGCTGCAATGGGTCGGATCGTCATCTCGGCTACACATCGGCTCTGCGGTGAATCGGCTGAATCTTGCGGCCCAGGCTGATCTGGTGCCATCAATGTGATGGCGCTACCGGTGAGGCTTGCTTTGGTCAGTGCTTCAGATCTGGCCAAGGGGGAAGTCAAGCTGCTAAAGTTCCTGGCTGGAACTCCAGCAAAGTATCAGTCTGCAGTGCACATCTTGGACTTTAAGTGACGCTACAGAACAATATGCCGTTCTTGAAGACCCTTCTTCTCACTAGATCTGGCGACTACGGCGACACCGTCCCAAGTGGTCACGTCCCGTGGCCATGAGTTGCACTGAGAAGAGATCTGATGTGCGGTCGAGAAAGACTCGATTGATTTTCTTCTATATGTTTTGGGGTCCTTTTAAAGTTGCAAGTTCTATTAGTTATTGTCTAATACTTTTGGTCCTATATGTAATTTTTTGGACTAGTTTCCATTGTAACGATAAACTTGAATTTTGACAAGTTCTAGGGAAAAAATTCCTTTGCACATATGACCTATATGCATAAACATTCTTGAGATTTAAACTATATGTAATGTACCATTAATCCTAAACCATATATATGTAACTAACCCCTAGCTAATCAAACCCTTTAATTAAAACAAATAAACCTAAACTATACGCATGCACTTTATGCGCAAGGGCGCGGGTGCCTCTAACAATGTGTGTGCACTCGATCGATGATCTCTAAACCTTAAACAACCCAGAAACCTAATCCCTAATCCTAAACCTAAACACCCTAAACACTAAACCATAAACCCTACACCCTAACCCTAACCCTAAGCCCTAATTAAACCCTATATATGGGCCAACGACACTTATCGAGCAGCCCAGCGGGGTGCCTCGCGGTCCTCTAATTAAATTAAATGTGTGCCATGCAGTAACCCTAAACAAACCTTTATACTACAATAACCTAGCTAATCAACCCTACTTAGTGAAAACACATAACCCTAAACTATACTAGCTATAACCCGATCTAATAAAAACATACTCTATATATAGCAGCTAGCTAGCAAACCGTAGATTAACACCAATTAATATATACATGGCCTCGATCATGTTAACATATCCCTGACGAGATTCATTAATTAATTATAATTATCGTGATAAATTAATTAACTTTAATTTTGACAAGTTCTCTCGAATGAAAACACATTTGATTAAGTTGCCTCATAATATATATAATTAGTGTTGCATGCATATTCATGCATTAGGCCTCTCTTTAATATGTGTTGAACATTCTTGAGGATTTCAATCTCTCTCTCGATCATCTATATATCGTTGGTGGCCAAGAAACACATTATATGCATGCAATTTATGCGTAAAGGCGCGGGTGCCTCTAATAATGTGTATGCGCACTCGATCGATGTAAACCTCAAACAACCCTAAAACCTTAAATCCCTATCCTAAACCCTAACCCTAAACCCTAACACCTAAACCCTAAACCCTAGACCCTAAGCACCCTACCTAACCCTAACCCTAAACCTAGCTAATCCTAAACCCCAATTGAACCCTATGTATAGGCCAACGACACTTCATGCATCGATCGAGCGGGTCATGGGTGCCTTGTGATCCTCTAATAAAATTAAATGTGCCATGCATTAACCCTAAACCATATATATGTAACTAACCCTAGCTAATCAACCTACTTAATTAAAACACATAACCCTAAACTATACTAGCTATAACCCGATCTAATAAAAACATACTCTATATATAGCAGCTAGCTAGCAAACCGTAAATTAACACCAATTAAAATATACATGGCCTATATCGATCATGTTGTATAACATATCCCTGAAATTCATTAATTAATTATATAATTATCGTGATAAATTAATTAACTTGAACTTTGACAAGTTCTCTCGAATGAAAACACATTTGATTAAGTTGCCTCATAATATATATATAATTAGTGTGCATGCATGGCCAACAATGCATTCGTGCATATATTTTAATGTATATTGAACACAACATGCAGGGATTTCAATCTCGATCATCTATATATCTTTGGTGACCAAAAAACACACATATATATACATGCAATTTATGCGTAAAGGCGCGGGTACCTCTAATAGTATGATAGCACTCGATCAAATGATCCCTAAACCTTAAACAACCCTAAAACCCATAAATCCCTAATCCCTAAACACCTAAGCACTAAACCTAAGCCCTAAGCCCTAACCCTCTACCCTAGCTAACCAAAGCCTAATTAAACCCTATGTATAGGCCAACGTCACTTAATTGTGCATCGGGCAGGGGTGCCTGCCAGGTCCTCTAATTAAATTAATTGTGCCTTGCATTAACCCTAAACCATATATATACCTTTAACCTAGCTAATTAACCCTACTTAATTAAACACATAACCATAAACTATACAATAGATATAACCCGATCTAATAAAAACATGCTCTATATACAGCAGCTAGCTAGCAAACCGTTGATTAACACCAATTAAAATATGCATGGCCTATATCATATCGACCATGTTGTATAACATATCCCTCGATTCATTAATTAATTATATAATTATCATTGATAAATTAATTAACTTGAATTTGACAAGTTCTCTCGAATGAAAACACATTTGATTAGTTGCCTCATAATATATATATAATTAATTAGTGTGCATGCATGGCCTACATGCATTCGTGCATATATTTTTAATGTATATTTGAACATATTCTTAGGGATTTCAATCTCTCTCTCGATCATCAATATATCGTTGGTGGCCAAAAAACACACACACATATATATACGCATGCAATTTATGCGTAAAGGCGCGGGTGCCTCTAATAATGTGTGTGCGCACTCGATAGATGATCCCTAAACCTTAAACAACCCTAAAACCCTAATCCCTAGCTAATCCCTAATCCCTAAACCCTAAACACCCTAAACACTAAACCCTAAACCCTAGACCTAAACCCTAACCCTAACCCTAAACCCTAGCTAACGCTAAACCCTAAACCCTAATTAAACCCTATGTATAGGCCAACGTCACTTAATTGTGCATCGAGCAGCCCAGAGGTGCCTCGCGGTCCTCTAATTAAATTAATTGTGCCATGCATTAACCCTAAACCATATATATGTAACTAACCCTAGCTAATTAACCCTACTTAATTAAAACACATAACCCTAAACTATTCTAGATATAACCCGATCTAATAAAAACATGCTCTATATATAGCAGCTAGCTAGCAAACGATTAACACCAATTAAAATATACATGGCCTATATATCGATCATGTTGTATAACATATCCCTCAGATTCATTAATTAATTATATATTATCGCGATAAATTAATTAACTTGAATTTTGACAAGTTCGAATGAAAACACATTTGATTAAGTTGCCTCATAATATATATATAATTAATTAGTGTGCATGCATGGCCTACCATGCATTCGTACATATATTTTAATGTATATTTGAACATATTCTTAGGGATTTCAATCTCTCTCTCTCTCGATCATCAATATATCGTTGGATGCTGATACGTCTCCAACGTATCGATATTTCTTATGTTCCATGCTACTTTATTGATGATATCTACATGTTTTATGCACATTATATGTCATATTTATGCTACGGAACTAACCTATTAACAAGATGTAGAAGAGCCGGTTGTTGTTTTACTTGCTGTTTTGGTTTCAGAAATCCTAATGTAAGAATATTCTCGGAATTGGGCCAGAGCTTTCGCCGGTCCTATTTTTGCGAAGCTTCCAATTGAAGAGATAACGAAGTGAGACCTGTGAGCAACCCCGAGGGGACAGGCGTGGCGGGAGCACGGCCGCGGCCCTACTGGGCACCTCTCGTGTGGCCCCAAGTGCAAACCTTCCACCTGTGAGTCTCAGTCGCCGAAACCCCGATCCACGAGGCCACGATACGGAAGCCTTCCAGGAGACGCCGCCCGCCACGAATCCCCATCGGGATTCGGGAGATCGCCTCCGGCACCCTATCGGAGAGGGATTCATCTCCCGGAGGACTCCCACCGCCATGGTCGCCTCGGAGTGATGAGTGAGTGGTTCACACCTGGACTATGGGTCCATAGCGGTAGCTAGATGGTCGTCTTCTCCTAATTGTGCTTCATTGTTGGATCTGGTGAGCATCACCTAACATGATCAAGATCATCTATACGTAATTCTATATGTTGTGTTTGTCGGGATCCAGATGGATAGAATACTATGTTATGGTAAGTTATCAATCTATTATTTATATTGTTTATGATCTTGCATGCTCTCCGTTATTAGTAGAGCTCTGGCCAAGTTTTACTCTTAACTCCAAGAGGGAGTATTTATGCTCGATAGTGGGTTCATGCCTTCATTGACACCTGGGACGGTGACAGAAAGTTCTAAGGTTGTGATGTTTTGTTGCCACTAGGGATAAAACATTGATTCTATGTCTAAGGATGTAGTTGTCGATTACATTCGCACCATACTTAATACAAGTGTGCTGTACAACTTAATGCGAATAGGAGTTAGGATGATAACTGAAGGTGGACTTTTTAGGCATAGATGCGGTTGGATGGCGGTCTATGTTTTATTAAATACCAATTAATCTCACTATTTATCATATCATGTATATACATTGTTATGCCTTTCTCTTGTCAATGCCCATTAATTTGTTCACCCAACATACTTTTATCTTATGGGAGAGACACCTCCAGTGAACTGTGGACCCCGGTCCCTATTCTTTACATAACTTGCTACAATCTACTGCAATTGTGTTTCTGTTTTCTTCAAACATCTTCCACTCGTCATTTAATCTTTTTGTTGACAAGCAGTGAGGTGACAGCCTCATGCTTGTTGATTGGGAGCAAAGTACTGGTTTTGTTATACGAGATTCACGTTAGTAGGAATCCCTGTTGTTACGCCGCATCACATTTCGCCACCTTCAACCTTCAACGTGCTTCTTGGCTCCTACTGATTCGATAAACCTTGGTTTCTCGAAAAACTTTGCTGTCGCATCATACCTTCACCCCAGGTTCCCAACGGACAGTGTACATTCTGGCAGCACAAGCACATTACCACCAGC